>OU426998.1:8397017-8534517 GCA_911387935.1 Dolichovespula saxonica | reverse complement strand
ATCGACGTACGTATTGAACTTTTATATGAAAAAAGTAATACATTTTCATTGTATATATCAATACTGATATATTTTCATCGATATTTATTTGCACGTTCGTATCGTCAATTTTGGAAAACCCTGTATATATACGTGAAATCGAATCCTGTTCTGGAATGGACAGATTCGACAAGAGAGAAACGTGAGATCGGACAATGAGAGAGATAGAGAGAAACAGATTATATATATATATATACATACATATATATATATATATATGTATACACACACATTACACACACATTACACACACATCACACACACACACGCATATATATATAAAGAGAGAGAGAGGAGACCTTGTTCAGTGAGGAAGCTTACACACTTCCTCCTGTTCGAACTCTCGCGTGCACGCAAGCGCGCGAGCGCTGCGGTTCGCTTCAGGATTTGCGGCTAAACACGTGTTTCCGCGTATTCCCTTGTTGCGCATTTACCGCGAGCATTAACGCCCCGCGGGGTTAACTGACCCTTCTGTTACCTCTAAACCCCAACCCTCAAACCTCCGTCGAACCCCATCCTTCCTCTCGACACCCCCAGGTCCCTGCCCAGACACCCAAACGGTCGGTCGGTCTATTCTACCATAGCCAACCCTATCCCCATCGTTTTCTCTCACCGTGCAATTGGATAATTTATTTTCCAAGGGAAGACCGTTAAACTACCGATTAAACTCCAACTCCGAGTCCTAAGAGCTCTCTGTTAATTGAATGAAAAAAGGGGTCGAGGAGATCGCCCGATGGACCGTCGACAATCTGTTTTATCGGCCGAGATCAGATCTAACGAAATTTTACGGATGCCTTTTGGTAGCCTCGCTTTTACGTTAACGGACTAACGAATCGATTCTTGGCTAGCTGTTTGTTATCGTGGGAACGGAAACATGGAGAGGGTTCTCCGATAATGAAAACTGCGAGAGGGTTGATCAGGTTGATGATTGGAAAAAGTATGCCTCGGAGAATCGATAAAGTAGAAGGGGATGAGTAAACTTGAAAAAGGAAGATTGATCTTTGTCCTTTTCTTTTTTTTTATCTTTTTTGGTGGCTTTTTGTTTCTTTTTTTCAATGTTTACCGTTCCTAGATAGATATATATTTTTTTTGGTATATTTTTGTTTTCCTTCAATTTTTTCCTGTCTTTCTTAATCCTTTTTTTCTGTCCTAAGAATTATTTTCACTCATATTGATTTTCACGCGAAATAAATTATTCGAATATAGATAAACAAATATATCAATTTTGATTGCATAGTTAATTACAAAAAAATATATGAGTCCGAGGTGAAAGATTTAACAAGAAATTCTTTTATATTCATATTATTTAAATGTTACGAGAGAGAAAGACAGAGACAAAGACAGAGAGAGAGAGAGAGAGAGAGAGAGAAGAAAGAAAGAAAGAAAGAAGAAGAAAAAAGGAAAAAGAAGAAGAAAAAAAAACAAACGATGAAAGACATTTAATAAATGTTAGTATCGATTTATGGTAAATTCATTTGGCAGTAGAACAGAGTTTCGAGCGACCGAACGAACGTTTCGAAGTTCTAAGAAGAAGCTTGAAGACTTCGGTGATATGTTCTCAAGGAGAACACAATGAATGCTTTATTATTATATTAAAGTATCCACTTTAAACGGTTATACGGTGTAGCGAGCGTTAATAAAGGATAAGCAAACTTTTATGTAGTTTCCAACTTCAGTACTACGACTGCGGTAAGTATTATTCGAAAAGTTACACACACAGATACACGTACATACATACTTATATAGGTGTGTGTGTATGTATGTATATATATATATATATATATATATATATATATATATATATATATATATATATATATAGAGAGAAAGAGAGAGAGAGAGAAGGAAAAAGGGAGAAACCCACGCATTCCGCCATTTTAGTAATGCGGAGGCGTTAGCGAAGCGATCTCTCAAAAATTTCTTCATCCAAAACTTCGTACATGGAGAATCGATTTCCGTTCTTGAGCTTTACAACACGACGCAAACGATCGAAACGTTACTTTCCATTCGACTTGCTTAAAATAAAATGACATCGTAAGATATTCTTGCATTTCATTCTCTACAAAAAAGAAAGAAAGAGAGAGAGAGAGAGAGAAACAAAAGAGAGAGAAACAAAAGAGAGAGAAACAAAAGAGAGAGAAACAAAATCTTATCCCCGCGTTCATCCGAATCGATCCAGTAAAATTTTACGAACGAATATTCACAAAATAATTAAATGAAATGAAATAAATAACAGCAAAAAAAATATAAAAGAAAAGGAAAGAAAAAAGAAAGGAAAGAAATACCTCATCAAAATACCTACCAAGTAATTTACAGAAAGATCCGAGATACCAATATACTTCTTATTTGCCTCACCGAAGAGACCGTTTTATTTACTCCTGATGATTGATAAAACGTTCGCGAAAATCGAAGTGAACAAAGTAGAAACGTTAATGGTAAGCATCGACCTTCGTTCCAGCTTAATTACTAACTTCGAAGAAACGCACTCTTACGAATTTCATCCTCAAATTACTAAAATTCATTCCTTCTCTCTCTCTCTCTCTCTCTCTCTCTCTTTCTCATCCTCCTTCCTTCTTCCGTCTATTTGTCGCTCTCACTCTCTTTCTCCCTCTCTCTCTTTTTCTCTCTCTCTTTCTCTATCTACTTCTCACTCTCTATTTCTCTCTCTCTCCTTCTATCACGCCCTTTAAGCGAATGTTACAAAGATTCAACGAAGCATATGAAAAACTTCGAAGGGTATTAATTAAATTATCAGAAACTTTCGAGGATCTCTAGGACGGTGGTTGGAAGGGGAAGGGAAGGTAACAGAAAGAAGAATGAAAATGAACAAGTATATATATATATATATATATATATACATATATATATATATATATATATATATATATATATATATATATGTGTGAAGGAAAAAGGAAAAAGACTAGAGAGAGAAAAAGATAGATAGATAGAGAAAGAGAAAGAGAAAGAGAAAGAGAGATAGAGAAGTCTGTTCAGGGCTTACATATCCAGCGCGTTTTAATAGGGCGAGAGAACGTGGCCGTCGGCAGTAAGTAGTATAAGCTACCATTAGTCCGCCGCCTTGTTTTCTCCACTAGGAAAAACTTCTATTGAAACCACGATTTCCCCTACCACCGACATCGCCACTACCATCACCACCATTACCATCACCACCACCCATACCCCTACCGTCCCTCTCCCCTCTCCCTTATGTGTTCACTTACACATTTGCGTCTGCCGTAAACGCGAACGTTTTGTTTCCGGAGTGCGTTCTCTTCTTCTTCAACACCCTCTTCAACCCTCCCTCCCCCTCCCCCTTGCCCTTCTCTCGATCCCACTTGCCCCGCTCCCCCGTCGACCAACACCATCACGGTCACTACCAACACTACCACCATCACCCATACATCCTCACTCCCCTTTACCGTCACTATTTTTTCGTCTCTTTCTCTCTGTCCATCTCTCCGTCTCTGTCTCTCTCTCTCTCTCTTTTTCTCTTTCTCTTTCTCTTTCTCTTTCTCTTTCTCTTTCTTTTTTCTGCGTAATATTCCCGACAAGAAATGCAGATTTCGAGAAAAACTTTCCCCGGTCGTTCCTCCACCATTCCTTTGTTCTCCGTTTCGTTCAGCGAATGAGCGTCTAGATACCGACGAACACGTTTTTCCTTTCTTTTCTTTTTCTTTCTTTCTCTTTTTTTATTATCCCTTTGTATTCCGAGGTCGTGTTTAAAGTCAGTTTTAGGTAATAATTATGGAAAACAAAGACAAAACATTAGCAGCAATTAGTTAATTCGATTGAAGAACCATCGATTTTTTCTTCTTCTTTTCTTTATGCTATTCGTAATCTTATTTGTTAGTATTATAATATTTCAATTTAGTATTATATCGTATTATTATTATTTATATCAAATACATACATATATATAACCTTTATATTATTTATATTACATATATAGATTTACCTATAAATTTATTTAAACATAGATTTTTCATAGACTGAGAAGAAAATATTTAAATTCTATCGAAATTAGTCCGAAAATGCTTAATTTCCGAGTTATGACACTTTCAAGTATGATCTTAGTGTACTAGAGTTATGCTCATTTCCTGGAATTATGATAAACTCGGTTGACATTTCCTTACAACGTAGGAATTTTCGAAATGTCCATTTCCTGCTTGAATACATTATTTCACCTCGTCCTCTCCATTGAATTACTAAAACGTTCAAAAATATGCCTTATTTATGATTGTGAATACGGTAATCCATTTTGTGAATGTTGAAGATAATTCATTAGAACAAAAGATTTAAGCAGACATGGTTACATATTCGAACATAATTTAACTAGTGTCACGGATTTAATTCCGATAAATTAAATGAACACAATTGAAATGTACCAAGATCGTATTTGAATGTCTGCTAACTAATATTTCCCAAGCATCATGTTGATAGAACCTATGGAATTTGGAATTGTTTTTCTTCACTTTATATATGAAAAATCCTTTGTTAAAAGTCTGCCGTGTAATTTCGTCTCACCCTGTTTATATATATATAGATTGTGTGTATACTTGTGTGTGAGCATATATATATATATATATATATATATATATATATATGTATATATAGATTGTGTGTATGCTCTTGTGTGTGTATGTGTAGATTTTCCTTCGTCATTCAAATCGCATCGAGTCGTGCAAAATGTACGAAGCCACTTGGAAAATTTGATTTAACAGAAAAACGTAAGGCAGATATCGTACGTTCTCTTCGCGAAGCTGAATCAAGAAAGGCATTTTATATAAGACATTGAGAAGAACGTTACGTGTTTCTTAGAAATCCTCGATATGAGTAAAAGAACAGAGTTTTTCACAGATCTCTTATATCTCTTGCGAACATTTATATTTAGCACTTATAAATTTATTTTCTTTTTCCTTTCCTTTTTATCTCTCTTTTTTATCGATTTAAAACAAATATTTTTCAAACGACATTTTTCTATGATGTTTCGTATACATACAAACGTACATATATATATATATATATATATATATATATATATATATATATATATATATATATATATATCGTCGAACGAGCCGAAACAATCGGCTTAACGTAATAAAAGAAAAGCGTCGAAAATGTTTGGGAAAGAGAAAAAAATTGAATAATAGAGAGAAAGAGGAAGAAGAAAGAAAAAAGAAGAGAAAAACAAAAAGAAAAAATGACGCAACCTAAATACAAATTATATGCGAAGCGTTTATTAACGCAAGAACGGAATCAACGATTTAACACAAACAAACATGTTTTCTTAAAAACGACCTCACTTTTTTACCGAGTGTCCCATCGTAATCTCCATTCTCATCTTCTTTTTTTCCTTTTTTTTCTTTCTTCTTCTTTCTTTTTTTCTTTACGCCATGAGGATGAGGAATTAAAAGCTTAAGGATGAAAATTCGTTGCTTCCGAGAAGGATCCACGACGTTTTAATCCAGCTCATTCGAAAAATCGATTCGTGAGTCTTAACTTCTCTCTATATCTATCTCTTTCCTTCTATCTTTCTTTATCTACCTCTCTCTCTCTCTCTCATATATACGTAATCGATGGTTGCCGAAAAATGTCGTTGAACGTTCATGTTGAAAAAGGATGAAGCTGAATAGGAATTAAAAGGGGTTGAATAAGAGCGAGAGAGGGTTGAAACGAACGATCGAAGTGTAACACGAAGGGTGGCAGTACCCTACGCGATCGATCGATTCTTTCTCTCTCTCTCTCTCTCTTTCCCTCTTTCTCCCCCTTACACACTTCACTTCCGTTGGCTTCTCACGTTCAATCCGCTTGAAAACGTTTTCGCGCATCGGCGTCTCTCTCGCGTGTGACTTCGGCTCGTCGAGTCGCCCTCGCATCGCCATTTATTCGACCTAACTTTGGTGGAACTTTAAATTGTCGCCTTAATGAGTCGGTCGAAGTTACATTACTCTCGTCGTAAACTCGTGAGATTTGTTCCGCGATCTTCCCTCCCCTCCCTCATCCCTCCTCATCACCATTCCTGCCACCCTCTATCTCTCTATCTCTATCTATCTCTCTATCTCTATATCTATCTCGAAAATCCGATTCTTTTACCTTCCGAACAACGTTTTCCCTTCCTAGTTATTCGAAGGCGTAATTTAGAGAGCACGAAGGATCCGTCGTAATTAAGTAGCGGATAGCTGTTTAAGATAGTGTGTCAGACGGAAAGAGAAAGATAAAGAGAAAGATAAAGAGAGAGGGCAACTTACGAATCACCCTTTCCTTTTCTCTCTTTCTTTTTCTCTCTCTTACACATAGAAAGATATATTCATACATACATACATACACACCACTCTCCCCCTCCTTCTCCCTATCTCTCATTTTCCTCTTTCTCCAAGTCGATCGTAAAGTCGAAGAACGATATGGAGTTTGTGATCTATATGCATGTATATACACACGTACGTACATGCATACACACACCCACACACACGCACACAAAAACGTATATCTATAAAGAAGATGAAGATGTCCATTCGTCTGTGTGTGTGTGTGTGTATGTTTTGTTTGCATGTGTAACTGTAGAAGATCGCTCGGACTCGTAGTACGCTTCGATTCGCCGTGGCACTCGGGCACGTCCGAGAAACAAATTTCAAGTTTCGAATCTACTTCCCCCCCCTCCCTCTCCACCACCACCACCCACACTTTCTATCCCCCTTTTGCTCTCTTCTTTCCGTCGGAAAATTCGAAGTCCATGATAAAACGTCACGGCTCGTGATTAGAATGCCCCACGTTACGATGGATAAAGAAAAAGAAGAAAAGAGAACGTGAGAGTGAGAGAGAGAGAGAGAGAGAGAGAGAGAGAGAGAGAGAGAAAGAGAGAGAAAGAAAGAAGGATTGGAGGTTGGAAAGGGTTTGAACTTGTTACATACGTCTCGTAGCCGTTCGGATGCGGAATATCAAATTACGACATCCTGGATTACGACGTAAAAGGAGGATTTGCATCCGACGATTTCTCTTTCTTTTTTCTTTTATTTTTTTTCTCTCCTTTTGCTCTTTTTTCTATCTTCCTATATCTCTACCTCCTCCTCCACTATTTCTCTCTCTTTCTCTCTCCCCTTCTTTCTTCTTATTTCGAATATTTTTATCTAAACGTTAATCAATCGTTTCGTCGATATGTATATTTTATGTTATTTTTATTCATATCGAAGAACAACGTAGACATTCCAATACGAAGGTATAGAATCTCAAATTCATCGAAATGGAAAGACAAAACAAAATAAAACAAAAAATAATAATAAAAAAGGAAAACGAAAAAAGGAACGAAAAGAAAAATGAATTTATCAATGCTTTTTCGACTGGAAAGATTCGACCGAACGATTTTCCAAGTTTACATTTACCTCAATTCGGTACTAGCGGCTCGTAAATACACCATCGTAAATTATAGCTTTGAGTAACATCAGACTGCGGTAAATTTTACAAATTGAAGGCGTTTAAAACGTCGATGGAACCGGTCTAATTAGACAGTTGGACGATCGCACTCTGTTTCTCTCTCTCTCTCTCTCTCTCTCTCTCTCTTTGTGTGTATGCTTGCATGTTGGCAGAAAAATTTAGCCGAATTTACATCCTGATAAGTGGTAATCACCAATGACTGCGTTTGGAGAATTGAAGATAAAACATTATTTCGTGTCGTTACTTTTACGCGAACATACAAAAACCAATTGAAATGTTTTTATTAAATATCTCACAATCAGTTACTGAAATGTTTTAATCGAAATTTTTATATACGTATATTTTTCTTTTCTTTTTATTTATTTTTTTTTCATACACTCTATACTATCACGTATTATATTTATATTTAAAAAAAAAATTTCTTTCGTATGTAGATATGTATGCGTAGTGTTTGTGTGTGCGTGTATTGCGATATCTCGAAATAATATTTTGTTATGCTGGTTATCTTACGAAAAAAATAAAACAGAAAAAGGAAAAAAGAAAAAAGAAAATAAAGGAAAAAAAGTAGGTACCATAGCAAAAGTTTGGGATCGTTTAACGAAGATAGAAAGGAACGATGCGCGAGGAGAAACAAAGAGAAATAAAAAAAAAAGAAAAAAGATGGAACGCAAAAGATCGTAATCGTACTTTTCAGCGCGACTCCCAACGGATCGTCGCTCATTTCCTTCAATGGGAGTTCGCTTTAAAAGGCGAAACTTCCCTTTTTTTTCATTGCGCACATTGGCGCTCTCTCTCTCTTTCTCTCTCTCTCTCTGTATCTTCTATCTCTTCCCGAGCGATCCGTTGATCCTTTGATTTTTCTTTTTGCTTCTTTTTCTTTTATGAGCTAATAATTTATCAGTGAACGCGACAAAGAGAAAGAAGAAAGACACTTTACTACTTTGAAGTCAAAGTAACCGACTCCTCCTTTGCTTCTTTTGCATTTTATTTATTTTTCTTTTTTTTTTTAATTATTCTTTTATTTTTTATTTTTATTTATTTTTTTACCCTTTCTCACTCCATCCATGCACTCGGAAACGTATTGTCACGAAAAGCCGCGCGAGTTGTTTTTTCTTCTTTTCTGACTCGCCTAACAAATACATTCGCTTTCGTTGTTGTCTAACAATTTGAAGGTATACGTTTTACATTTAGCTACTCGATCTAAAGAAAATACAATATATATTTGTATGTATGTACGTATGTATGTATCTTAGAAAAATCTTGTGTGAAAGAAATCGTTTACTTTTAAGAAACAAGGCTTGCTTCTCAAGGTCATGTTTACACTTTTAAACAAATTTATTTGGGACGTTATCCCTTATACCACTCCAACAAAAAACAAACAAAAAGAAAGAAAGAGAGAGAGAGAGAAACTAAAGAACAAGTAGACCGTTTCCTAACTGTTGTAAAAATCAATAAATTATTTATCTTGGAATCGATACAAAAAAAAAGAAAAAAAAAGAAAGAAAAGAAAAGAGAAAAAAAAATCTTTTTCTCCTTATTTGTTTCTCTTTATTACATTTTACGACAGCTCTTTAAAAGTTCGAACGATACGATAAATTCATATAGTACGATAAACCCGCACTTCTTCTCCCTCCATCTCCCTCCTCCTATTCTCCTAGCACTCCACCTTATACTCGAGAATATAATTTGTTTGAAAATTTTATTTCGTTCGTTTGTTCAAGCATCGTCGTCGTCGTCGTCCTCGTCGTCCTCACCATTGCCGCTGTCGTCTTCTTGGACTTTTAAATAAAAATAAAAAAACGCGCAAAAATTACAGCCGTTTATTATAATGGCGGACCGGGACGTGGAAGTAAGTAGTACGTGGCCGATGTTCGTGGAGGCTTGTTCGAGTGCGACGGATTTACGGTGCGTTTCGAAATCTCAAAACTCCCTTCTCTCTCTCTCTCTCTCTCTCTCTCTCTCTCTCTCTCGTACACTTAACACTCGCGAGACCGTTGTTACCACCTCTATCCCCTGACTCTCTTTCTCACTCTTTCTCTCCTCTTTCTCTCTCTCTCTCTCTTTCTCTCTCTCTTTATTTCTTCCTTTCTTTCTCTGTTTCACTACCCTTCTCTCCACAACTACCAGCACCATTTCCTCCACCTCTTCGTTGGCATCTCCCCGGCACTTTCGAGCTCGAGGAAACTCGGCCGATTACATCGAGCTCTTTCCTTGGAGCCAATCCCGGCCTCGCCGGCAGCAACCACCCCGCATGCACCCTTCTTCTTCCTCCCTCTATTCACACGCACGCACACAAATACACAGTTCACACAGAAAGAGAAAGACAGAGATAGAGATAGATAGATAGATAGATAGATAGATAGATAGATAGATAGAGAGAGAGAGAGAGAGAGAGAGAGAGAGAGAGAGAGAATAGAGAAATAGAGAAAGAATGTGTGTGTGTGTGTGTGTGTGTGTGTGTGTGTGTGTGTGTGTGTGTGTGTGTGTGTGTGTGTGTGTGTATGTAAGAGAGAAACATATACAGGACTTCCACAAAGAAGAAAGTCGACGAAAGCAACTCTTGGCCTTGTGCAACGCAACCCGTCCATCCGTCCTATAGTATGTTTACTCGCGTGTTCTAACCCCGTCAGCATCGTGCCACGTCGGATCCGCCAAACAAATCGATCTTCGTCCACTTCCGTCCTGACGAAATGGTTTCAACCGGATTTTCTTTCCGAAAGAAGTAGTAACGTAGTAACCTACCCTACTCTATCCTATACTATCCTATCCCTATCCTATCCTATCCTTTCCTATTTTATCTTACCCTATCCTACCCTACCAATTGAAGACGGATTTCTCAAAGATATATCTTCGATCTCTTTTTTGCTTTTTTTTCCTTTTTTTTCACACGTCATCCTTATTATATTAAAAAACGTCTATACGTTTCCACATTATCAACGAGATTTAGTATCATCGTGAGAAAATGTATCTGTCGTCGGACCTTTGAAGAATACTTTGATCTTGAGAGCCCATAACGTTTACGTATGCAAAGTAGACAAATTAGCCAGGTGTATGCTTAATAGGATAATTACGAATGGTAATAGTTAAAAGCTAGCTAGCTACCGGAGCTAGTCGGTGGGTAGATGTGAAAGGAGGAGGGGTAAAGGGATTGGGGGTGCTACAGTAGACAGGCTGGATTAAATTAGATAATTAGATTAGGATAACGGCTCTTTGCACGTCAAGCTCTTTTGCAATTATTTCGTAAAAAATTCTCGTCCGGTGGTGGACGAAGACGTTGATATTGAACGGATATCATCTTCCCCTCTCATCGCCCCCTCCATCCATCCATCCATCCATCCGTCCAACCAACCAACTAACCAACCAACCATCCATCCATCCATCCATCCATTCGTCCATCCATCCATCCGTCCATCCTCCTCCCATCTTCTTAATTCAATAAGTTCTATGGATAATAACGCGAGAGACGTGATAATCGAATATTCAGAAGCGTCGGACATTAACTAATTTTGACGATCCTAATCACGCGTCCGTGAGTTCCGAAATGTAAATTCGGTATCCATTATCTCTATCTCGAATAAAGATATTTCATTGGTCAATCCTATAGGAGGTTTAACCGAATTTTATCTTTTCCGGCCGAGGCGATAGAATCGTTCCGTTATGAATTCTATTATTATCGATTTTTACGACGTTGATATAAAGCTTATGGACTAACGAATTCGATCGATCGAGAACGTAAAATAAGTTTCGCGACGACGTGAAAATTAACGCTTGCCAAAAGCGTTTCTCCTCCCTCTCCTCCTTCTCCTCCTCTACCTTCACTTCTTCCTCCTCCTCCTGTTCCCCCCTCCCCGGCTACCCCGCTTTTGTTCGTTTAACGATCGGAACGTTAACGCGTACGAGAACGAGTATTTGAACTTGTAAGACATCCTAACATCAATTTCGATCAACTAGTAACAAGTTTACTTACATGTCCAATGATCGGCCACGTTGAACACCTCGCTTATGTGTACCAACCACGTTCGCACCACCAATCAGGTATCAGGAGATTCTCCACAAATACAAATAACAGTCATAGAATAGTTCACCAAAGTAGTTAGCACTCGCTTGACAACCGGGTATGCAACTTTGTTGATCTTCCTGCTGGACAACGACGACAAGTCAAAAGCTTTTCTCACAGTATTCACATTTGTTTATATTAAGTCCCACTGTACGTTATCATATGGAAACACTTATAAAAAAAAAAAAGAACAGATCACAACTAATGATAACGATATGTTCGTTTTTCTCACTTTTTGGTTATCGTCGTTTCATCTATCCTCGATAGACTATTAAAACAATCCGACAATCATTCACGAAGCGATTCCCAATGATAAATATTTTTCGTTTCACTCTCAATTTCTAATTCTCTTTATTAAACACAATGAACGAAGTTCGCTTTAGTTTATTATTATTTATATATATGTGATATGAAACCTGGAACTTAGGAAAAGATTGAAAGGAAAGAATAAGAAAGAAATAACGAGGGAGATAGATAGATAGATAGATGGATAGATAGATAGATAGATGGATGGATGGATAGATAGATAAACAGATAGATAGATAGATAGAAAGATAAATAGATGAATAGATGAATAGATGGATAGATAGATAGATAGATAGATGTATAGATAGATAGATAGATAGATGTATAGATAGATAGATAGATAGATAGATAGATAGATAGATAGATAGATAGATAGATAGATAGATAGGCAGGCAGGCAGGAAGGAAGGAAGGAAAGTTGGGGAGAGAAGGAGGGTAGTCCAAAGCGAGGAGTCGGCTCGAAGAGGGGTGGAGCGAAAGGGGAAACGCTTTGGGGGTGGTTCAAGGGGTGCCTCGCGAGCTGGATGTTGAGATATATCTCGTGTACTCGCTGCTTTGATCCTTTGTCTATACTCCTATATTTAACTCTGTCTTATATACATATTACTTTCTCTCTCTCTCTCTCTCTCTCTCTCTCTCTCTCTCTTCCTCTCTTTTTGTTTCCTTTTACTTCTTTTTCCTCTTGTCCTTTCTATCTTTATCTCTCTCACTCTCTCTCTCACACACACTCTCTCTCTCTCTCTCTTTCTGTCACATAGATCTCCTTAAATCGAAAAGAAACGATTCGTAACGACAACTCGTAATTCAGCGAATGCGTTTAGAGCGGCGTGGCTGGTGCACGGCTCACTCTTGACGCCACTACAGCTGCCGATGGTACTGGCTCTCTTTCTGGATCTGGCTCTACCACTGGCACTGGCACTGGCACTGCCTCTGCTTCTGCTCTTGCTCTTGCTCCACTCCGCTATGCCTGCGCAGCACCCGACCCGGCCAAACCCAGACCCGGCGTGTAGGTACCGCGGGCTCGCACTCGAGCTCCGGCTACCCTAGCTGTTCCATCCCCCACCACACCCCTTCTCTCTCAGGCTCAGGCGGCGCGCAGTGCCGAACCCACCACGATTCGCACCCCTTCGTCTATCCCCACCTCTACTTTCCATTTCTATCTCCTTTACTCGTTTTTCTTTCTGAGTTTCTTTCTTTCTATATTTCTTTATTTCTTTATATATATATATATATATATATATATATATATATCTTTCTCTCTTTCTCCCTCTCCCTCTCTCTCTCTTTCTCTCTCTCTCTCTTTCTCTTTCTCCCTTTCTCTCTTTCTCTCTCTCTCTATCTATCTATCTCTCTTGCTTGATTTCTTTCTTTCTTCCTTTCTTTCTTCCTTCCTTCCTTCCTTCCTTTCCTCTTACTCGTCTTATTTCTCATTTGATTTTATTACCTTACACGTTATGTCTTTTGTTGTAACTTCTTTCTTTGGACTTTTGTCTCTCTTTTTTTCTTTTTCCTTTCTCTCTCTCTCTCTCTCTCTCTCTTGATTTTTTTCTCTTTTTATTTCGTTTTTTCTCTTACTATGTATGACCATGTAATTTGTTCTATCTAAGTTTCGCCTCTTTTTCTCTTTCTCTCTTACTCTCTCTCTCTCTCTCTCTTACTCTCTCTCTCTCTCTCTCTCTCTCTCTCTCTCTCTTTCTCCCACGATTAAATTTTCTTACTAAATGGCTTCTGTTTTAATTCGACTTTTTCACTCATCCTCACCCTCGCATTCATTTTTATTCGATATTCCTATAATTTGCAATGTCTAAAAATGGACAGAATAAATTCCGTGATTTTTCATCGGTCCTTAATTATATGTTTAATAGCTTTATACAGTACCCTATCGTTCTATCATATTTACATTAACTTTATCAGCTACGTTCGTTCGCTGTCGTTAATTAGTTAGCTACTACACTTCATCGATCCTTAGGATTTCTTTTTTACTTTAAAGAGCAGTCATCTACAACGATAAATTCGATTCTCCATCTTTCTCTCTTCTTATCCTTCAATTGCACCACTCTCGTCCACTCGAAAGGGCGAGTCTTCGACATTTCTTCGAACCTACCCAAAGAATTTCGCTTATTCGCGAAAGTCCTTCGTCGATCTTTCCCCCTTTTCTACCGAAGTCTGACCGATCGAACTTTGCTAACTCACGATTCTCTCCTTCTCTCTCTCTCTCTCTCTCTCTCTCTCTCCCTCTCTCTCTCTCTCTCTCTCTCTCTCGTTCTCTCATAGATGCTAAAGGATTTTGGCAAGGCTCTCGTCGTTCTTGTTTCTCTTTCTTTCTTTCTGTTTTTTCTCTTCCTTTTTTACTTTTTTCTTTTTATCTTTCTTTTCTCTTCTTCTTCTTCCTCTTATTCTTCTTCTTTTTTCATAGAAACCAACGACGGATGGTCGTTCGATGGGGTCTCGGTCGGGGATCCTTGAAGCGAGTATTACAGAATGATTAATCGTAGTCTCTCTTTTCAAGATGTTATCCGTTTCTGTAGAAGACACTTTGAAAGCATTAATTCGATGCTTTCGATATTACCCGATATACGAATAAATTATCGTTTTGATTCGTTCGAACCACTACGGTCTCTATTTTTTCTTATAATATAAGAACAAATTTCTTCGGATAATTTTTCTTTTAGTTCAAATCAAGCAAATTTATACATTTTTACAAAAGAGAGAGACAGACAGAGAAATAGAGTAAGAGAGAGAGAGAGAGAGAGAGAGAGAGAGAGAGAGAGAGAGAGAGAGAGATAGTGAAGAGAAAATTCAAATTACGCGAACTCTACGTGACGATCCTCAAAAGAAGACCGACCACAAAGGCTTAATATAATTTTTTATCAAGACTATCGTCATCACGTCGACTTTTTTATTTCTATATGAAAACCAAACGCAATTAGAGATCACGAAGCGTCCCCCAGTGCGAACTCTTAGACTCTGAGTTTTAGAGTTGAAACAATAAATCTAAGGCTTTTACCAAACGCGGACGTTTATGTTAGCGAACATCGAAGAACGTGTCCTTGTGTGATCTCTGACGAAAACATTTTTTATACAAGATCCTTCGAACGATCGATACGAGTGTTGACTCACGTTCGAGGTTTCTCTTTTTTTTCCACTAACGTTAATCCGCACGTTAGTTTGTTTCGTTTTTAACTATAACGTAGCTTTAATAATAAATAATTTTCATTTTTGTTAAAAATGGTACCAGGTTCAATTGGAAAAAAAACAATAAAAAAGGAATTTTCATTTTTCAAAACCAACGTTTTTACGTTTTTCACCAACGATTAACTCGTGGTAAAATTTGTTTTCTCGTTTTCTTTTTTTTTTTTTTTTAATACTAACGAATTCGTACGTTAATTTCCTTCGTTTAAACTATATGTACTATATTAGCACTAATGACAAATGATTTTCATTGTTGTTAAAAAGTGACATGGGTTCAATGAGAGTACAAAAAAAATTTTGTTTAATTAAAATGAAATTAAAGAAAAAAAAAAAAATAAAGGGAAGGAAAAAAAAAATGTGTTTCGCTTTCCCGAATCGACGATCGCCCTTTATAATTGATAAAAATGAAATACTCTGAGGATTCAAAAGGGAATTATTTAATTGTTCATTCGATATATTTCAAACGCCGGGGATTTTTCATATAAATTATATCGTATTTCCATTTAGGAAATAAACCACTCGACTGATCGACAAGAGAGAGAGAGAGAGAGAGAGAGAGAGAGAAAGAAATAGAGCTTTTCAATTCTTATTGAAGTATTACGAAAAAAAAAGAGTAACAGGCGGGAGAACGAGCGTTTAGTCTCGATTAGTAACTACGATCGATCGATTTAAGGTGTTCCATCTAAATGAAGGAAAACGGTGGAAAGCGAAGGATGTTAGCAACGATATAATTTATTATTCCCGTAACAATATTAGCCTGTTTGGCCATTCAGAGGGCAAATCGTCAAACTCTGCTACGACGACTTCACTAACTCTGTCCTACGTAGATATGGCCTCATACATACATACATGCATGCATGCAAACATACATACATACATACATACATACATACATACATACATACATACATACATACATACATACATACATACATACATAGATACATACATATGTGCATACATCGAGAATATCAGTTAAGCGGAACATGCAAATCACCGAATTGATCCAGTAATGATTAAAGGCAGTACTAATGGGTGCCTCTACGTATAGTAGTATGACGTCGAGGATACGACGCAGGAATGTTAATGATCCGAATATCGATGTGAAAGCTGTACTTCGCGTAAGGTATGCGTAGAAAATCTGATGAGAGGCTCTAAGGTTATTCGACTGAAAATCACGATCGATCGACTCGACTAGTTCATCGTATCGTTCGTTCATCAAAACGATTTGTAGAATCTCTAATTATTGCAATCTTCACTGATATCAGTTATTCATCGACTTCCTTTTCCCGAAGAATCAACGAAAAAAATTATACGAAATAAGTTTGAACGAACGAATCGAGAAGATAAACGGACAAACAAACAAACAAGCAAAAAAAAGGAAAAAGAAAAAAGAAAAACATGAAAGAAGAATACTAGAAAAAAGACGAATAAAAGAAAACGGGAAGAAAAAAAGAAAGGTAAAGAGAAAAAGTAATCCTTATAAAAACACTCGAATCGCTTTCAACGTATTTTTCGTACTCCTTCGGAATTATTAACGAATTAAACGTCGAACCGAGCTACGAAAAGCCTCGTTAAATCTGCGAAATGCGTAACGCTTTTAATTCGCCACTCGTTCGGTCCGGAACATTCTATAAATCATTTTGATTTATACATTTCCGTTTGGTATATCTGTATGTCTCTCTCTCTCTCTCTCTCTCTCTCTCTCTCTCTCTCTCTCTCTCTCTCTCTCTCTCTCTCTCTCTCTCTCTCTCTCTCTCTCTCTCTCTCTCTCTCTCTCTCTCTCTCTCTCTTTCTAACAAAAGAACGAACGATGATCGTTCCATTCAAAGCCGATCCTTCCACTAAATTACGCGAATCGCTCGACGATGGAACAAAATTCGATCAAGTGAGAACTCTTTTTTCATTTCTCTTTCTTCTTTTTTTCTATTTCTTTCTTTCTTTCTTTTTTCTTTTTTCTTTCCTCCTCCAACCACCCTCCTCTCACTTTCTCTCTCTCTCTCTCTCTTTCTCTACGAAAACTCTTCTTTACTCCGATCCAAGGGCACTCAAAGTTAAAATTACGTTAATCGCGACGAACGAAAAAGCATCCGTTTGAAAGAAAACTCGAAGGTGTTCTTGTCAGATTTAAAAAGATTTTATGGTGATCGATCCGTTAAAACGATCAAGAAAGAGACGAGATAGAAGATATGTATCTATGTAGAAGAGAGAAATTTTTCGAGAGGACTAGAGATTAAATTAAGATAATTTGAGATTTTATTTCGACAAACAATCGGATCCCTCTTCTCTTTCTCTCTCTCTCTCCCTCTCTCTCTCTCTCTCTCTCTCTCTCTCTCTCTCTCTCTCGCTGCCTGCGTAACATATCTCGCGATTTATATTCTCGCGTCTCCAATGAAGGAGAGAAGAGAGGCCAAAGATATACACACACATATGTACGTATACACACATGCGCGCATCCTTTGTATACATATTACGGTATAGTATATGTGTTTATACGTATGCACGTGCTTACGTGTGCGTGCTTGTGAAAGAAAGGTTCCATTTATTATACAACTCGTATCGAGGATAAGAGTACTCGCAGAGCGAAAATTTCCTCTGTATTAGCAAAACTTTTATTTGAGTATGCATCAAAAATGAGTGTGTGTATGTGTGAGAGAGAGAGAAAGAAGTTCTTATCATAAGCTTTTTAAAAGTAGCAATATCTGATTATGAGTGGCGAGTAAAGATGCTTCAAATATAATAGACCGATCGATCGTTGTATATTTTTTTTTTTTTTTTACCACAACGTCCATCCCAAAACATGATCCTTCTCTTCTACGTTCTAAGCGCTTATCACCTTAATCCGCAATTAGAAATCTCCCTTAATCGCCGCTCGAGAGAACCCACTCGCCGTGTTTACCACCAATTACCGGTACTCGCATCGTTGTCCTTGTCGCCGACGCCGACGCCATCGTCGTCGTCGTCGTAGTAGTCGTCGTAGTCGTTGTCATTGTCGTTGTCGTTGTTGTTGTCGTTGTCGTCGTGTTGTTGTTGCTACTACTAGCCACCTTTGTACGGTCTTATCCGCTAGCTGTAATCATAATCCCATGGCGAGAGAAGAGAGAGCTTACAGTAATTCAATTACTATTTTGTGAAACTTTCTTTTTCAACATTTTTTATTTTTCATTCTTTTTGTTTACTTTTTTTATTTTCTTCTTCTTTTTTTTTCTTTATTTCCTCTACTTCTTCTTCTTCTTCTTTCTTCGTGCTCTTATTTCTCTTTCTTTTACTTCCTTTTCCTTTTCACCCACCCAAGTCTCCTGACGATCGTCGTTTCGTGGTATCGAGTGTAACGAATTAAAGGAGAGATAATTCTAGTAAACTCTATTTTATTCATCAACAAACAAACGTGTATATTTATTTCAATGACATCAACGAACGACACAAGAATGCTAATGGTTGGATCAAATTAATCGTTAATCGAGTCGTTGGAATAGAAACAAAATTTGGTTATTTTTTCACTAGTTTTGTTTCTTTTTGTTGTTTTCTATCTGTTTTTTTCCTTTTCTTTTTTTTAAATAGAGAACAACGTACATGATATATGTTTATCTTGAAGGCTTGATCCATACACATACGTGTTACCAGCGACGACAATCGTTAAAGAATAATTAGCAATAGATGTGTATTAATTACTGTAATAAACATAACAAAGACATATTGATGTGTTCTATACATCGTCAATAACTCCTACGTTCATGTCAAAATTCTTTGAAATGATGACAATATGTTCATAATCGATGAGCCGTTCGTTAAATGAGACAAGTCATAGATAATAATAATAAAATAAAATAATAACCATAATAATAATAATAATAATAATAATAATAATAATAATAATAACAACAACAACAACCGATCGGTATTTCTACCTAGGTATATATTATTGTTAAATTCGATAAATTCTTTATCAAAGTAACATCGATATTAATTTAATTCAAAAGTAGGAACATGTATATAGGAATTATGCAACAACCACATAATAAATATCTTCGCAAAAGTCACTCGATAACATTTACGAGTACTCTGATCGTTAGGTAAAACACGAATAAAAAAGGATCACTACGAGTCCTCTCGTTATCTGGTACCGTAAAAAGAAAATGGAAAAAAAAAACAGAAAAAGAAAAAAGAAAAGAAAAAGTCTCCTCTCTTCCCTCGTTATAATTTCGAAGTAACTCGAAGTAATCGTTCGATAGCCGATACCGCGAATAAATTCGTTCGTACTTTTTTCGATCTGTCCATCTATCCATCTCTCTCGTTTATAACCATCCATCTCTCTCTCTCTCTCTCTCTCTCTCTCTTGCTCTCTATCTAACTCTAACTCGACCTCTCTCTCTTTCCCTCTCTTTTTTCTTCCTGATTGGAAAGGATCTTAACGAGAGCCTAGAATCCTCTGATCAATCCGAATCTAAATGTTCCCTCAATTAAAGGATCGTCCCCTCGTTTACGTACTTATTCAACGATTGGTGGGGGTTTGGCGAAAGTAAAGAAATGAAAAAAGAGCTAGAGAGAAATATATATATATATATATATATATATATATATATATATATATATATATATACATAAAAATATATACATACAAACAAGTACATACATATATTCAGTTGGGATCGAACGACAGGAAGCGTTACGAGACAATAAAGTACCATGGGTCAAACGAAACGTGAATTATCGATTGCAAGTGCTCTCGCAACCAGTCAGGCTCTCTCTCTCTCTCTCTCTCTCTCTCTCTCTCTCTCTATCTATCTATCTATCTATCTCTCTGTTTCTGTCTCTCTCTCTCTCTCTCTCTCTCTCTCTCTATATATATATATATATATATATATATATATATCCCTCTATCTCTTTCTCTCTCGCGAATTAGTTATACCACTACAAAGCCGGACTCTTACTTGGACATACACTAAATAATTGACATACCGTAATCAACTTCTATAGGGTCGCATATCTTTGTACTTAAGATACACGTCGATTTTCAAGCCTTCCCTTCCCTCCCTCTCCCCGAACCCTTCTCATCCTCTTCGCCACCTTTCAACTCCTGTTCGATCGACCGGAAAATATTCCTTTCGTTCCACCTCTTCTCAGTTCTTCTCCCGCTCTCTCTTGCTCTCTCTCTCTCTCTCTCTCTCTCTCTCTCTCTCTCTCTCTTTTTGTCTCTCTCTTGCAAAGTATTCAAAAGAGTCGACAGCGTATATTGAGTGAATCACTCGAACAAAAAGGACAGTTACGAACATAGAATCTTTAGTCTTACGGTTCCAAGGTCACACTTGGTGTATTTTCTTCTTTATATATTTATATTATAATGGCGAAGAGAGTTGGGAGTTGAATTGAAGAGATCTTTCATCAAGTTTATTCAGTCTCGTAAACTTTGTTTATAATAATTTTTATATTCTTTTATATTTTAACTTCATTCTTTTGTGAAGATAATTACTGACAACAAAACGGAACCGGAATTGATTAATTCTTGTGTTATCAAAGTCGTTGGAGAAGTTCACACATAGGAAACTACTTTATCAATCGAAACGTACATATGTATCTTAAAGTGAAATAATAAAATGCTGTTATTTAATATCGATTCTTTTATCTTTGTTTGCTTTTTTTTAAATAATCCTTTCTACATCAACTCGTAGAGGGTAACGTTTAAAAATTACTCTTGCCAATCTTTCTATTACCCCATTTTTCTTTGTATCTTTCATTGATCGTTGTATTCAAATTTCTATTGTGATTTCATAAAAAAGTATCTTAGATAAAACAACAAGGACAGATTTAAAAATAATACATTGCATATTGTATAATTTCCAAGGAACGTGAAAGCTATCGACGTGACGACAAGCGAACACCAATTTCTTTTTCCTCTTCTTCTCTCTCTCTCTCTCTCTCTCTCTCTCTCTCTCTCTCTCTCTTTCTCTCTGTTGCTGCTACTCCTCATACATGCTGTCTATGTTTTCCATACGAACGAATAAAGGCGAAAATGAAGGATAAATATTGATAGGGCAAACATCGTACGCGCAGTAACCGACCTCTTCAACGACTCGCTTTTTAAACGGTCGCGTTTATATTTTTCAAACGAGACTTTAAATAAAGAGAGAAAGAGAGAGAGAGAGATAGAGACAAGACGAATAATCCACGTTAACCGTTTTTTCTTCATTACGAAATACATGCATTATAAAATACAACGCATAGCTACAAGGTCTAATCCATGATCATCGTTCGAATGAAATAATTTTTTTTAATGAGAATATTAAGACGACGTGTTTCAATATAAACGAAATCGCGTAAGGGAAGTGTAGTTTCTTCATTTTCTTTTCTTCTTTTCTGTTTTATTTTTCTTTTTTTTAATGACTTTCAACTCGAAGTCAAGTATTTTATAAACGGTGGGTGCACTTTTTTCTCCTACTACCCTCCTTCCCTTTCACCCTTACAAAATCGGTAAATAAAAAGTTATAACTAATGACTATAGTTCATAACTTATGCTAACGTACATATTTTAATGCCCGTATGTCGGCCGTACATACCAAAAGAGAGAAAGAACATTTTGACAAATGATAAAGAGAAAAATGAATGTGAAGGTGGAAGATGTAAATCTGGAGTAGGTGTGTTCCGTTTAAATTAAATAATGCAAACCTAAATAGTAATACTTGCGTATACACATATGTAAGTAAATATAAAAATACAAGTGTACGGTAAATACATATCCATTATGAATATACAGTGGATAACAGAGAAGAAGAAAAAGAAAACACGCGCGCGCGCACACACACAAAGACACACATATATACAAAAAAAAAACATGTTAATGAGTATAAAAAGATAAATGAACCGTTTTATATTTTAATTGGCATGAGTCATCTTCTTCCTACTTTACTATATTTAAAGTTTAACATATTAATTTTTGCAAAAATATTGAAAGACATTGCGAAGAAATATATAGACGTTAATATATTCGTCAATATGAAATATTCATCATTTACCCTATCGATAAATAAGTAATTCTTCGGAAATAATTTTATGGTCATAGATAAATGATAAATATATATATATATAGATCCGCTCATTATATATATATATATATATATATATATATATATATATATATATATATATATATATATATAATTTTATAACGAGAGATCTTAAATAGGAATAATTGTCATGAAAGTATAAAGAAATATATAAAGTAACGTGCAATTTTTTGCATTATCGTTTTTGTGTGAAGAAATAGAGAGAGAGAAAGAGAGAGAGAGAATAAGAAAAATAGAGATAGAGAAGGTTTTTCCTTCTTTCGAACGCGAACACATCAAGGAACGCAGAAAAATTGACCGATGACGATGTCGAGAAGATCCACAAAAATCCTCCCTGTCGTTCGGACGCGAGAACGAGATGAACGAGAAAACGACGTCCACGTCGTTTCGTGATTTATTGTTCGTGATTCGTATGACGCAAACGCGTTACCCAGAAGATAAAGATAAAGAAAGAGACGAGAGAAAAGAGAGAGGGTTTTGGATTCGAGTCGAATACGAGAAGATAATGACGGTGAATTTCGCGCGCCATGAGAAAAGCTATCCTACTTTCATTCCTCATTTTCTTTTTCTTTTTAAAACTTGCAGAAGCAGAAGCAGCAGCAGTCGTCGCGGTCGTCAGTCGTCAGTCGTCAGCCGCAGTCCTCTCCAGTCTCTAAATCTGTTTAGTCTACTAAACGTTCGCACATTTAGACGAACTAGTTGAACGATCGAACATCCTCGAGTTTTGTCCCTTTGTAACACATTGACTCACATCAACGAAAATAAAAACGACAACGACGATGAAGACAATTACTTCGAAAATATACCTAAGATCTTTTACGTTAATCTTAAAGTTCGTAATATATATATATATATATATACTTTCATTTAACTACGTTGTTGCTCATGTCAAAAATATTAATCATTTAAAAGAACCACCTTTCTATCTATCTCGAATGAAAACATTTAATATGTTAATCCTAGCCATGTGTAATATATCCAATACATGTGTAATATATGTTACACATAGTCCCACGATGAAATAATATTTTCCTCGGAATAAGACATTCATCATCCTCTTAACATGCATTCGCACGGAACATAATTCTATCATTCGGTTATGAATACAAAGCTTTGATATTAATACCACGAAGGCTTTAACTACGAAAGTGCTGCACACGGTTGGTACGATCATCTTAACCGAGTGGCTAACTCCCATAAAATAGACGTAGCTACTCGAAACTTCAGTACTGTCTAACTCTCAAAGACGATATTACACGACGCCAAGTCGTTTGAATCGGATCTACAATTGACTCCCTACGGATTAGCGAACTCACGTTAATCGTAAATTCACGTTAATACATATTACATGAGGAGATGAAGAGGGGATGAAGGGGAATGAAGAGAAAAGAAAAGAAAAAGAACTGAAAAAAGAAAGAAAGGAAGGAAGGAAGAAAAAGAAAGAAAAAGGAAGGTGCAAGCAGAAATGGACGAAGCCCTTGCTAATTGCGATTAGATTCGACCGGCAACGACGGAGTTTCATTTCTTAAAACGAATTGACTCGAATTAAAGTTACCATCCCTCCCAACCCAACCCAAGTTCTCCCTATCCCCACCCCATGGTTTTTACTACGACGGAGTACGTATTACCAGGTATAGCACTCGAGCTCTACAAATGAATACCAGACTATCCGAAGGAAACACTAATTTGACCCACTTTCTTTTTTAGATATATCAGAGAAATCGATAGCTCGGTAAAGAACACGTGCGCAAAGGTGTGTGTGTGTGTGTGTGTGTGTGTAATTGAGAGAGAGAGAGAGAGAGAGAAAGCTTCAGTATGGTAGCCGGTTGTTAACGATTCCGTCACGAAAGCCCTTTCGAAGGGCAGCTCTTCGTACGGTTAACGTTCACGATACTTTTCTCTCTTTAACGAAACATCGATCGAGGCAAAAATCTCATCGGCGGATCTACGGATATCTCGAAAAAAAGAAGAGAGAGTGAGAGAGAGAGAGAGAAATAAAGCAAATGTTGAGAAGAAATCTTCAGGAGATGAAAGTATGGACTTTTCAACGGTCCAAACGAACACTTGATACGACAGCAGTGGGTCATCGATTTTCGAGATAATAATAATAATAATAATAGTAATAATAATAATAATAATAATAATAATAATAATAATAATAATAATAATAATAATAATAATAATAATAATAATAATAACAATAACAATAACAATAATAATAATAATAATAATAATAATAATAATAATAATGATGATGATGATGATGAAAATAATGATGATAATGATAATAATAGTAATAAAGATAATTATAATAATAGTGATAATTAAAACGAAATTATAATGATAATAATAATAATAATAATAATAATAATAATAATAATAATAATAATAATAATAATAATAATATAGTAATAAATAAGGAAACAAATTTTGTTCTAAATTTTTTCTCTTCGACCAAAATAAAATAACGAAACAATGATAACGATAACGACAGAGCGAAAAAAAACAATAATGATTATTTTACGAAACAGTGAACAACGTAAAAGAAGGAAAGAAAAAATAAAAAAAAATAAAAAATAAAAATAAAAATAAAAGCACTACTATACGTATTCGATTTTCATGAATTTTTTTCTTTTTTTTTCTATTGGAAAATGAAGAAGAAAATGATAGAAAGAAAAGAGAACAAAAAAAGGGAGAGAGAAAAGAAGAAAAAAATATAAAGGAAAGCCGAACATACCTTCGTTTTTCCTGAAAATGCAGGCTGCTGGATCGTTGAGATGTCACAGTGATAAATGTTAAAAGTCGTACGATTTATCGCGCATTAGATATTACATTTTCGGCATAATGTTAGAAAAGGGGTAGGAACACGTCCAGCGGTGCAAAATCCATTTTTACGATGGAGCACACGCGGCCGTGCTTTCTATCGGTTTCTCTTTCTCTCTCTCTCTCTCTCCCTTTTTCTCTTTCTCTCAATATTTCTCACTCTCTCACGTATCTCACGTATCTCGATCGTAATGTAACGCGTACAGATTTCATGAACGATTCAAAGGTGGAGCTAATGGCGCGCTGGAAACGACGAAAAGTCGCATGAACGATGAGAGTCGTACACTCTGTCTCTCTCTCTCTCTCTCTCTCTCTCTCTCTCTCTCTTTCTCTGTCTCTCTGTCTCTCTCTCTCTTGCTCGCTTACTGAAAAATGTACATGTGCAGTAGCCTCAAAGCTTTGACGCAGATTTTCGTTAAACCACCTAACGTTTACGTTTTATCGTTCCTTGGAAGATACAATAATATAGTACATATTCTTTCTTTAACGTTTTCTGTTCATTATTGCGACGTGTACTATTCTTTTCTTTTTGTTTTATTTCTATTTTTTATTTCTTTTTTCCTTTTTTTCAATGAAAATCTTACGACAAATAAAAACTTGATTAATATTTATTCTTCGTAAAAAGAAAAAGATTAATAATTATTTAAGTTAAAGGAGAATTATTCGAAAGTATCGACGTTACCAATTTCATGATAGGAGAAGTAAGCCATAAATGACAAAAAAAAAAAAGTCAAAAAAAGAACACGTTCAACGTATCGCACCCAGTCAGAGTGTCTCGATGAAAACGATAAAACGATGCGCCTGCATTCGATGATAATGTAATTACAAAACGTACCGGAGGATTATTATAACGGACGGGGAGTCACAGATCAGATTTTGTTCGTTACTCGTAATCCTACTACAACGACGCAATCCTAGGACGATTGATATCGACATTACAGCGTGAATCATCTCTCGTAAAATTCATTAGCCTTGTATATCATATCTTCGATAGCTTTTGTAGAGAAAGAGAGAGAGAGAGAAGGAAAGAGAGAAAGATAGAAAGAGAGTGACAACAAAAGAGAGAGAGAGAGGGAGAGAGAAGCTATTATCCATTGTATAGGTGTAAAAAAGAAAAAGAAAAAAAAGAAACAATGAAAAAAGAGAAGCTCCCTCTCTTCCTCCACACTACCTTCTCCCCAAAGAAAAAAGAGAAGAATATAGAAGAATGTAAAGTCTAGGGACTCGAGAAAGAAAGGAGAAGTTACATGGACGGACCTTAAAAGCACGAGACAACCAAGGGAATCGTTGTATCCCATAATAACGTACAGTTTACAGGAGTTGGCCGTGACGTAAGTAGCTGCTAGAAAATCTCCGTTCTTTCTTTTCCCCCCTTTTTACTTTTGCTTTTTTTTATCCTCTTCCTCATCTCTTTCTTACCGCCATTCGTTCGTTCGTTCGTACTTACAACCTTCGAATCTTAGAACGGACGTTTGGGCATTTGGGGGAGACTTTTAGAGTCATTCTAAGTGATCCAAGGTGCTCGAGTATCGGCGTACGGCACTAACGGTACAACACCACCCCTCCACGACAACACCTCTTCCAACCCCTGTTATACTTGGCCTTACCATTCCTCCCCACCCTCTTCAACTTCTATCCCTTCTCTCTCTCTCTCCTCCCCCTCTTTATCCTCTCTCTATCTCTCTTTATCTCTCTCTCCCTCTCTCTCTCTCTCACTCTCTCTCTCTCTCTCTCCTCTCTCTCTCTCTCTCGCTCGCTCGCTCGAGGTCGAGCCACGATCAGCATCGAACCGAGCCATGTACCTGTTCCTATTCCGGCTCGCCGTGTTCTCGCTCGATGAGTTCGCTCGAACCTACCCTTACGAAAGGACGCTTGCCTCTCCTTTTTCCACCCTTTTCGTGCTTCTCCTTTTTTATTTTTCTCATTTTTTCTTTCACTTTTTTTTCTTTCTTTTTCTTTTGTCTACTTCTTCTCTCTCTCCCTCTCTCTTTCTCTCTCTCTCTGTCTCTCTTACTCGCTTTCTCTCGTTCATTTTTTTTATTATCTGGTATGTCCTATCATTTATGTTAAACATTATTTACATCTCTTAATACATTTTACGTATCCTTTTTTATCACATTTCATTTTCATCTCTACTTCGTTAATTAACTTTACAATTTTTGTTTAACAATCTCACGTACATAAATAAATAAATTCATTAAAGTATCTCCCCCCTCGTTTCTCAACTATCTCTCCATTTCTTTTTCACTTTCTTCTCCTCTTTCTCATTTTCATTTCTCTTAATTCACTTTCTTTTTCTACTCTTCTCGCTCACTTTTTTTCTACCTTTACATTCTTATGTAAGAGGGATCGTTAAAAGGGGAAGAAATAAAAAAAACGAAGAAAAAAACATATAAATAGATCCTCTTTCAATCTCTCTTTCTCTCTCTCTCTCTCTCTCCTTCTTTTCCTTCTTTATTTTTTTCTTTCTCCCTTTCTCTTTCTCTCTTTCCCTCTTTCTCTTTTTTTTCTTTATTTTTTTTCTTCCACCTTTTCTCTCCTCTCTCTTTTCCTGCTTTACTTTTTTCTTTCTCCTTCTCTCTTTCTATTTTTCTTTATTACTTTTTCTTTCTCCCTCTCTCTTTCTCTCTTTCTTCTTTACTTTTTTCTATTTCCCTTTCTCTCTCTCTCTCTCTCTTTCTCACACATACACACACACACACTCTTCACTCCGTTCGATCAATCCTGCGAAGCTGATTTGAGAATCGCACCTATGTATCGGTCCTCACACCGTCGCTTTTTTTACAAAAACGTTAGCGAACACCACTCGTATATTCGAACATCTCCCAATAGTTTGCGATGCACTGTCGCTCGTGCGTGCATAACCAACACATGAGTTTCCGTTTTATCGTGCTTCCCAACGTGATATCGAGATATCGTCTGTTCCTATTGTTTACGTATTCGAATCGTCGCGTAGGATTCTATGTTGTTAGATGATTATGCGATGCTCGTAATAGCGTAGAATCTAGATTACTATAGTACTCTGATTGCCCGAGAATATCCGTGCTTTCGATCGGTTCCGTACTTTGAAAATCAACAGAACGATCGGTATTGTAATTTTGCAAAGAAAAAGAAAAGAAAAAGAGAAGAGAAGAGAGGAGCAGAGAAAAGAAAAACGAAAGTAGGAGAAAAAGAATTAGATTATTTTCCAAAAGTTTAGCTCACGAAACTCTGGTTGAGAAAAAGACGTAAAAAAAAGAGAGAAAAAAGGGCAAAAAAAGAGGGAAAAAAAGTAATTGAATCGATTATCCAACCGATTCTTTTGAAAAGTTAAAAATAACTTTTAATTCTATGCAACGCGAGAGGCAAATTCTTTTATAATTATAAAATAACAAATGTTTCATTATTCCACCCTTTACTATCTTTTTACTCTCGAGACAGGAGGAAGATCGATCTCATTTGAAATTGCGAGTGGGTAAACACAAGAGAGCACAAATTTCCAAATGTTTAAAAAGGATCGGTATTGATCATCCTTTATCATTGATACTACGAGATCACTTCGCTTGCGATTGTACTCTTCGAAATTCAACGAATCCTCTTCACGGAAGGAAACCCGAGAACTTAGAAAGTCGAGCTTTGCCAGTACTTGGAGAGATTCTAACGTACCGTTAACAGACACAGGGAGACATATATCTACACATACATATACACACATATATACGTACACAATAAAAAAGTGCCATCGCAAGCGAAAAGATCGAACGATAATTTGTTGCATCTGTCGAGCTCGAGGAAGTTCAAGAAAGATTTACGTCACTGTTCGAGAATGCTGCGAAGATTCTCTCTCTCTCTCTCTCTCTCTCTCTCTCTCTCTATCTCTATCTATCTATCTATCTATCTATCTATCTATCTATCTCTGCTCCTCTCTGTCTCTTTCTTGAAACTCGGAGTGCCTTAGAAAGTTCCTAACGCGTTGCATACGTTCGAAAGTTCCTTACGCTACTCTTTAAACGCTTTAACTTCCAAAACTGAATTCCATCCGGCAATCAAAAGCGAGTACGAGCTGCCACCAACATCGATGGGTATTCACGATCGACGGCATTGAAAATTTGCAAGAGGTATGCGTTGAATTCGGCCCTCGTTATCGCCTAATGTGTAACAAGTGTTGAAATCGTTGTTGCTATGGAATATCGACGTACGCATTTAGATCTATGTAATACATGCGTATATACATAAATAAGTACATACATGAAAATGTATGTATACATACATACGATGAAAAGCAATAATGTTTTACCCTATAACGATGGTTGCAAACATTTTATTTATATCTTAAATTCCTATGTTCAAGCGATCAATATCGAATGGTATTGTATTAGGCCAACAAAAAAAGAAAAAGAAAAGGAAAAAAAGAAAAAGAGGCGAGAACTCGTATACTTTTTATTCGAAGATCGTACAAACGTAATAGAATTTTCATGGGGAGGAAAAAGGTAATTTGGAAAAGAAAAAGATAAATAAATAAAAAAAAAGAAACTTCGGCAGACGTCCTCATCCTCCTCTACCTTTTCCGCCCACTCCCTATTATTGCCATATAATATTCATCAAAGTGAACTTAATGAATCAAAGAGACGCGTATATAAGTATTATATTAGATGTTCAACGAGCCATTCTCTCATCGTACGTGTACATATATATGTATATATATATATATATATATATATATATATATATATATATATAATATATATATACACATGTACTCACGCAAACAGATACGCATATTTCTCCTTGATGCATACGAACATTGTTCCTCGTCGAATATATCCTCCTCACACATAAAATTCAAACAATAGATTGCATTGTTTCGCGCGAGCGTAAAAGCTCACCATACCTTTATCTCCTTTTAATCGGTTCGATCGTTCGTTCGTCCGTTCGTTCGTACGTTCGTTCGTTTACTTAACCGACCAGGAACATTATCCTAATGATTTATAAACGATAAATAATTTTCTACGATAGGAGTTTTCTTCTTTTCTCTTTTTCTTTTTTTATCCTTTTTCTTTATTCTTTCACTCTAACAAAGCTAGCCCTTGTTGTGTGCGCGCGAATCGCCAAAATGGTATGTATTTGTTAAAGGGTAGGACACGTGGGGGTGGCAGGTGATCATTAATTTTATGAACGTTTTCGACAACGATGACGATTAAAACGAGAAAAAGAGAGAAAGAGAGAGAGAGAGAAAATACAAATAAATATCATTCAATTGTTCCCAACAAAATTTTCTATTTCGCTTTTTCACTTGGAATAAACGAAGAAAACAAAACAAAATAAAAAAAGAACAAAAAAGAAAGAAAAAAAAATAAACAAGGATGATCATTCATTCGAAGTATTGGAAGCAATATAAATCTATCTTATTCTCATAAAACGTAACGGTTTATGCGTTTTATAAAAAAAAAATAAAAATAAGAAAAAAACAAATATATTTCTATTATATTCGTCGACAAAAAGACAAATAAACAAGAAAGAAAAAAGAAAAAGGAAGAAACTATGGAATTTTTCGATTATACGCGATCATATCGAAAACGATTATTGAATTCTCAATCCTTATAATAGTCCGCGGAAAGATCGACATATCCATCGGATAATCTTAAGAGTCCTTTGTAACGAGACCGTTTCGATGTTAGCCTATAAAATCATTGCGAACCTAGAGTAGGACTACTAGAACGTCCCTACTGATCCTGTTTGTCTTTATGCCTACTGCTGTCTCTGTAAGCAAATTCTGAACGCAAACTACGGCAAACAAGAACAGTAGCGCTACGAGATAAAGGGCACGTGGGGTGAAAGGATGGAAAGGGGAGGGAATGGAAAGGGGAGGAGTATTGGGAGAATGGCAGGAGTAGAGGAATGGAGACAGAAATGTATGTAAACGGAACAGCCCAATAGGAGATACATGGTAGAAGGGCGATAGGAATAATTCATAATTTTCGGTGATGAGATCGTTAAGCCTTGCTATCCAACCAATCGGCAACCTCTATTTTGATTCGTATTATTCCACGTTATGGACGAATATTTCCACCGTTCTTTCTTTCTATCGAATTTTTCTTTCTTTCTTTTTATCGAAAACAGGTTAACCGAAAAACAACGACAATAACAATAATCTTCTTTCATTCATTACGATTATAATCAATCCGTAATATCGTAATTAATTATTATTAAATGCAGAACGATAAGTAAATTTGTTATTTCATCGTTTAACTCGTTGAATGCCGTGCTAATATTATATGATTGATACAGAGCGCCAACATGCAAGCAGATTCACTATACGATATATGTTATTTTTAAATATTATCTAGAACAAATAAATTGAGGCGTATAATCATGTTTAATGAATTTATCTCATTTGGTGGGGTCTTCGCACCATTGTGTAGTAACGATGATAGTATCGAGAAATTTATAAATATTGATATTTACTTCAATTTTGTGTTTCTATTTATCTTAGAGTCGCCGAACACCAGTGGTCCCCATGGCGTTGCAAATAAATTCAGTGCCGGTCACCTATAAGCACCATGGCATTCAACGTATTAATAAACGGCAAAAGAAAAAGAAAATAAAAAAAAAAGAGAAAGAGAGAGAAAGGATACCAACAATGCACACGGTGTTCCCAAATGGTCGTCCGCAGATCCTAATACTCCGATCGTTGCACAGCGTTATTTGACATCGGTGATAGGACGAGAACCGATAATGAAACGCGGTTTGACCGTTGATATTAACCCTTTCTTTACTAAACTCTAACTATAATCAACCCCTAACGTTGAACGTTCGTTCTATATTAAATGTAACGTTGATTAACTAACAAATATTCGAAATCATGGATTTAAAAGTTTTAACATTTTGTGTAACTACGTTTGTAAATGAACGTAGACGTATCATCGTGTGTGTGTGTGTGTGTGTGTACATATACATATAATATACATATTGAAATCCTCATAGTCAACTAATGACTCTTTTGACCTGATACGTTCATTTATAATTCGTTCTATATTAATTTCATGTAATTACGCATAAAATCGTTAGATGTTAAAAGTCTTCAGTAAAGCTGTAAGGTACACACGGAATTTAATTGTACCGTAAAACGGACTGTACACCGGCAATCAACAATTCGCCACGTAGCGAAACGTTTAAACAATATTTTGCTATTATCAATATAAAAGATATTTCTAAGTAAATATCACGATAAATACGAAGAAAAATGTGTATATAGGAGGGATAAGGGGAGAAGAGAGGAAAATATGACGATCTATCTTATGGCAGTCTCTGTCCGGAATACTTTTCAAATACTAAAAGTGATTTTTTAAAGCATAAGGAAAATACACGACAGAAAAGTGTGATCCCCATTCTATGATATATTATTTACCTTCGGTATAAAACGACACTGTAGTTCAGATCTCTCCTTCCGCTCTATTCCTTAAAAGTAAGAAAGATATTTCTAGTAGAAACATTAGAAGACTCACACAATATAGATTTTGTGTGTACCTGTCATATCTACTTGCTAACTCATACGCTTCCACATCGGTACGCTTTTATCGTTTTCGTTGCTCACGATGAATTGTATCGCGGTCTGTCCTTTACTATCCACTCTTTCAGAATGATCTAGGAAGTCTTTCTATCACAGAACGGCATGAGATCGATGTAAACAGGGCGAAGTCTCTTAGCGGATACTTTCTTATCGAGATGGCACGTCGTGTTCACTCGATAAATCCGCTTGGATGTAACCAACGAGAGAAAACGACGCGTTTCCCCACTTTCCTCTTTCCTTTTCTCCTTTCCTTCTCTCTCTCTCTCTCTCTCTCTCTCTCTCTCTCTCTCTCTCTCTCTCTCTCTCACTTTCTCTCTCTGTTTCTCTTTCTCTCTCTCTCTTTCTCTCTGTTTCTCTTTCTTTCTCTGTATGTCTGTCTGTCTGTCTGTTAGTCTTTCTCTCTCTCTCTCTCTCTCTCTCTCTCTCTCTCTCTCTCTCTCTCTCTCTCTCTCTCTTTCTCTTTCTTTCTATCTCTCTCGTTTTTGCTTTCTCAACACACTTCTCTTCATCTTTCTCACATAAACATAACAACAACAGTACCTTATACTCCGTAACTGTCAAAACATCGAACGAACAATAACGATAAAACGTAATAAGAATAAAAGATATCTAATATTATAAAAGATTACAATGACGAAATTATTATACAAAGTCACAATACGGTACAATTTGATTTAACCATTCATCGCTCGGTCCTCCCTTGAATTTTCCAATTTACTTTATTTCTTTTCTTTTTTTCTCTTTCAGCCGTGGATTCGACATCTCTCGAATTAATTAAATAATATTTCAAAAACGGTCATATATATATATATATATATATATATATATATATATATATATAATATTCTTTTCATAACTATAAAGAGAAAAAATTTTATTAAAAAAGAGTGAGAAAAAAAAAAGAAGAAAGGAAATGAAAAGAAAAGAGGAATAGAATAAAGAGAGTCTCGGCGATAAGGAAAAAGGGAATCAAGTCGTTCGAACGCGAATGTTAGCACTTCTGCAATCAATCGATTCTTTCGAGCACGACTTTCATAAGGTATGCACTTCGTGAAAGAGACGAACGGTATATAGAAAAAGGCGTATTCAAACAGTCAACACTACCAAATGTCGACTGTTAAATATATTGCGCGCGCGACATCCATGCGTTCAAAACTTAACGGACGATTTTTCATTAATATAAAAATATTATTAACCTTTTATATTCAATTTATCAATCATCTTTATTATTATATAAATATATAATCATAAAGATATCGATTATAAATATCATTTGATGCATCTTTAATAATCTCTGATAATCATTGCTTGTGAACAGCATTTATCACTAAGAAACTTTAATTTCCTTTTCTTTCCTTTTTTATCCCCCTTGTGATGGACAACATTCGTACAAGTAATTGAAAATAGCAAGAAATTGCATAATTACAATGGGGAGGCTTAAAAATCAATTACATTCGTATGCATTATCAACGACAAAATGTATATATATTGTGATAGCTATCTATCAGCGCATATTTACAAGAAAAACTAAATAAATAAAGGGTAATAATAATCTCACGATCGGATAAAAATATCAGTTTCTCTTTTCCGTAGTATCGTGTGCTAACGACTGATAGATGCAGAATATTTTTTCCTCTGATATTTCGAAAAAAAGATTGAAATACTCGTCATCAAACCCATCGGGGATATCTTGCTGTCAAAAAACATACTACCTGGAAGCCGATCTTAGGATGTTTTTTCGAACTTTTTATTTTTTAATATTTTATATATATATATATATATATATATATATATATATATTTCTTTTTTCTTTTTCTTTTTTCATCTGTCAATCGATCGATCGCGATATTGAATGGAACACGAATTTTTATCCCGAGTAGTAGTGATTAAAATGGCTTGAACGTTCCGAACGAATCGCCCACCTCCAATTTTTATTCTTTTTCTCTTTGCTCTGTTCGACGTTCGGAAGCTACACCCGCACTCCTTCCCCCACCCCTCGTCCATGTAAAACGAAAAGAGATAGAGAGAAGGATAAAATAAAAAAAGGATTGCGCTTAGCATCGTAGAAAACGCAATTGCCGGCGCTAATCAAAAAGGAAAGAAAACAATATTCATACGTTTATCTGCGTATTTATTCGTCCTCACTCTCTCTCTCTCTCTCTCTCTCTCTCTCTCTCTCTCTCTCTCTCTCTCTCTCTCTCTCTCTTTCTCGTATTCGAGTAGTCTCGAATCTGCTCGAAGGGGAAAGTATTTAACCTCCACAGCAAACTAAATTCCCGGCTGTCTCGCGAAATCCGCTCGTTCGAACGCATTTCAACGTGATATTTGAACCCACTACACCGCATGCGAGCATGTCTCTCAGTTTGTATGCGTGAGTTTAAGACAGAATATGGAAAGCGGAATGCAAACAATGAGAGAAAGAGAGAGAGAGAGAGAGAGAGAAAGAGAGAGAGAGGGAAAGAAAGAGAGAAAGAGAGAGAGAGAGAGAAAACGTTATAGCCACCTGTAACCGCATCTATAAATTCATGCCGCGTATAACTGCACTTCCGTAAGACTGTCACCGAATGAGACGACAGTTTATTACAAATAAAGAGCTCGAGAGACGCGGTGACGCGAATGCAAATCCGCCGATACAAAACGAAATTCGATGTTTGCTTTCTTCGTTTAACGAACGCGACGCATATAGTCAACAACACTCGAACGATTTTTATTTACGATCTTTTACGGACGAACCCGTCATTCCTCTGACGAATTAACTCAACGTTAATATAACAGGCAACGAGCTTAACTCGTCTCGTTTATGACATTCTCGGTAGAGACAGAGAAAGAGAGAGAGAGAGAGAGAGAAAAAGATAGAGAGAGAGAAAAAGAGAGAGAAAAAAATATCGATACGAATATCGCGCTTTTGATGCTTTTACGACACAACGACGAGAGAGTCGCTCGCTTTATGCGACACTTTTTTTTATTATTCGTTAGCGATAGTCCGGAACACTGAAATTGTTCCTGATAGCCAGAAAAAAAAAGATTGTCTCTTCTAACTGACGAGAATACATACATAGATATTGCACTGCTTGCTAATCGTATAACAAGAGGAATCGTCATGAATTTCCTAACTTTATCATGATCTATGGCTTTTAGTTTATGTTGGTATCTCTCTCTCTCTCTCTCTCTCTCTCTCTCTCTCTCTCTCTCTCTCTCTCTCTCTCTCTCTCTCTCTCTCTCTCTCTCTCTCTCTTTCTCTGCACGGATAGTTACCTACATTGTATCCCGTTCTTCGAGCACACTTCGATAAAAAAGCTACTCCGCGTTCACTAGAATTTAACGCTATTTCCAATGCACTAGATGAACCTTGCACCGTGCGCTAGGAGTATAAAGAGGAAAATGCATGCGGTTTAGAGAACGTCCATTATTAAACTGTGCAGATACGTACATATGAGCTTGCTTATGTGATCGTTCTAAGTCACGGACCGATAAAACACAGAACATGCTTGAAATAACGACAATGCCATCTCTGTTTCTCTCTTTCTCTCTCTCTTTTTCTCTCTCTCTCTCCCTCTCTCTCTCTCTCTCTCTCTCTCTTCCTCTTTCTCTCTCTCTCTCTCTCTCTCTCTCTCTCTCTCTCTCTCTCTGTCGTTCTCTCTCTCCTTCTTTTTCTGAACAGAGAAAGAGAGACCAAAAGAATAGTTCGATGAGATAGCATCAATCATTCTAATTCGCAATTACTTGCCTATTGTTACCATTCATCAATATCACTATGGATATCACTTATGTTTTACAAACGAAAAATAATGACACTAATTATGTTGATATGTCGTCTCTATTCTTTGTTTAATTCGAGCATGAAAAAGTATACGAGGATAGAATCGTAAGCGTAAAATATTTTCATGTTTCAAAAAAAGACCAAAACCTTAGGTTTTTCATAAAAATCTACTTCACCAATTACAATATAAAAAAGTCCCTCCATTTTGTCATCATTCTTGATATATAAAGTATATAGTTACCTGCACTTTTCAGGATCTACAAGTTCTATAGGCTGTGTCAAACATACGTCATAGTTATTAGCAAAAATTATCGAAAAAATAACCACGTCGTTCGTTGTGAAGCTCAAAGTTTATAGGAGAGTTTAAACCGATCGAGAGATTGACGCGAGAAGTATTAATCGCAAAATAGCAAATAGATCTGCTTCTCGACCTGTCAGTAGAAACGCATTTATAGCCGGAGATGCAGGATCGATGCAAATGGCGACGAATCTCAGCAACTACGAAGTACTTCGCTCGGAGCTACGACTTCTCTCTTCGACTGTGTACAGAGAGTCATATACATATCTACATATATATATATATATATATATATATATATATATATATATATATATATATACATATATATATATATATGTATGTATATGTATATATATATATACACATACAAACATATACATACATTTCTGTTATATATAGGTGTGTGTGTGTGTGTATGTGTATGTAGAAAGAGAGTGAGAGAGAGAGAGAAAGAGAGAGAACGATTGAATACACGCACCCCTCTGAATACCACATCTCACCTCCATACACCCCTACCGCACTTCTCTGTCTATTCAGGCTAGCGTCGGTATTTCAATCGACGACTGTCGAAAAGTGAGATATAGCTAATCGTCCGTGAATCTACGCCCACTCATCCCCCTCTTTCTCTCTCCCTCTCCCTCTCCTGCCACAAGCATCACCGCAACCCCTCAACCCTCGATCGTGGCTAGAACGGCATCACCGCTGCAAAACGCTCGCGTACGCGAATATATTTCGTTGCGAGGCTTTATGCCGAGGCACCATCTCTGAACCATCCATCGATGCTATCTTCCTTGCTGAACGCGCATAGCTTTTTGCCGAAAAGCTCGTTGTTTAAAGCTCGACCACATCACGACGATATCCACCCTCGCAGATTCTATTTTTCTTCTTGTCCACAAAAGAGAGGGACAAAAACTTTGAAACGCACTATCTCGATTACGTGGATGTGGATTTTTATGCGGTTAAATTATCGATACCAAGATTAGAAACGCTTTTATGTATATATATACATTTCAATTCATTCGATAAAAAAAGAAAAACAAGAGAGAGAGAGAGAGAGAGAGAGAGAGAGAGAGAGAGATGGGACGACGTTCGTTTAATCCCTCATCGTTGCGAAGTCAAAGAACATTATCAGCGATATTTCGAACCAAATGACAAGATGGCGTCTCCACCATTTTTCCTTCTGAAAAAAAATCCACTCAAAAACTCGAACGAAACAAAATAGTATTTTTCCTTTTTCATTTTTTTTTTCTTTTTTTAATCGTTCTTTCGCAACTGATTAAAAAACCTGATACCTAACTTGGGAGATAAATCGGTCGATCTATTCACTGAATTTAATTTCATTCCTTCGAGACGACGTATAGTAGGTCATTTAAATCCCACATAATTTTTGCGCCGCGGTTACGTTGGAATTGGCCAAGAAATAGAAGAAAAGAATGAAAAACCGAATCAAAAAAGAAAGGGGGTGTAGGTGGAAGAGGTGGAAAAATGAAGAAAAAGAAGAAGAAAAAAAGGAAAAGAAGAAAAATTGTTTTCGTACGTAGAATTTCTTTTCGCGGCGTATCCAGGACGGCTTTCGCTATTTTAAATCACTCTTCTCTCTCTCTCTCTCTCTCTCTCTCTCTCTCTCTCTCTCTCTCTCATTCCCTTTGCACACAACGAGTTCTCGGTAGCGAAGCTATTCCACGAGATCGCAAAAAATAGTAGCTTCGTGTAACGCACGGGTCGATCGTCGCGATAGCTTTTGTAAACTAGAGTCGAAAGCGAACTTCAAGGTGATTTTCAAAGGCGAAAATATTCGCTGGATCAACAAAAAAGAAAGAAAAAAAAAGAAAAACAAAAGGAAAAATAAAAAAAAACGAAAAAATACACAGCGCACAGCAGCAAAATAAAAGCAGAACAAAAAATGATGAAATGAAACTCGAAACCATTAATGTTTTGAACGTACAGAGATCCTTTGTCTGTCTCTCTCTTCTTCTCTATCTCTCTATTTATCTCTCTCTTTCTCTTTCTCTCTATCTATCTATCTACTTCTCTCTCTTTCTCTCTATCTATCTATCTATCTACCTACCTCTCTCTCTCTCTCTTCCCTGTCTCTCTCTCTCTCTCTCTCTCTCTCTCTCTCTCTCTCTCTCTCTCTCTCTCTCTCTCTCTCTCTCTCTCTCTCTCTCTCTCTCTCTGTCTCTCTCAATGTCTACATATTAATGCGAAACGATAAATTCCGAACGGAGACCGACGATGACACTCTCGAATCCTCCCTTCACCCGTTACGAACATACATATCTCTGAATTCATTTGTACGACTCTACATACGAGAGAATATTTGAAACGAGAAATTCATCCATGATACTCGAAGTTCCCGCTTGTACCCGCACTCCTCTCTATGATCCACCCACTTTCTATCCCTAACTGTTCTTAAACTTTCATAAGTACCCGATAATACATAGGTATTTTTGTTTACTTATTTTGTTTTTCTTTTTTCTCTCGTCTCTCTTCCCCAGACATATACCTAGCGTTAAATAGGAGATTGTCGATATTTAAAAAATTCTGTTGAATTATAATCAATATCGTAGAAACGTTGTTGTTGTTTTCGTTTTTGTAACGATCACGTTTATACATAACTTGGTACGATCAGTTTATACGGAGGACAATTGAGCCGATTCGGTGGCAAGCGATCATGTAGTGGAGCTGTCAGTGTAGGAATAATTTACTATTGGAATATTCTGATGATACGCGTTTCGGATATGCGCCATTCGACCGCAGCGTATCGAGCTACTACTAATCGGATATTACCACGATATCCTTCGAACATTATATTTCGGTATTCTGATATTTACGCGATATTAATAACAAAATTACCTGCCTCCAGGTGTATCGTTTAAAATCGTGCATGACATTCCACATAGACATCATACGTATGTATTTATTTGCGTAAATGTATGTGTGTGTGAGTATATAAATAAATTTTCTCGAAAATAATATAATGAATCGGAAAGATTAATTAATTTTTGTTTTCCTTCTTTATTAAAAACTTATTAAAAATTGATCCATTGAATCGTAGAACTAATTCGACGATACGAGATTATTATATAATATTATAAAAATTGAAAAAAAGAAGAAAAATTGTGTGAGTATATGTGTGTGTGTATGTGTGGGTAGGTGAGTGGGTGGGTGTGTTGGTGTATATGGATATGGATGTGTATGGGTGTAGGTGTGAGTGTGGGCATGTGTATGTGAAAAACGAGATCACGATGATATTAAAATAGGACGTATATAATACGTCCATTGTAAATAGATACCTATATACATTCATACGTACAAGTTAATAATTTTCATCGTTCGCGTTAATATCGTCAATTGAATTCTACTCAATAAGATGATAACGACGATTACAAAATCTCGAGATAGATATACGAGAGTGCAAGCATCGTTTTACATATATGCATACATATATATATATATATATATATATATATATATATATATATATATATATATAATTTGATAGAGTCGTATATAAGTTAACACAGGTACCAAGTGATCGTCGAATTCATAATACAAAGTAAGTATGTTATATTTAATATCACGAATATGCAAAGACAGTATTAGAGAGTCGGCACTTATGACACGACTCTTCTCTCTTTCTCTTTCTCTTCCTCGACAAACGCAAACGTTTTCCGTCACCAGACGCTCAGGCATAATTTTCTTCGTTAGATGCCTAAAGAGGTAATGTTGGATGGGAAGCGCTCGTTATATAAAGTTAAATATAAACTTAGAGCTCAAGTCACGTATTACTAAATGGAAAGGTACTCATGACACACGGAAAGATTCAAATATAGAAAGGGAAATAGATAGAGAGAGAGAGAGAGAAAGTGAATCGTGTTCTATTATTTTTCTCATAATTTTTTTTAATATATCTATTTGTATGAATATTTATATCATTCATACGTTTATACGAACACATACACATACACACATAAGTATTTATGTAAATATGGTATATAATCATCTTGTTTCCATTTGTGATTTTTCAAATCTCTTTTCTGTTCTCTTTTTTCCTATTTTGTTTTTCAGCTTGTCATCAAGTTTGACCGAAGAGAGAAAAAGCCGATAAAAATCCGAAGAAAAAGGATTCAATTTGTAAAGGTTTAAATCAAATGAAATATTTTTTTTGTTCCTCCTCTTTCCTTTTTCCTCTCTTTTCGAAGAACGATGCACACAGCTTTGAGTAGAGACGAAACGAATTTACGTGAAAGAGAAAAATGTAGGACAGCGAAGTGGGGCGAATCACGGAACGGTTTAAGAGAATGTCGGAATATTTGAAGGACTTACCCATTCGAGGAAACAGCAACGAATGACGGACGGTGCCTTCGCTGAAGAAATATCGTTCAAAACGTTTTACCCCTGTCTTTCTTTCTTTCTTTTGTCTTTCTTTCATTCTTTTCGTCTGGCTGTCTGTCTCTCTCTCTCTCTCTCTCTCTCTCTCTCTCTCTCTCTCTCTCTCTCTCTTCTTCTCTCCTTCCTCTCTTCTTCCGATCGATCTGTATCGTTCACCGCAAAATTCAACTAGAATAACAATGAGATGCATTGAAAATTCGTTAACAAGAAAAAGGAAAAAAGAAAGAGTGAAAGAAAAAAAGGACAAAAATACAATAGATAATAAAAGTTAATAGAATAATGTCCCATCGTAAGACTACAAAGCTTAAACCACAAGGTGTGAATCACGCTTTCGTGGAAGGGGGTGTGAACTGCGACCCGTTTAGTAAACGTGCTATTTGTAAAGATTGCCTGTGACTTCAATGCCTTCACGGCACAAATCGTGATGGGATCAAACCGATTTGATTTTCGATCGTGACAAAGTGATAAGCGTGAAACAAGTTAACTACCACAAAGCTTCTTATATTAAAATTGAACGAATGAATGAATCACAGATCAGTTGTTTTCACCTTCTTCAATTAAAAATTCCATGCGAATGCGCTTTCTACGCTACTAACAATAAGCGCGCAAAAGAAAAAAGCAAACAAAAACAACGAGCTCGACGACATGATTCATGTACGTGGTTCATGTCTCTCGGGAAGGCTGCATAATAAGTTCATTATATTTTTATAATTTATTGCACTGTCTGACTTACGTTAATAAAAAAAAAAGAAAAAAATAAATAAATAAATAAAATAGGAAAAAAAGGGGGTAAAAACGACGAAGAAAACTTATTTTCATTCAATTTTCATTACCCTAAATAAAGTTAAAAAAAAAAAAAGACAAAATCCATAAAATACGGCCGTATCGATTGGAATAAATATTGTAATCATATTTAAATGCGACTCTTATCCATTCCTCTTTGTCGATGAAAGGAAAACTTTAATACGAAACCACGTAGCCATCACGAGTTAATACACGTAACGCGTTAAAGTGTTTTCGCGGACGTCCGTCCGAACCATCTATCGAACTTCTACTTAAACTTTTTCCTTTTCTATTTCTCTCTCTCCCTCTCCTTCTCTCTCTCTCTCTCTCTCTCTCTCTCTCTCTCTCTCTCTCTCTCTCTCTCTTTCTCATTCTCTCTCGATCTCTTCTATTAATAAGAAAGTCACTTTACGTCGTCGAAAAGGCAAGCTTAACGCACTTTACACCGGCAATGTCGAAGGTAGAGGTGCGAAAGTCGTTGTCAGACTTCCGCCTTTGCAAAAGTGTTTCGCTCTCTCTCTCTCTCTCTCTCTCTCTCTCTCTCTCTCTCTCTCTCTCTCTCTCTCTTTCTCTTTCTCTCTTTCTCACAGATCCACGGAGAATAAGAAACTGAACGTGTCCAGGTCAGAGAAGCAAAGTTTAAGAGGGATTAGCTATGTCAAAGTTAAGTCACAGAACGAGGATTACGTACACTTCGCGAACGCGTGGATGTAGTTAACCCTTACACCGGCACTGATATACTAATTGAATTAGTTATTTCGAAGCGGAAAGTTAACGCGGGCACGTCTACGTGAAGTTTTCAAGCTGAAATAGCTGGCAGAATCGACGTCGGCACCGACGCCGCCGTCGACGTACTACCTACCACCTTCGAAAACTTCTTATTAACTCGAAAGTTTGATTTGGTATCGTTCCTGAGTGTTATTTAATTACCGATTTCGACGAATACGTGATGTTGATTTAAAAAGAAAAAAAAAGAATCAAAAAAATCAATAAAAGTAACAAAAAAAAATTAAAAATAAAAGAAACAATCCATTTCCAACGCTGCCTGGGCGAAACTGACATTCGATCAAGAAAAAATTGTAAAATACGAAACGCGGATTCGTGGATGAATTTTATTTATACGCTGCCAGTCGGAGTTGTATATTTTTTATTTATTTTTCATTTTTTAATTTTAATTTTTTTTTTACCTTTATTTGCATTTAATTTTTGTAAATCAACTCGTAATAAATGTGGTACGAACTCTTTACTTTTCCCTCTCTCTCTCTCTCTCTCTCTCTCTCTCTCTCTCTCTCTCTCTCTCTCTCTCTCTCTCCCTGCCCTCTCTATTTCGATAATGCACGATGAAGAACAAATATATAACAATGTATACAAGAACATATACATTGGTAACAACAACGTACAATTTACAAAAAGTTTGTTTTCTCTTTTCGATTCGTTCGCAATATTTTAACCCATTAGCTTTTACATATGAGTCAAATTTGCTTTAACTTTTTTTTGTTTTAATTTTTGAATCCCATTCCTCCAACCCTCTTTTACGACACAGCAACGTGCAAAAGCACGTACGATTACGTCCACCGTGTTACCGCTTTTACATAACGCACGTCCATAATGAAATGGGCGAAAATTAGCGATAAACTTATGTCGGAGCACTTTCATTAAAAATTTGGCGGTACTACTCGAGAGATATCGTGTAGTACGCTGAGTTTGCGGGGAGTATTGCATCGCGTGATGAAAGTGGTGGGGGAAGGGATGGGAAAGAGACGGGAGGGGAAGAGTGTAGAAATTAATGGCTCGTCGGACCAACGCTAGGTCATTCCACTTGCCGACTTCGCATATAGGTTTACAGTGATACTACCTAGTTTTGATGGTTTCGCAATGCTATCTGAAAGAGAGAGAGAGAGAGAGAGAGAGAGAGAAACAGGAGATAGAGAGATACAGAGTGAAAGAGGGAAAGAGACAGAGAGCCATATTTCTCGAATTTATGAATACGATGAATACTACGTTACCGTGTATAACATTACGATAACGTCGACTTTTGTTTTTGACATTAAGAACTGGAGCGTTAGTTCTATCGATCGCTCGACAGATATATAAATATGTATGCTGAAGTAAATTAAAATATGATTTTCAAAGGGATCGACGTTTTTTTCCATAGTTTGCAAATTGTTTACACAAGAGCTACACGATAAATTCTCAACTTTCTTTCTCGTCAATGACAAGTTTTTTCGATTACGAGATAGTTCGTGTTCAACACGATTTTTTTTAATAAACAATTATCTTCGAATAACGATCAGCAAATCGCGTGCCGATCGGACAATACTTGTCAAAACGATAAAGTACGGTTTTTGTACGGTTTATATGTACATATCTTGTTTACATACAACAAACTTACCGTTGAAAAGAACTATCATCCGGAGAATGAGGTCTACACTTTTCGTGCGATTACCGGTATACGAGAGCGATAGGCACAGATGAATTTACAAGCTAAGGGAAATTTATGGAAAGAGCGACACGATGACTCTACCGATTTTACGTTGCAGATTTTGACATCCAATTCGAGGAGATCCATGTCGTAGATAAGTTTCACGACAGAATGTAATTAAAGATTATAAGGTACTATCGTGTTGTATAAATAGGGGCGACCTGATACATTGTTTGTTAATGACGGTTCGCTTCGTAAATATCTAGAAAACAAATATACCAAATATGATAAAAAATAAAACATGAAATGAAAAATACTTTATTTTCTATTCAAATTAATTATCCTTTTTTACAGTTTATGAAATAAATATGGTTTTTAACTGAATGACTTTTGAATGAATATGTATATATGTAAGATTCATACTTTTCAAAAATCTATCTCTCGTGCTTTGTGAAAAGCCGCCACAAGAGCATTTAATTGTACTGCCTCGCTACATCCGATTGCTACCCTTTTTTCGATTTCAGCCATTTTTATCACCAAATCTATGAGTATGTAATCTGGGAATTCAACTTAAAAATATCTTTACATTAGAAATAATCTTTCCATTTGTATTAACAATATACACTTACTTTTATGTATAAATAGATGCAGTTCAGTCAATATGTCTTGCAATGCTAGTCCTTTCTGAATTTTTAGATCTTGTATTTCTTATCATCCATTAAGGAAACTATTAAAATTGACAAAACAATGATAAAAATTGTTGAGTAAAATCAAAAGGATACTACAATAGGATAGTTCATAAGATTCATTTAACAACCAGTTTGCAATATTTTTTATATCAATTGGTAGAGGGTGTCCAACACAAGAATATACCGTTTCCTCTGTAACTGATCCAAAAGCTAACCATGTACTCTGAAGTATATTTAGTACTTTCCTCATATCTCCACCGCACAGTGTCATTAGTGCTTGTTTCCCATCATCTGTTACTTTTAAACTGATAATCATAAGTATATTTATAAATTTCTAATCCTAATTATAAACTAATTGTTTTAATACTCAAATTAAAAATTACTTTTCCTGCTCTATAACATCATTTAGTCTTGGTAAAATTTGTTCCGATTGTAAAGGGCCAAATCTAAATTTTGTACATCTTGACTGAAGAGCAGGTATAATTTTACCAAGATAATTACATATAATGCAAAAGCGTACATTCTCTGTATACTTCTCAATAACTGAAAAGAAATTATATTTCTTTTGATATTTAGTATAGCTATATTTAACTACAAATTAACTTACTTCTCCTAAGAGCATTTTGAGCATCGTTTGTCATAGCATCTGCTTCATCGAGAATAATCAATTTAAATCCAGATCTGTACATAGTACCTGTACTCGCAAAATTTAATATTTGTCCTCTGACTATACCTATTCCTCTATCATCAGATGCATTCATTTCTAATACCTATTTGTACATAATACAATATTACAGAAGATATATATAGAGTTAATATCATCAATACATATTAATATAAAAGAAGCAATACCATGGAATTAAATTGTGCAGGTTTATAAAGTTTCCTTGCACAAGCTAATATAGTACTGGTTTTTCCTGTGCCTGGTGGTCCATAAAGTAGAAGGTGAGGAAGTTGATTCTCATCAATGAATTTGGTAACTAAGAATCGTATAAAAGAATATAAAAAGAAAAATGATTATTAGATATCGTGAATTTATCGATTATACTAATTATTACAAAAATATTTACTTGTTTTTAATATTTCTTCATGAGAGATGAGTTCTTCCAACGTTTTAGGTCGATATTTTTCAACCCTGAAAAAAAGAACATTATAAAAGTATTGACAAGCACAAGTTCAAAAATATTTACAATGCAAACTTACCATGGTAAATTCGTAGATGTTTTGTTATCAGAAGCCATTATATTAATCAAATGCTCGTTATTAGAAAATAAATCTAAGGTTAGCTACGATCCCGCGCATTGTATCTCACTTAAATATGGCGTAATTAACGTCTTGACTTTTTCGAATAGAGCGTTACTATTGGTTCAAGAACTCAAACCAATCGAAATAAAGCAAACAAAAGTTGTAACAAAGTTACAAAATGATATTGAAACGTTTGATGATTTAGAAAATGGAAAACGAGATCGCATACAAGATCTGTCTAAAGAGAATTTTCCTTTAAAATATATATTACGAATATTTGTGATTCGTACGAACGATCGAAAATTGTTGGAATTTTTTACGACAATGGGTACGAAGAGTGAAAGATCAGTGAACGATGCGGAATTATTACGTGATCAAACGCCTGAATATATGTTGCTACCTAAAATGAGATTCAAGTTAAGTTTAAGCGAATTTTGGGGAGCCGAAGAATTGAAAAATTCCTTCTTAGATATTATAAAGCGTAACAATATGGCACCGTATTACAAAGATGTGTGTCAAGATTTCTATTGGGATATGGATGCAAATTTATACAACGAAATGCATCAGGCTAACGTAATCGCATGGGAAGAATTAGAAGCGGGCAATACAAATTTGAATATCGAGGAAGAAACTAAAGGAAATTGGAGAGATATGCTTGAATACGCGTGTAAGATCGGTGATACCGATCGTGCTAACAGTATTGCAACTTCTATATTCGAAGATACAAACAATTCATCCGGTCTTAGAGCAGAAGCAGCATTCTGCTTATTTCGAATAGCATATTTCAAAAGCAACGTTTCGTCGATGGGCAAGACAGTCAAGAATATTAACGATTTGATGGAAGGTATATATGTATATGTGTATATATATATATATATATATATATATATATATATATATATATATATATATAATATTCATGAACGTAAATACTTACATATGCGTCACAAAAATAATAAAATTCGAGTTTCCCAATCTTTCATTCATTATAACACTATCAACGTCAACGATTCCATTCATTCGTTTATTTATTTTTTTTTCTTTTCTACCACATATTCTAATTAAAAAATTGAAGAATAACCGAATTTAATATTTGATGATCCCTTTTTAGTATCCTGCAATATGGGTAGCAACTGGTGTTGTCGAAATAAATTGAAGGCATACGAGGCGCTTTATTGTTTGGCTGTAAGAAATTTCGCACGTGCTGTTTCCCTTTTATTAGACTGCATTCCTACTTTCGAATCGTACGAATTGTTACCGTTCAAGGATATCGTACAATACACTGTCCTGGCCGGTATGATCTCTTTATCAAGATCAGACCTTGATAAACGATTCAATAATAATGGTATCCTACAGCAATCTTTAATGATCGAATGTTCAGCTTACATGGATTATTTAAACAGTCTCTATAATTGTCATTACGCTGATTTCTTTCAACATCTCGCATGGATAGAAATGGAAATGAAATTTGATCCTCTTCTTCGTCCACATTATCAGTATTACGTTCGAGAGATGCGAATAAAAGCGTATTCACAACTTCTACAGGCATATCGTACGCTCAGTTTAAATCGTATGGCTATCGAATTTGGCGTTACTGAGGATTATATAGAACAGGAAATGGCACGGTTTATCGCGAATGGTAGATTACATTGTAAAATTGATAAAGTTTCTGGTACCGTGGTTACCATTAGCGCATCCGGTTGTGACAGAGGACAACCGCCTGATGCTAGCTGCGATCGAGGATTGGTTTATCAAAATACGATAAAACGAGGCGATATGTTGCTTAATCGGTTAAAAAAATTGGGACAAGTTATTGAATTCTGATGCTAGTTATCGGTCTTCGTTTCTCCCAGATTTGATTTTCGCGGTGTTCGAAGTTTTACAGATTCTTTCGTGTAACGATTTTCTTCATAAAATTGTGTTTTCCACTAAAATTTACACGGTTATTTTAATTAGATTATAAACTCTGTATTGATTGTAAGTGTGTGTGTGTGTGTGTGTGTGTGTGTGTGTGTGTGTGTGTGTGTGTGTGTGTGTGTGTGTGTGTGTGTGTGTGTGTGTGTGTGTGTGTGTGTGTGTGTGTGTGTGTGTGTGTGTGTGTGTGTGTGTGTGTGTGTGTGTGTGTGTGTGTGTGTGTGTGTGTGTGTGTGTGTGTGTGTGTGTGTGTGTGTGTGTGTGTGTGTGTGTGTGTGTGTGTGTGTGTACACGAATTGATATTCGACAAAATAACCTTAAAAATTGGCTTATACTCCGCACATATACATACATTTAATGTATTCAGTAAAACATTTTCATAAGAGTCAGACATGGCTCATCGAATCTTTTTAAAACGTTCTAATACAATTTCAAAGACAGTAATCAACGTTACGCACAAATTTAATTATTTGCTCGTACTTGACTTTGAAGCTACTTGTGAGAAAAACTCCTTAATAGTGCCTCAAGAGATCATTGAATTTCCTTGCATAGTATTAAACACACATGACTTTAAAATCGAAAATGTTTTTCATCGTTACATCAAGCCTAAGGTGCATCCTAACCTCACATCTTTTTGCACTGAATTAACTGGAATAATGCAGGAAACAGTCGACAATGAACCTCACTTTCCAGTTGTATTCTCTCAATTCTGTACCTGGTTAAAGGACAATAATTACTTTGATCCAGTTGATAAAAGTGCTTTTGTAACATGTGGCAATTGGGATTTAAAAACAATGTTACCTAGTCAATGTGCTATAGAAAATTTACCATTACCAAAAGAATTCAATCAATGGATAAACTTGAAAGAAATATTCTGCGTTTCATGTAAATATTTCCCTCGTAATTTAATAGATATGCTTTCTCATTTGAACCTTTCAATGACTGGTAGACTACATTCTGGCATCAATGATGTAGAAAACATGGTTAAAATAATTCAAACTTTAAACAAGATGCATAAAGCACAATTTAAAATTACCAATAAGTTGAATGAGAAAAAAATTTTAACTTAATCAACATTTTTTTATAGTAAAATTTATAGAAAAAAATCTTTATTAACATTAAAATATTGTTTTTATAAAATATAAAAATACTTGTATTAAAATCTGTACATTAAATGTTAAGTTACTCCAATAAGACACAAATTATTGCCGTACGACAGCTATTTTTATCTTTACATCTTGTCTGTGATTTTCAGTGTATATTTTAAGTGTAGCCTCTAAATTACGTTGAACTTTCTGTTTACATTTAATTTTTAAAGGAAATCCTTTACCAGCTGGTATCATACCCTCAGTTGGTACTATGCTAAGTACATCTGTGTTTGATAAAACTGTTTCATATGGTTGTGCTACTTTGCTTGAACTTAAAATAGTCACAATCGCTTCATTTTTTATTGAAGGAATTAGGTTCACAACATTCGGAGATACGGTAAAATAATCATCATACATTTCATGACGTATATTATTTACTTCACAGCCTCCTATTATTGTCCTGCAAAATATACAAATAAGAATTAGGATTAATTTAGTAATAAAAATTTCATTTACTTGCTATTAATATTTAAGTAATAAAAATTCATTTTTAAGAAATTTTTAATATTATAGATATTATTATTATTATTTTATTATAATAGGTATTAATAAATGTATTTACTCTGAAGGTAAAAAACTTTTTCCACTTGATTCCACATCCACATGACTGTTGTCACTATAAAGAGAATAAAACATCTGTGATTCATCTGCACTATCATGAATCATAGATAATGTCTCATCTGCATTGGTCTCCATAATTAATATTATTTCATGTTGGCTTACTCCATGACATAAATCACTAAGATTTTGCTATAAATAACTCGAAATATTAATATCCAAACTGAAAAAAATTCTTGCAGACAAAATATTGAATATATTATAATTAAACTTACTATTGTATCATTAATTAAATTTAAATCTGGCATTAATTGTTCTCCAGGAAAAACCTTGCAGAGTGGATAAACTATATTCCTAAATGGTTCACTTTCAACTCCATTTAAATCACCTGCATTCTTTATTTTATTATATAATCGACGTATTCGCCAACGTGTCGGCTCATCACCATAAATAATATTTATAGTCCCAACATGACATACATCAGTACGTTGTCGCAATAATATTAAGTCTTCTTTTCTTGGTTGAAATTCTAATGTAACCCACTGAGTTTCTTTTGGTTCCAATAATAGTTCTGTTGGATTTACTTGCCAACTAGAAACCACGGAAGGGTAAATAGCTGAAAAAAAGTTTTATTTCAATAACTAGCGTAAAGAATAAAGTAGAGAATCAAATAACAAAGTCAAATAAGAAACAACATAAATAATATACCTTTTGGTATTAATTTGACTTTAGCGTACGAATGAAGATCACCAATATTTTCTAACTTGATTTTAGCTTTCAAAATTTCTCCAGAATTCAATTTACCAAGAGACAACCACATTTTACCATTAATATCCTTAAATGGTTTAGAAATAATGACTCTTCCAAAACCACCGTAACCATATAATAATATCTAGAAATATATTAAGTCAAATGTGCTATAATATGTCAACTAATAACTAATTATATATTAAAGGATTTCTACATGAGGAAAATATTTACTGCTTTTGAAGAACGTGAATCGCTTTCTTCTTTTTTGATTTCATAATGTTTAAAAACAATTTTTCCAATAGCTGCACCAACATGATGTGGACAGAATATAACAGAAAGTGTTTTACTTTCCATACGATGCAACACTAGCATAATATTTGGACTAGTTGTTTGATGATCTTTAAGAAACTAAAATATTATTCTTTATTTTATAAACATAATTATTACTCATTAGAACAGCACTATCGTTCTATTTATACTTACTAGAAAATTATTATTTTTATCGGATATCTGAACTTGAAGTTTTATTCTGTTATCACTTATATTACGAATGGTGAATTCTTTAGTATCACTTTTACTTGGCTTTACAGAACCCCATACTAAAGCAGCATGTGTTGATTTAATAGGAATTTTATCCCCAGCAACAGTGGAGCCAGATATTGAACTGATTGGAGAATTTCTTCCAGATCTAACACAATAATTACAATTTTCTTTACTGCTACTATAACTAATATAATTATAAAATCTACCTGCTGGATAACGTGCTATGCGGTGAACTCGGAGAAATAGCATCAGAAGTTTGTTGCGGTGTTTCACATCGTAAATAACTTTCGTTTTCTGCCTCCACATTTTGTAGTCCAATTACAGAGTAATAATAAGTATTATTACCAATAGATAGTTTAATTTTAACATGTCTGTAATAGTCCCATTGTTACTTATAAATAACAACAAAACATTAAAAAATGTAAACTTATAAAAACATTAATTTCAAAAGTATTACTCACCTATCATGAGTATCAGAGCAACGTGGTTTGAATGTAATTAAAAATTTGTCTGTTGCATTACACTGTAACGTTAAAGTTTCAGGTTTAACAGAAAAATCTTCAATACAATTTGAAGACTTTTCATCTTGCACTATGAATGCTACTATTAGAAGAGGTAATTCTCCTGTATTAACAATAGTTAAAGATTTGGTTTGTTTCCTGGGAATCTGCATAGGTAATTCAGTATCAACAACTTGTATTTTACTTGAGCCTATTTTTACATACAATGGTATTTCTTTTATCATTACAGCATTATCTTTTTTGTTATCTACTTGTATTAATAGCTTAGCTTCTATGCTGATCAATTGATTTTTTAATGATTCTGCTAAATTAAAAATGATTATTTAAAAAGAAATAATAAAGAATAATCAACATATCTGGTATTGTTGTTACCTGAAGCTAATAATGATGAGGTCCCTTCACATTGCACAACAGCAGTAAAATGTTCTCGAGGCTTAAGTTCATGGGTAAAACCATCTTGTAAATTATTTATGCTAAAAAATTTTGGACCATCCTGTGGTTGTTAAATACATTTTAATTAAGCTGCTAAATATACTTTATGATTAATTTAACTTAAATTATAAAAAAAGAACCTTACATGTACAACAGATAATATTATAGGGAGTATCACATTATTTTTATTTTGTAATGTAATAGATAAAGTTTCCATAGTATTTTCAATAATGCTACCAAAATTAAGTTCTGGTTTTTTAAAAGGTGTTAATACATTTACTTGAAGTTCTTCTGATTCAACATAAATCATGTGTTTAATTATTGACTCTTTTCTTGTTACCATATCAGTCGTTATTATATTTAATATCACTATTGCAGGATTAGTTTTCTTTGTTATTTTTACACCAATCTAAATATATATATCTTTTAATAAAAATAGTATTATACTAGTACAATTATTTATGTATATCTATGTATACCTTAACGGATCGAGTTGAATTCGGTTTTATAAGAATTGTATCTTTGGGCAAATGAAGTATTATATTTTGCTTATCTCCTTGTAATTGATATGTACCTAATGAGCAGATTATCCATCTGTCACCTGTATTCGTTAATACAATATCTGCTTCTCTAGATATACCAACAATGCAACTGCAAATCTCTTGACCATTTCTGCTAATAATGATACCTAAAAGACAGTTTGTAAACATTGACATCAGAATTCGTTTTTGATAATAAAGTATAATTGTATTTTACGAAGCTTTTCTACCATGTAACTGAGACGTTATTTCCGAACATGACTGTTCAGCAGTTGTTGATTTTTGAGCAACACTATAGTCCATCTTCGATGTATATGAGATGTTTTCTTGTTTGAACGATTTATTCTTTTCCATTCCTGATTTATCAGACTTCATTTCGGACAGAGATAATTTATTATCTTTAAAAATCGACTGTATATCTGGTAATTTTATTTCATCTAAAATGTGATTAGTATATAAAATATATTATTTTTATATATACTATTTGTTCATTTGAAATATAATATGATCATGATAGATTTAAATTTAATTGTTTAACTTAATTAGTGAATAAGTACATACCAGTAGCCTGCTGTTGGAAACTTATTGAACTCTTTTCAGTTTTTTCTTTCTTTAATGACTTTCTTTGAGGAATATTTTCAAAAGTATCCTTAGTATGTAAATCTAAATCAGATGTAAATGATAACATTCTTGGCAAAGTTTGTTTATTTTCTAATGTTTTATTAATGGTTTTACTATCTAATGAAAGTTTAGATGATTTATTATCATCTTTAATGTTAAGAGTACTTGGAGTTGCAGGCATAGAACATCTGCTGGAAGGTAAAAGCGTATATGTGTTGCCTTTGTCATCATTTTTTTCTAACTGAAATTCTTTCCTCTTTTTTTTTGCCATTATAAGTTGATCTACTAATCTTCGTGGAGTACAATTATCTATATCTTGTAGTACTTGAGCAATACTACTCAAACTCATAATACTGTGCTCTTCTATATCTTTTGTTGAATTTGTAAGATGGGTCTGCTCTTTTTCTCTGAATGTCAAAGATCCTAAAATATAATCTTTTAAAAAAATGGAAAAATAATTTATATAAGATATTAAAGTTACCATCTGCTATAGTTGAATCAACTAAAGGGATTAGTCTGTGTTTCTTTTGAGGGCTGTTAATAGACAATCCTAAAGTTGGTCTATCCACAATATCATTTGACAAGTCTCCAAGATTTCCACATTTCCTTTTGAAAAATTCACCAATAGATACTTTACGCCCAGCATTAGATCTGGATGATCAATAAATTTGATTAATAATAAATTTGATTAATAATAAATTTTGTACAATTTATTACAAAAAACTTACTCTACTGATAGATCCAATTCACCAATAATACCAGAAAAGCATGACAAATCTAAATATTCTTTTTCTGAACTAGTTGCCAAAGGAAGATCATAAGAACAGTTCTGTTTCCAGGAAGATTCATCAGCTAATAAATGGCTGGTCATTTGAGAGATAGACTGAAATTCTTCATTGTTAAATTGTGCCATCAGCTCAGCAGTTGTTGTATCAAAACTAATTCCTTCTGTACTCTTTGAAGAGAATGAAGATACACATTTCTCTGCACTTTTACTCATTTCTGAAGAACGAGCTGTTATTTCATTAGGTTCAAATACAACCTGAAAATAAAATAATATACAAATTTCTATATTCTTTCACCTTTCACATTATCATTACTTACACTGTCTGATCTGCCTTCAACATTTAACGTTTGTGTACTATTCTGTTGCTTCAACTTATTATCATTATTGTATGTAGAAGAATTACCGTCGACATGATCTAAAGGATTAAAATAATTTGTTAAAGTTTCAATATTGACATCATCCTTTTTATTAGCTTCTGGAAGACAGTATCATTTATGAAAGATCAATACATATGCATATATTAATGTTTTATATGTTATATAACTATGTATATATTTTAAAGAGATTTATCCTTTTATTACCAGAGGAAGATATTAAACCTTCAAAATTGCTACATTTTCTAAGTAACTTCCTAGCAAGTTCTTGCTCAGCATCCAATCTATCAGATTCTTTTTTTTGTTTATCATTCATTCCACTTGTTTCTCCTAATACTAAAAAATAATAATAGTAATATCACATTTAATGAAAGCAATAAGGATCATATTGTAATACTTACAAGTTGATATATTATTAAGAATACCTAACGAAGAATCATCTGACTTTAATAACATATTATTGCCACGTAAAGAAGACGGTACAATGTTCTCATCTCTAAAATTCCTGCCAAGATATTTGTTTTCGAGTCTACAAATATAATGTTTAAAATTACTTACTTTCTCATATCTAACTCTTTTAAATTATTCTTAAATCTATGTCCAATATGAACAAAAAAAACATACGTAGACTTTCTTTGTACTGTTGATGAAGCCTTTGGCATAGGAGTGCTCAATAATGTTATATCCAACTCAGTATTATGAAATTTTGATGGGGTTGACATTATGAAATTTTAAGTTATTGTTACAAATTAATTCTAAAATCTTTTATATCCTTTTATATTTTAATCTATAAATAAAATAAGATTTTATGTTATTTTCGATTGATAATGTAAGAAATAAATAAAAACTCCAAACCACATCATTTGAGACAAATCCCGTGACAGTAAATCGATTCGTTCAGTTTTAACGTTCAAATTTGAAAATCTTTGACATTGTCATGAACATAGTGAAATAGATTGCGCGTATAAGATGGCGCAAGTCGTTGGTAAATTTCTGATATTTAAACTCATGATAAGTTTAAAGTAATACTTCCCTCCGTATTGATAGATGCCTGTAGCGTCGCCGCGAATTGAATGCCCTCTGCATTTGAAATTGATGTGACGTCACATATGAGATGTGACTTTTAAGATGAGTTGTAATACATTGAATTATTAAAGTTCCACGTAATAAAATATCAAACAAATTTCAACATTTATTCATTAAACATGTATATATAGCGCTGCATAAAATAAATTTATTACTTTTAAATAATACTGTTTAAATATTGTATATATGTTTAAATATTACATAACTATCGACCAATCTTAAATAAAAAATAATTTTACCCATATTTATTATGTATACTTACCTAAAACAACGTTAATATAAAAAATTAATAAAATTATGCTATATAAATATTAATAAATGTTAATAATAATTCGTGATAGACATACGACAAGACAAAAGAAAATAATGCGTTTTTAAATACTTTTTTCTTTTAGGATAAGAAGAGAATACATTATCTACAAATCTATACTAAAATAAAATAAAAACTTGGATTCTTCAAAAAATTTACTTATGCATATTTAGATATATATGTGAGAAAATTATGCTTTCAGAGAGAGATACATATAAAGTTTTTCATAGAAGCTTTTCCATTGCCGAGCATGGCATTCGTGTGTAATATATGCAGTGTCATGTTGAAACAAGTTTTTTTGTCGTTTATTTTCGCATTAAAAGCAAAAATTTCTAAGAAATTATATAGGCCAGTGCATTAATGCTTCTTGGAATTTATGTAGGTCAGTAGTGTTCGAATATATAAATCAAAGACTTCGTTTTTTCTTTCCATGTTTCAAGCTATAACTTTCTCGTGTTATGTCGCTTCAGTTTCTTCGAAAGATCAATCGAACATTCCTAACGATTTCCGATTACTAACGAATCTCATAATATTCATTTAATTTATACATTACTTATTATTAAATACTTATAAATAATAATTTTATGAAATATTATTTTTTCAGATAATTTATAAGGGAGATATATCATAAATAGAAATAAATGTTTTAATTATTTGATTTATTGATTATTTATTTTTTAGCGCGTAAAATAGGACATACAGGAAAGCTACATACATATGTATAAAAGAAGATTACGTATATCTAGCGAAAACTCATTTTGATTAAATATTTAATTACAAAATAATTATTTATTGCTTACAAAATATTGTGCAAAGGAATTGTACGATACAGTCAAAAGATAGAAACTTATTTTAAAAGTTATACTAATCTCTCAACGAAACGGCGATTCAATTTTGTGAACAATGGCGAGAGAGGAAAATAAAATTTGTTTCTCCAGTTTTGTTGAAGTTTTTTCGATTGAAGATTTATTATCTTTACTAAGCGGATTACATAGTTTAATTCAAATTTTTGATTATAATTATAATTATAATAATAAAATGGTATAGGCGATCGAGTAAAACATAACATTCCACTTCTTTAAAAAAGTTGTAGGCTTTTATTGAGCGTACGTTTTTTACAATTCTCTTATGGTTAAATGTATATACTTACATATTTATATCTATTTTTTTTTTAATTTATTTGTTTTTCTTTAGATATTACATATACTTATTAAATAATATCTTACGAATTATATTTGTCAGATTTATCGTAAATAATTTTTATATCATGAAAATATGACCCTTTACGTATTTCAAATTAAACGCTGTATGCAAATAGGAGATTTTTTTAGCCTATGATAAATTCACATTAAGTAAAATATTCGACTTTAAATTATCTGCAGGATTATCGGAAATGTTAATGATTCGTCCATGTTTGAAACAAATATTGGGCTCTTGATATTTCTCGGGTCTCTTGTTTGAAAGGTTTCTTCGTACCTGTGTATGAGAACTAACTTCTCAAGAATTTATATAGTTTTCAGGTACCTTGTTTCAGAGTTTTAGAAATTTGAGTTTTCATTATCTTAGTCTTAACCTTTGAGCTCTAAATACTCCTGTCTGAAACGGTCCGTAGGAACGGAGCGCGGCTAGCATTGACCATCGCTGGAGCCAGGATACTTTTTGTATAATTGGTTAAAGAGTGGGACGTAAAATGGGATTTACATTTCGGAAATTCACGGAGATTTTTATGACCCTAATACTGCCCGACCGCTACCTAAAGAAGGCAAATTACTAACGAGTGCTCCTGTATTAATTTTACATGAAAATGACTGCATATTGATTGAAAAAATCGACAAACGCATATATGAGTCCTTAGTCCAGGCCGATGACTTACAGAAAACACATATGTGCGGCCTTGGGCCACACGGATGACTTTGGCCAAACGCATATATGCGTCCATAGAGCTCTAAGGGTTAAAAAAAAACCTTTGCTATGGTTCTTGAGAAAAGCTTTCAATATTTCTTTATGTATTTGATTATTACTCAATATAAAATCTTTTATTTATTTAGAGAAAAATTTGGTATACACGTCGTGTTTAGATCGTTACCATTAATATTTCCATTTTCATTATTTTTTGTTTTGTTTTTTTATTGAATTTACTATAATTATCTTATCTTCTAAACTATGTGAGGTTTTGTTTTTGCGATAATTAATCCATTAGATTTCAGCTTAATTAAGTTTTAAATGTTCGTTTTAAGAATTTTTATTTTTAATACTTTTTATTTTTTGAATTATCTTCATTAGTTTCTTATAATTAGTTTTTTACTTTCTATGTTATGTAAAGTTTCCACTTCAAAGTTTCTATTCTATATCATTTTTTCTTAAACTGTTATGAGCGTTTTCTAAATTTTTCGTGTTATCGAGAATTCGAATTTGTTTATAGTTTGTCGTTTTTGGATTGATTGACGACCGCATTAACCGAAATTTCTGTAGTATTCACAGAATTTTTGATTGTCATCGTTAAAGTTCTGTATTCATCAATCGCTTGTCCGTAATGATAAAATGTATAAACTCTTTCACGTATAGTTGGGTAATCGTCTAATTGTGTGTACGATGCTGGATTTTCTATTGTACGGCATTCGTTAATATTGTATCTTCGCGCATCACATTTTTTCAAATATTTTATCTTTTTTTCAAATGCTCTGCATTCTTCGATCATATGGTCTGTATGCTTACAATATTCGCAAAATATATCTGGAAGTACTCTATCGTTTTGTCTGGGTATATAATAGTTATTTGACGGATTGTATTGTGGGTCTTCGTATTCAATATCATTTGTCTTTGATTTGTTTTGATATTGTCGATGACGATTATTATATGTGTCTGCATCAGTATAGTATTGTGGTTTGTTTGTTTCCTGTGCAGGAATAAAGTATTCCAAATCCTGATTTTTTCTATATGGATAATCGTAATAAATGTGTTCTGCTTTTTCATAATTTGGATAATCGTAATAAATGCGTTCTGATTTTTCATAATTTGGATAATCGTAATAAATGCGTCCCGATTTTTCATAATTTGAATAATCGTAATAAATGCGTCCTGATTTTTCATAATATCGATAATCGTCATCAAAGTTTGGGGATGTCTTCATAGCAAAGCTCACGCGTTTATTTTTAATATAATCCCAAATTATTTCTGCACTTTCTATCGCTTCTTTTAAAGATTTTGGATTTGTATAGTTTACTTTATTCTCTAATTCCTTATTTTCCAATCCGACCACAAAACTATTCAGAGCAGTGTCTTCCAAACTTTTTATTATATCTATTGCAATTTCTGGCCTATTATTTTCTCGTATTTTTTCTTTTGCATAATTTACTATGTTCTTTATGCGTTTACCGTATTGTAACGGAGTTTCATAGGGCTCTTGTTTTACGAAAGCTAATTCATTTTGCCATTTCCACTGAATTTGTCGCGGTAAATATAGTCGTTTTATTTCATACATTATATTATCAAAATCTGTATCTACGTAATATAAATTTATATCTGCTTCTCCACGAATCCTCGAACGAATAACACGACTCAAGAACGGAATATCTACTGGATCTATGAGATCGCGAGCGTTTTCACATGCACGAATGAATGATTTAGCGTGTACATTTGAACCATCAAATACCATAATACATTCGGCTGCTTCTTTTACTGAATAATATTGTTTCTTTTTAGGGGTTTCTATACATTGCGAGACAGGGTTTATTTTTAAATCATAGGTCAATTTTTGCGTTAATTTCTCTATCGTAATCATCGTACAGTATGAAAATTATAACGTCTTTACTAATGTTCCAATATAAATGTGTTATTTGTTTTATGCGTTCGTTTCGTTTCGACTTACAGAATTAAATAAGATGGCACTATCGAATAATGGCTAGTCGTCCAGCTGCTGAATTTCAGTCCTGTTTTCAGACGATGATCTTCTTTATTCGATGTATTGAATTTTCCTTGCTTAGATCAGATGTAGCCTTCTCGCCTGAATTTGATTGCTAGATAGTTTTTGATCGGACGTCTAAGTAACTGCTGCGTGAAGTGCCCACAACGATGTTCGTATGGTATTTTATTTTATCTTCGGAGAGGTTCGTAACCTCTAAATAAAAAAATATTCCGTCGAGGGAAAGGAGATTTTCCGTAGGAAAATATAAAGAATTTCCTATTATCAAGAAACTTCTTCTTGAACTTTCTTCTGTTCAAGACTTCTATTTATTTCACTCAGTACGAATATAGAAATTTTATAATTGGAAAGTGATTTTTAAGCGTCGCAACTAGTAATATTTTTAAGTCGTGTTCTAGGATTCTTCCTCGTAACTCGAAGGTTCGAGAAAATGAAAAGCGAATAGGTGGGAGAGGAATTTTGACCAATTGTAGGTCCCGTCGCAGAAGTAGGAATAGTGGGACTTAAGCTTACAGCAGGTCAGAGTTAGGTAGTGTACGTTATTTTGCGTGTGTGTGTGCGCGCGCGCGTGCATACGTGCATGTACGTATTTGGATGCAATCTTCTACACTACAATATTAATAATGGCAGTGATAATGATAATGATAATGATAATGATGATGATGATGATGATGATGATGATGATGATGATGATGATGATGATGATGATGATGATGATGATGATGATGAATAACAATAATAATTAATTTATCCATTCTGGTTTAAATAATAACTTGAAAACCTTTGAACAACACAAAATAATAGTTGCAATTTTCGTCCGATTTTGGAGATTAACGGTTTATTCAAAAGATAAAGATTTCCTACACGATTTTTAAAACAGCCTTTTACTTGCGTGAACATAATTCTTAAAAATTACTTATTTTTAAATTTGACTTTTGCAAAGAAACTTACATTTTTCAAAAATCTGAAAAAATATTTGTATATATTTGTATGTATGTATGTATGTACGTAAAATCGTATAGTTTGTTTTACTCGGTCATACGTAAATCTATGCACTAATAATTATATAACGAGGTAAAGGACGAATCAACGATTGCAATTCAGTTATTTGTGCAATTAATTATGCAATTTAGTTATTATTATTTTCTAAAAATAAAATATATATTAAAATAATAATTATTTTACACACACACACACACACACACACGAAAACAATAACCAATGAAGAGGGAAATCGAATCTTGTCAATTTAGATGATATTTCCTGAAACAGAAATCAATTTTGTATAGATCAATTAAATATTTCTTCAATATTTCAAATGAATAAAAGAAATAATTGCAAACAATTCATTCTGCATTGTTTCCATTTTATATAATTCTAAATTTTCATTCAAATCTTCAATAATTAAAGGTATTATTATTTATTCACATTATTATTTTGCTTTGACTTTTATTTGACTAGAACACCTGAGAAACCCGAAACTCGATTTTATATAACGCGTTTATAATTGTTATTAATTTATATTTTTATCACATATACTAGTATTACAAACCTTGAAATATTCTTCTTCTTTTATATCGTTGGTAATACTCATTGATAAAAGGATATTATATTATATTTTGTAATATTTAACCTGTTTTGATACTGATACATCGCACAATGCAAAATTTCAGCTAAAAGTCTAAAAAAAAAAAATAAGAATAAAATATAATTCAGATATGCTGAAAGATTGTAAAATTTTCTAAAACTTTACAAATCCCCGGAGACGAGACTCCTTACTTCTGAGTGAGAATCGGATCCAGCGTCTTCCGTTCCCTATCTAGTTATTTAAAATAAATTTTGACATTCACTCAGAAAAGTTGTGCTATTTACCTGCCTATCACCTATATTTAAAAAATGCAATGCATTCACACCAACACATACACTCCACCTATCACATATCAACAAGATGCAAAAGCCTACACTAGAGAATATGCCCCGGAGCATCTCCGACACCCCAGTTCAAACGCGTATTATTCTAATATATCAAGAGTGCGTACCATCTGCTGTTATCGACTACCAAGGCTAATGATTATTGCATATATGATTAAAGCAAAAATACTACTACATACTAGTATATACATAGATACTAGTAATATATATGAATATTTAAAATTTTCCACAGAAAAATGTGATAACTCTATGCAAAATGATATTAATATAATAAGATATTTATTTATTATTTATTAAATATTATCGCGATACGACGTACAATTCACCACCTAAAATACACATACAAGTGCAAGGTACATCGTCCAATCACCAGCACAACGACAGCCACTAAAAAGGGAATTTAAAACTAAAACCACGCTGACTATTTCTCACCCGCACGAGTAATATCTGGGTAAACGCGTAGATGAGAACGCAGAAAGTATAGGGTGGAGAAACGGGTATTAGTATAATTAGCGCTAAAAATTCTGATCTAAAAAATGATTAACTTATAAACTAGGCCTGAACGGACTGTGACTTTACGAGTCTCATTGTTTGTCTTATAAGCAAGGACTACACAAAAGGAGAAAGAAGAGGGGGGAGATAATGATAATGATAATTATAATAGTTATCACATCGTGGTAAAACTAGAGTTGCAAAAATCCTTATACAACTCTATTAAATTGCACACCGCATAAGGGCTTTTAAGCGACCCGCGGTAGCTGTATTGACATTTGGGTATGAAATATGTATATATCACGTATATATACATACATATTATGCGGTTATGAAATTGTATAATGAGAACATATTTATTTAAATATTTAATTTATAGAGATATTTAATTTATTGAAATATTTAATTTATATAAAAAACAACATCGGACGATTCCTTTCATCAAATGGCTGTTCTAATGAAAAAACGATATTATGATCCACCACTTAACTGACAGAATTATCCGTCGCAGAAGGGATTTGTCTTCTTGCTCTTTTGTTGATATATCGATATATGAAATATCGAAGTAGATCACGATTAAATAGACTAAGAACGAAGCAATGCATGAAACGTACACCACGTTACATGCTTTATTTATACGAAATCGAGTAAATGAATATCCGATTTCACAACTAATATCACGAGCAAATGTTAAGAAAGAAAAAGAGTGCTCGTTAACAGCACTGTTAATTAAATGAACAGATCCGATGAAACATGAAGACCCTATCCTGACATAATAATAATAAAAAATTCACCAGAAAAAGATATACTAAAGACTACACATATAGGGAACCACTCGTAAGTTAAACCAAAGATCTTACTCACAGTCACTTTTGCTCGTTTCAGACAGAAGACATTTATGAATACAGCTAAATACCCGTGCAGATATGGACCTATCATTCTCGGCATGATGGGTACCGGAGGAAATATAAATTTTGACAGAACTTCTACATATTTTTACTTACTACTTAAGAAGTTCTGCGATGGCTCCAAAACACTCGTCCCCCTCGACGTAGATCGAATAATGTTGTGAAGTTCGTTAAAATTATTGTTGAAACGTTGAATCGATAAATTGATGAATTGTTGAATCGTTGATTAATCTGTAATTAAAAAAAGTCGCAAAAGAAGTTTAATTAGATGTTCCATATATCAAAGGAATATGTTCAATGAATGAAAACGATTAAAAAATATGATTTAAACAATGAATGAGAAGTAATGATAAGAATACAAAAATATACTTGCATGTGATTTTATCCAGACGAAGCTTTATATGTGTCGGCAAAGATGAATAGAATGAATTTTTAAACTCACACTTTCGACCACTACAATATTTTTCGCGACGCAATCCTCTTCTACCAAATTAGCCGAAAGTGTGTTAATAATTTTAACAACGCGGCGAACAAACGGTTTTAACAAAAATATGATATAAATTCTTATTTTTTGATTTATTAACACGACCGAAAAATTCTAATCGGCGAACAACACTGATTCTAATTCTCAATTTTATTTTATTTTATTTTTAAAGCAACCTATTCGATTGCGAAACAATCAAACTATTTCGCACAAACACTGACTATATGATCGCATTGCGCGCGATCATTAACTGAAGACCTGTCAAAGAAAACTTATTAAAGCAAGCTGTGGCGTTTATTTCTACAATTTATATCATATTAAATATTATATATTAAATATTAAATATTAAATTTTAAATATTACACATCATATTATTCAAATTACATGATCTAAAATTATGAACTTGTATTATATCTTTTATATGCTATAATAATAAAAAGAAAAAAGATACCATTAAAATGATGTAACTGCAAAACTTGTAAGCTATATTAAAATAAATGAATATATAAAATCGAACAATCAAAATTGCGTTCTACCTATTATTTAAAAATGAATAGGATCGCGATAGGGATATGTTGATAGAGATATACTAATTGCACGGATACCTATAAATCAGATATTATAATATTTATAATATTAATTAAACGATTAAATGTATCTTGAAATTTTATTCTATTTTAATATAACTTTTATTATACTTGAAATAAATTGTTATTCTCGGTGCTTCTTAATATTTTTTAAATTGAATGTAAAATATGTTAAAAAAGATGTTAATAAATTAAAATTTTATCAAAAATATGTTCTAATGCACTGAACGTCGGCCCGGTAGCGCGTACGTTGTGTAATGTAAAATACATAAACGTTCGCAATACAGATTTTCAGATCTCACCATATGGAGGTTGCTGCATATGGAGATCCTTATTTCAATTTATCAAGAAAAATAGAAAATGTTATATAATAAAAGTTCTGGATATTAAACAGCGTATAAACTCATAATAAAATTCTTATAGAGCACTTCAAATTATATAACACAATAGATAGTTTATTAAAATTAATATCTAATTTTTTAAATTAGTTGGGATTTAATGAAATTACTTGGATAATCTTATATACGAAGAGTAGCAGAAAGTACATGATAGTTACTATGGAATGTGCCAATATTCGCAAATTAGTTAAATACGATGAAAAATAATCAGACAAAATTGAAGAATATTATTAATATATATATATATATATATATATATATATATATATATATATATATATATAAATATGTAAATATGATGAGTGTATATGTTGCAGTTAAATGATGAAAACCGGGATTTGATCAAATCGTTAAGTGATATAATCAAATCACAGGAAATGTTAAAATAAAAACTCTATGGGTGATTTCCTTGGAAAAAGTAAGTGATTTGATCAAATCCCTTAATCGTTTTAGTGAAAAGATGAAATGATAGATTGGGACTCTCACAACTCCATGTATTTCTTGTAAAAAAATAGAATATATAAAATTAAACTGTTCTTGAGATACAAATTCGGTCAGAATTCGATTTTTTTCTTTATCTGAATTCATTCTTCTACGGTAGGTACTTGATAAAATTTAAAATATAGAAAACAATAATAAAAATGCGCGCTATCTTCCTCGTGTAATTTTTAGACATTGACCGGCACAGATGTAGAGGGGAGTAGTAACAAGAAATACATGGAGCTGTGAGAGTCGCAACCTATCATTTCATCTTTTTACTAAAATGGTTAAGGGATTTGATCAAATCACTTACTTTTTCCAGGAAAATCACCCATAGAGTTTTTATTTTAATATCTCCCGTGATTTTATCATATTACTTAGAGATTTGATCAATTTCCTAATTTTATCATTTCTCTGCGACATATATATTACGTATATACATACAATCTGTATATGTGATCTGTGTATACAATATATAAATGCTATATATATGAAAGTCTAATATATTGTAAAATAGAATAAATAAACGGTAAATGATTAAATCAAGCTTATAAAACATTACATATAACGTTAATGAAAAACTAGACGAACTGAAATTAACGAAGCAAGAGCAGGTCTGAACACGTTTAGAAAGCTGCGTACAAGAACGAGAACTGCGTAACACGTTGGTAAGGGCGTACGAGGAAAGTTATACTAAGGCCGGTTCTCCATCATTTTTTCTTCTTAAATTCTCCGAATAGTACAGCGTATGTATATACACACATATATTATATGTACCTATATTGAAATTTTGTCACGTTCAACTGTTTTTTGTTTTGTTCGCCAAACCTTGAAGCTGTTATCAATATCCTAATGTTATATTTCTCTCTCTCTCTCTCTCTCTCTCTCTCTCTCTCTCTCTCTCTCTCTCTCTCTCTCTCTCTCTCTCTCTCTCTCTCTCTCTCTCTATTAAAAACCACGCTGTAAAAAGAGATAGATCTATGTATGCGTGTAGAGCGTTTACCTTAATATTATTTCTATCATACTGCGTAGTTTTTTCGATTTGTAGACTTTTTAAAAAGCTGGAAAATATTATATCGATATTAATAAAGTAAAATATTAATTACGTACACATGTATATGTATACAAGCGAATCAATATGTGTGTGTCCTTAAGATAAATATCTATATGTATATATATATGTGTACTTACGTGCATATGTATATGAAAACCGTATAAAAGACGAAATTCAATTGACCGCGACTAATTAATGAAAAATTATTAATTTTAGTATCATTAATAAATGAGAAAAATATCGATATCGCGAAAATAGAAGCTGAAAATTTGAAATAAAAAGTATTGCCACGGGACGCCAAGATACAGATTTTATTTTTGTAGATATCTTTTAAACGAGATGATTCCGCGACTTGCGAACGTTAACGCGTGAAAATCACATTGTCGACAATCGATTGATATATAAAACAGTGGTGTACGGTGGAAAAAAATATACTAATTAACTATAATTAACGAAACAATGAAGCTCCGCTGTTATCGGTACCATAAAATAATTCAAAATGCCAAAATAACCAACAACAAGAAGACTGAGTGGATTCTTGCACATCCACAATGCGTCTATCCTATACAATCCTCCCTCCCCCACAAAGCTTGTAATTTTTCAATCTATTACAAAAAAATATCGAAATATTAGAAATATAATATACGAACTTAAAAACTATCTAAATGGATATTTTGTTAGTCCAACTATGAAAATTAACAATTAAAATTCAATACCTATAAAAATGAAGCGGAAAAAAATAAAAAAAAGTTATGAAAAAAATGTCCATCTGTTCGTATAGAATTATTTTCCAAACGAATATCTTTTAGTCTTGACATTGTCACTACTTGTTAAAAATGTCGATCAAAAATCATATATTCGGGAATTGATTGGTATATTGGAAGATTTTTTATATTAGAAAATATATGCTAATTTTTATGCTGTTTTCCTACATACACACAAATTTGTCGTCACACATACGTAACTTTTCTTTTGACAAAGTGAGTCAAAACTATATATTTTACGCGCGTGTGTGTATGCGTGTGCGTGTAGCACACATGTAGAAAAATGTCTAGAAAGGGCCACTATAAACTAGATTCTGAAATAAAGTATTAAAAGTGAAGTAATGAACAATAAGATATAGTAAATTCAATCAAGCTCAATAAGATACAATAAATTTATTATGAAATACACTATATGAATTTGTAAATATCTCAGTGTATTTTTTTATTTTTTATATTCTGTATATTGAATCTAAATTAATATTATTTATAAATTAATATAATTATATTGATCTGACTATATAATGGCCAAGTGATCACTTTGTACAGCGGAAGTTAATATAATAAGAACACAAGTTTATAGAGGAAAGTATAATTTATATTTTGAAGTATTAACGAAATAAATTTTCATAAACAAAAAAAAACATGTAACATAAAAAAATCTTAGTTAATCTGATTAAAACAGAATAATAAAAATAGAATGATAATAACAAATTACTTTATAAAAAGCATCTGTAATACAGAAATAAAAAATCATTTACGACGACAATTATCGCATTCAAAATCATCATCTTTTTCCTCGCAGCAAACGCACCCCTCGTGAACCAATCGAAAACATCCAGAACATCTAATGCATTTATTTCTTGTTTTTCCAAAAAACACACCGAAATTTATTCAGAAATGTTTTTGAACTCGTTATTTTATACGATCGTATAAAATTAATCATAATTAATACAATTTATCGATTCATAACTGCATTAAATATAAAATATTCTATAATGTCAAAGAGAAAAAGAGACTGAAAAAGAAAGAGAGAGAGAGAAATTTTAACACTGTATGTTGGTGTTACTTCATTTATTGGTAGAGTGCGCAGTGTATTTGCGCACATGCTTCCACGTAGTGACAGGCGCGGAAATAACATAACCTTTGGTACGTCTGTAAATATTTAGTTGTTATAAATTTTAATTGGTTTATGGATTAAATCATTAAGGTAATCAAATAATACATAATACAACATGGTGTCTGTTCTAAATACTGTTGATACAAATCACGAAGATATGATCCATGATGCTGAAATGGATTATTATGGTTTGAGGTTAGCAACATGTTCAAGTGACAATTCTGTAAAGATTTTTGATTTAAAAAATGGATCGCAGAGTTTAGTTGCAGATCTTAAAGGGCACGTAGGTCCAGTGTGGCAAGTTGCTTGGGCACATCCCAAATTTGGAAACATTCTAGCTTCATGTAGTTATGATAGGTCGGTGCATTTTTATTGATAACTATTGTCATATGTCAGCAATTTAAATGCAAGCATATCTTTTATTTAAAATAATAATTCTTCTTTTATAGAAAAGTTATTATCTGGAAAGAACTTGGAGAATGGACCAAAATCTATGAACACACTGGACATGATTCTTCAGTCAATTCAGTTGCTTGGGCACCACACGAATTTGGATTGATTTTAGCCTGTGGTAGTTCAGATGGTTCTATTTCTATACTCACTAATAATGCTGATACTTGGGATACACAAAAAATAACAAATGCACATACTATTGGATGTAATGCAGTAAGTTGGTGCCCTGCAATAGATACTAGTTTTGATTCAAATAATATTCAGCAGAAAACTGGCCCAGTAAAAAGATTAGCTACTGGAGGTTGTGATAATTTAGTAAAAATATGGAAAGAAGAAGGTGACAGATGGATAGAAGAAAATAAACTAGAAGCTCACAGTGATTGGGTAATTCAATTTTTTAAATTTATGTTCTTGAATTTAATTCATAATATATGAGATTATTTAAAAAAAATTGTATTTTAATTTGACATTTTCTGGTAGGTACGTGATGTTGAGTGGGCCCCGGCAGTTGGACCTTCTAGAGCTACCTTAGCTTCATGTTCTCAAGATCGTCGTGTAGTTATATGGACATCAAATGATTATTTGAATTGGACATCAAATGTTCTTAATATTTTTGATGATGTAATTTGGAATGTTAGTTGGTCTCTGACAGGTGGTATTTTAGCTGTTAGTGGTGGAGATAATAAAGTTTCTCTTTGGCGTGAAAATTCAGAAGGTCAATGGGCATGTATTTCTGAATTAAACAAAGGTCAAGGCAATCTCAATAATACAGACCAACGTGCTTTGTAATTTAATTAGTAAAATATATGATATTTTATATAAGTATATATGTTAATGGGAATATGTTATTGCAAAGCTGCTTACAGGTATATCCTAACCATAACTTTAGAATATAAATTAAACTCAAATTCATAAAGTCTCAAGTTCATAAAGTCGTTTATTCTTGTTTCTTCTTAATTTGAAATATTTTACTCAATTGTAGATTTGCAACTTAAAAAAAGTATAAAATTCTTTATATATATCGTTCAAATATAATAAATTTTTAGTAGGATTGTCCAAATGTACATATTACCAAAAAAAAGAATATTAATTGACAATATTTATTCTGCAATATTTAATATTTTATGCATTTTAATATTGCTTAACTTATTTATATAAAAAAATATCATTGAATTTATTTTCAAATTCATTGTTTTTGAAATTGTACAATAATAAATTGTTATCTTTATATTTAATGTCACATATAAACATCTGATCATTTGTTTCCAACAAGAAAATAGTAAGTTTATAATTACAATTTACTCTATAATTAATCTTGAGTGTATAAGGATGCAGCAAAAACTATATCTCGTTTTATTGCTGTGGATGCTTCTTCCATTTTTTCTTTTAAAACCGGATCACCAATTGTCACAGCTGCATTTCTCACATCTTGCAGAGTCTCATTAAGTTGTTGAATGCATCTAACTATGATACCTTCTTGCACATCGATTTTCTGCATTATTTCAGCAAATGATTTTGATTGTGCCCATTCATAAACAACTTCAACCAAACCAAAATTCAATGGTTGTAGTGTATTCAAATTATAAATCTGTTCTAATTTTTGTAACTCAGAATGTACATTTTGCATAATTTGATGTTCCTAAAAAATATAATTAATCAATAACAATCAATTATTAGATTTCTTTATCTTAGTATTTTTAATTATAGAATATTCAGTTAATTTAACAATATATTATAAAGAAAAAAACAAGAAATTCTATTAAATTTTACCTTTCTCAAGTGATGAAAATCATCTGGAAATGTCGATTCAGAATTTGACTTTTGATGAAATATCAAAGCAGATAATAGTGCAGCAATTTCAGCTGGTTGCAAAACAGTTAAAACATTTTTTAGGATTAACTCTGTTATGAGTAACTCGTTAATTCCTATTTGCAATGCAACTCTGCCTTTTAAGGCAACTGCAAAAATAAATATGAAATGATATGTAAAGAATAGAAAAACAATGTTCACAATTTTAAACAATGCATTATTAAAATATATAAAAATTACTAACTTCTTTCATCACTATCTATATATCCTAGATGTTTAAGAAGTGAAACCATATTTATATAATCTGGATATAAAGATAATCCTTCATCACTAAGACTTAGTTGAAGTTTTTTTCGTTCTGTTTCCAATTCATTTCGATAAAATACGATTTCAAATTGTTCTTCAAAGTTAGGAATATCAATACATTTCATGCTGTTAAGAGCTTGTTTCTGTTTACATAAATGTTTCATTCTGGGATTTAAATTTTCAGTTACTTTCATTGGAACATAAGGTAATAATATACTATGATCATTAGCAGCATTTAAAGATATTGCCAGTAATTCTTGAATGGCTGTTTGACAAGTTGGACCAGGTAGATCATGCCTGTAAACAGTTTAAGATTCAATATACATATAATAAACTTAAAATTTATTTATTATTATTTTGTTTACCTAAATCTTGATATTTGTCTTTTTTCCCAATCTTTCAATACCATACCACAATCAACTTTAACTTGACAATTTGTTATTTCTAATATGTCCCATGCAGAAATTGTTATAACTTCATGCGATGGGATCCCACTTGGTACAAATATATTTTTTTTGGTTAAACTGATAATGCTATACCAACTTTCAGATTTTTCTTTACAAATTATATTATTAGAATTTTCTTGTAATGTATCGTTGTTAACATTTTGTGCATCCGTATTTTTTAATATCAATACTTTATATTGATTTCCATGTTGTTTACGTGAAAGTACAGCAAGTAGTATAGCTAAGTTTCTATAATGATTTTCGTATGATATGATTAAAATTCTACCCTTAGTTAAACTTTTTACTGCTTTTTTAGATTCAAGCATAAAAGGTTTCAAGTAACGAAGTTCTTGTAAATAATTAATCGCTATTTCATAGAAATCAGATAATTTCTTTTGTGTATTCGTTAATGGTGGTAATGTTGCTAATTTTTCTTCAACTTTACGTAAATCAATTTGATATTTATCTTCTTTTAAGATTAGATATGACTCTTTAAATGATCTGCGCATCATGGATTCTACAGTAACTAGTTCATTTGTTCTTCTCAAATTTAGAACCATGGAATATGTTACTTTAAATTGTGATTCCAACGTTTTTGCTTCACCTTGCATCATAGGCATTAATTCATTAAAATGTGGAACTTCTGTATTACATATTACTATAACTGTACCAGTTGTATCATGGCCTCTTCGACCAGCACGTCCAGCCATTTGGATGTATTCGGTAGGATACAAGGTACGAAATCCATTACCATCATATTTAGTTATTGAATCAAATACTACTGTTCGTGCTGGCATATTGACCCCCATAGCAAATGTTTCAGTTGCAAATAATAACTACAATATAATAAAATACAATTAAAACAGAATCTTACTTTTTTTTTCACTACAATATATAACAACTGTCTTAATAATAATAAATAAGAATAAATTACCTTAACAACACCATTTTGGAAAAGCATCTCTACAGTTTCCTTTAAAATAGGCAATATCCCACTGTGATGTACGCCAATACCGTTTTCTAAAAGTTTTTGCATCATACAAACTTGTGGTAATTGCTTGTCACTACCTTTCAAATATTTCATAATATGCTGGAAAAAGCGTTTTACTTCCATTTTTTCGGCTGATGTAGTTAGTTGAATATTCATTAATCTGTTTGCGTTGATATCACAACGTTTTCTAGACAATGTAAATACAACAACAGGCAATTTATCCTAAAAATACACGTTCTTTCAATAAAAACTTATAAATATAAGAAAACAAAATATGAATATTTTTGAGATTTTTATCATACATTATATTTTAAGAAATTTACAAAATTCTTCCATAACATCATTTGCTCTTTTCCAGAAAATTTCTTTTTTCTAATATCTTTTGTGTTAGTAATTTTGCTTTGAAGATTTTTAATAAATTGAAGATTTTTTGTTGCTTGATGCCATCTGTAAGAAATATTTGATATATTAAAAGTAATTCTAATACTATTCTTAACTTATTGTTTGTAAAGTTTTAATACAAAACCAATATAAAAAATTCAGTTACCCATTCAATGAAAATTCTTCATTTGAATCAAGAACTAAAACTAATGTGCCATAGTCCTTGTCATTAGTAGGAGTATACAAATAATGTTGCAATGGTATAGGTCTCTTTAAAGTGCTGATTACGTACATTTTCCGTTTTTTGATACGACCAACCCAATTTGCAAATATTATTGGTTTTGGCACAGTTGCTGACAGCATAACTATATTGACAGTTTGTGGTAAAAGAATCACTATTTCTTCCCATACATGACCCCGCTATATGTTTATGAAATACTATAGTTGTAACTTTAAATAATACTAATAGATAGTAGACAATAATAATAAATATAAAATGATTTAACATGCTATATTTTAAAAATAAAAAAACACATTATACACATTATATAAAGAAAATAGAAATATTTCCTAAACAAATGATATAAGAGCATACAATATAATTAAAAAATAAGTGTCTCTCGCATTCATGATCTTTGAAATAATGCAAAAATAATACTTACATCTTCATTATTAATATAATGTACTTCATCAAATATTACAAATTCTAAATCCCTAAGAACTTCTGATGCTCCATATATCATTGATTGTAATATTTCTGTAGTCATAATAAGACAAGATGCACTCTCGTTGATTTGAATATCCCCTGTTATTAATCCAACACTTTCAAATTTCTTTTTGAAGTCACGATATTTTTGATTTGACAGTGCTTTTATAGGAGAAGTATAAATTACCCTTAAATAATAAAATTGCAATCACAGATAAATATGTTAACTATATAAAAGGAATTATTTTACGTGATAAGTAATTTTTACCGTGTCATATGCTTCTGAGTTAAAGCAATAGCATACTCAGCTACAGTAGTTTTTCCTGCAGAAGTATGCGCTGCAACAAAAACATTACAATTCTCTTCTAACTTAAGTATAGCCTGTTTTTGGAAAGTATCCAATTCATATTCGAATGTCATTGCTGGATCAGGAATTTTCTTCTCAAAATCTGTTATTGGCACAGAAACATCTATTTGTTCTGCCCATTCCATTTCAACAATTTTAGATGGTTCTTCAGAAATGTTTAAAACTGGAATTTCTGGTTCTATTGGTAACAATGGAATATCTTCTAATGCAGGTATTTGTGGAAGCTCCTGTACATCATCTTCTAGTTCTTGCACAGATGACCAGAGACTAAGCTCACGCTCTTCTTGTTCTACAAGAGCCATTAAATTTATTTTACTTGTTATATCATCTTCAACTTGTACTTTTGGTTTTGATACTTTAGTTGGTTTATTTATTGATTCCTGCTTTGGCGTACAATTATCAGCTTCAAATTCTATGCCAGAACTAAATCCTTTTGCTAGTGTCCTTAAATTTCTCTCAAAATCAATATCTTCTGTCATCTCATCTGTTACAGTAGGTTCATCAAATCCACCAGGCAAAAATGGTATATTAGTAGTATTGCCTACGCCAAATATTAATTTTTTATAAAATATTATTAACATGCAATATGTAAATATTGTATTTGTAAAGTATTTTGAAAAGTATTTAAAGTACCTCTAACATTATCTGTAATAGATCCAGGTATACGTTTCATAGACATTGAATTTCTTGCATTTTTTCCTACTCCTTTTAAAATAACTTCTTGCATCTGTCCAACACGACCTGTCACTGGATCACGATCAAATTTTAATGTTGTGCTAAGTGGTGCTAAATCAAATTCTAACAAAGAACAAACATCAGGTTCTCTGGGCCAATAACATTGAGCATGATCAAGTTGATGTATTGGAAGCCGTTCAGGGCATTCAATATACTCCTTTAATTCAGTTTTTATGTCAGGCCAGATAGGTGGAAGCTCAAATGGTAGCTACAAATATGTATAACATATATTTCAAGAAAATATATATATATTAATAAAATAATATAAATATCTAACATAATTGAAAGAAAACAATACAACATATTGATTAATATATATGTATATAAAAGATATACTAAATATTATAAAAATTATATAATATTCTCAAAAAATTACCTCCATTTTAAGATGTTTTATATTTATCACTTTAGTTGACGTTAGAAATATTTATTAGACGCATGCCGCTATTGATATGATATGAATAGATATTGCACATAATCTAAAATAAAAAAAAAAATAGGAATTAAATTAAAATATTAACAAAATAAAATTTATTAATTGATATAGTTTATTTATTGTAATTATCTGTGAGAAAATTAATTTCATTTTGAAATGTTCCAATCATGTTAGAAATTATGTATTAACCTATTATTTATTTTCAAAGATCTATAAATATTTATAAAACATTTTAGTACTTAACCAGTCTACAAAAACAAAATTTTGCATCACTTTTATACGTTCTATTCGCATAGAAACAATGATATAAAGAAAAGAAAATTACTTTATAAAATAAATTATAAATAAAACATAATCACTAATACTCAATATAAATACATAAATATATAATAATTGTACATTGATCATCATTATTATATATCACTTCATTTTATTTTACATCCAGTCTGTTACGACTTTGTTTTTTATTTCAATGGTAAATATTCCTTATACTAACCAATCAACAGTTCGTTAAACTATGAATATCTAACGAAAGTTTGTAAAAAAAGATAGAACTTTAATTAAATATATTACTCAAGTAATAATATTTCCACATGAAAATATTTATTATATGTACAACAGAAAATTTATAACGTTTACTGTAATATAACTATTTTACATTTGGCAACACTGACAGAACTACTATTACCTGAGATATAAGATACAAATGTACGAGATTATCGATTAATCGAATATCAACATTTTCTGTTTCGACTTTATTGATTTACGATAAATATTCTTCAAATAATTTATTTATTTCATTTTGATTTCCATAATCTTAAATACAAGAACGATATAATCAAATAAAGATGCAAATATTGGGACATCATAAAATATCACAGACATTTCATCATTATGCAAGGAAAGGGATAAGAGATTTCATTTCCACGACAAAATGCAATAATTCAAAATTGAAATAAAATCTTCAAAATCGTTCTATTTTTCAAAATTGAAAGAACCATTTTGCTTCTTATATTATCTATCAATATTACATTTATAGAACTCTAATGTACATATACTTTAGCAAAAATAATCCAACATGCCTATTATAATAGAACTTAAAATTTATTAAAAATTTAAGCATAAAATATCTTATTATATAAATATTAATATCATTTATATATTATACAGTCAGACCATAAACTAATATCATAATTCTTGTAATTATACAAATGCAGAAATAATTTTGTATTCTTGGCATTTATTATCACAATCTTTGCATTATAAAATATTTTTTTAGAACATATTCTTTTTAGAGTAATATTTATATATACGTATATGCATATATATATATATACACACATATGTGTTTGTTTGTTTATATACATTTATGGAATAGTTGATGGCCTGTAAATATTATATAATTTTTGTATAAATATATGAACAATTTATGAAGAAAAGTATGCAAGATGATAAAATATAATTGAACTTTCTAATGTTGTGCAATATGGTAAATGAAAAACTATTAAAATAATAAAAAGTGATGGTGATTGAAAATATACATTCTGATAGAATAATAAATCTAATAAAATAATCTGATGCAAGCAGATACCAAAACTGCGCTGTTATAATGATAATTGCTTATGTATTTTACATATTATTACACATATATATTGTATACATGAGGCAGTCTTAAAGAATAAAAGGAAGGTAATTCATAGATCCAAAATGTGTTAGATAAAAGTTTAAAATTTAACGATCAGCATTAGAAGAAAGATAACTTGTCAGTCAATATAGATGCACAGAATTATTATATGTAGACTGTCTCAGCAACAAACAAACCAGCAACGCAGGTATGTTTTTAAAATATTTATGTAGGTAGGCCATTGATTTCATTTATAACTACATGTCCATTTGTAACAATAATTGGTGGTGTTGAAGTCGTACTACGAGTAATATCGGAACAATCACTCTTACTGTCAGTACTACACTCCGAGCTACTATCTTTATCACTGTTCTCTTGTCTACATTTACACGATACATGTTCTGGAGAATATTCTGAATTCCTGAGAGGACAACCGCATATACTACGATTTCCATTACTTGTACTATCACTATCGCTTTCACTGTCTACACTAGAGACAGAACTACCATGCCTTTGTGCTCTCAATGCTTCATTTTCTCTTTTTAGTTGTTCATTTTGCTTTAATAAGTCATCAATATGTTGCTGACAGATTTTTAATTTTTTTGCTACTTCAGATTCAGTAGTTATTCCATTCTTATTGTCTATCTCTTTGTCTTCCGTCTGACTGATATTCTTCCCACGTAATCTTTTAGTGAGTAAGTCTACTTTGGCCTCTAATTGTAAATATTCTTGTATTAATTCAGATTTACTCAATGTGCTCAGTCTTTCTGCATGAAGATCTTCATATGCACTAGAGAACTCTTTTGTCAAAAATTCTTCTTCATCCTCTGGGGAAGAGTAAAAGTAATCTTCGTCTGAGTCAATGCTGAAACTGGAATCTCTAGTACGAGATGGTGCTGGGGGTTTCTGAAAAGTAGTAACTCCAAAATCTGAAGATGCAGCTATTGATAATTTTTGATCAAGATCAGGCAAGTCACTATGATCATCCATAAGAAACTGCGTTGTATTATAAGGTGCTCGGATTTGCCTACCCGTTTTTGCAAGTCTTCCTATGGATCTACAACGTACTCGTTGTTGATAAGACAGTTGTTGTTTTGGATATGGTTTTAATTTTTTATGCTTAGGTTTCCCTCTACGAGTTTTCCTTTTTTTTGCAACTATGTCTGAGCCATCTTCTTGCGTTCCACCATCTTGGTCCCCACTACCGCTGCCGCTTTCAAATTTACCACATCTTCGAATCAAAGATTTAGGCCACTAAAATTAAACAAATTAATCTATACATATTCTCTAAATATAATATAGTTTGCAAAACTACTCAAATTTTTATCTATATATATATCTACAGAATATTATTTCAGACATTTGCATAACTTCAAATCAATATTATAGACCTAATTTTATAATTTTATTCTTATTTAATTATATAATATTAACAACATGACATATAACAAATCATTTAAAATTTTCATATAGAAAATTTCCTACTTTCATGTAAATATATATATATATATATATATATATATATACACATATATATATAACTAAATTTCGATATTTAACTAACAAATAAATAAATAATAAATTAAAATTTACTTGGTAATTTGAACTTTGAAATATCGATTTAAAAAATAGGTATCTCGCAAAATATCCATAGGATGAAAATAATAATCATTGAACGAGATTCAACGAGAAAAGATAGCAAGAATAAATTTTTTTTTAATAGAATGCGTATCATCAATTTTTATTGTAAAAGAAAAAAAAATTAAATCTCAGTAATATAGAAATAAGAACTATATTTGAGTAAATCGCACAATATCATATTAGTCGATACTCACGTTTTTGCCATTATGGCGAGCCTTTGTATCAACATTTTCGCCGCTAGATCGCGACACTTGCCTTGAAGAGAGGAGCGATGACGCCGCGGGCGTCGAGACCTCTTTTACGCCCTTCGCGTCGTGTACACCATCTTCGATACCGTCCGACGCTTTTTCCACCGTTTCCTTCGCGCTTTGGTCCTCCATATTCGTAATATTAACCAAAATCGGTCGATTTACGGTGGCACAAGTACTCATCACCGTTAAAAGCACAAGCTCATGCACAGCGACCTTCCTAGTCTCACAACTACGTTCCGTACGACTTGACCGTAAACAGCGACCGAATCGCCATGTTTGATTTATCCGTGATTCTGTGCGATAGCAAGGGCGACGTGCTAACGTTTCGATGCTTGGGAGAAGAGGGGGACGTGCTTTCCCCCACTACGAAACGTTTCAACTTGTACTCCATCGCGTTTTCTCTCTCTCTCTCTCTCTTTTTTATCCCACCTTACCCTCCTCAATATCCCTCTATACGTCCACACATTCCTCTTATTCCTTTCCTAACGCACGATGGTGCCTTTTCTTCTCTCTCTCTCTCTCTCTCTCTCTCTCTCTCTCTCTCTCTCTCTCTCTCTCTCTCTCTCTCTCTCTCTCTCTCTCTCTCTCTCTCTCTCTCTCTCTCTCTCTCGATCTTATAATCTTGTATGTAGTACGTTCCTCAAGAAACGTGTCTTGCTCTATGTTGCGTCTTCCCTCGTACAATATACGTCTAATTTGATAACCCTTAAGATTTACACCTGATTTATGTACTTAGGTTAACTCTCAATAAAAACATTAATTTCATTCATACAGATCAATATATTCCAACAATCTTGCTTTTTCTATTTTTCTTGGATGGAATACGAATCTTTCTGTCCTTATTAAACTTATTCAAGGCGTATATGTATGTAGATACATTTGATTTACATGATTTGAATGTCAACCTTGCATTTTGTTTTAAACGTTTGCCAAAATTAGCTAAGAGAGGATATATGTCAACTATTTGTGTATTTAAAGAGCATTTCGCATGAATCCGGCCAATCGATATTTGCACGACATTGCTCCAGTCGACTGCAAGGACTACGAATGCAATTGTTCGTTATCGTTTTAAAAAAAATCACACAAGAGACCTGATATTGCGTGAAAGCAATATGGAAATAAAAGAAATACGCAAAACGAAACATCAGACACTTTTTTTCAAATTCCCGCGGTGCGCGAACTTGTTTCGTACGAGATTAAAAAAATTAAGAAGAGCGATTTTTAATCGTTTTTAAGTATCACTCGTTTTCGTTTTCTCTTTTCAACGTAAATCTATTTAACAAATATTACGAGCATTATAATTAAAGTATAAACAAATCAACGAACATAAACTTTATACCATTTCTTATTTTTTATATATATATTTTCTTTTCATATAGGTACATACGTGTAAATACATACAATCCTTCATAGTATATGTATTACATATTTAAATAATCGCGTATATAGAAATCTATCAATTCAACGAATTTTGTACGTATTACTGGCTTTTATTTTTATAATGTTTATGCTAACGACGATTAGACTTTGCTACAAAGATGATTCTTCCTTTTCGATGAAAGAAGCATTGAGAATAACTCCGAGCCTTATACTGAAACAAGAAACTAAGCGCTAAGCATAGAATATGTCATGCATCATAATAACGCATTGATATTTATATTCTACTAAGGAATGTATATCACTAACGGATATGTGAGCATTCGAAACAAATTTATCCGTCTCTATCCTCTTTACCAAAATATCTCATGAGCGAGAAAATATCTTTTCTAACGCGAGGTTTCATAGTCGTTTCATTACATTAGACGCGTATGAATTATCGTCTTGTTTACGAACCATCATCAAATGAAACTTTATAGATTATTCTCTTTCTCATGTAACACGAACGTTAATATAAATGATATAACAAATTAAATCACTATTCTTTACAATTATGTATGTATTTATTTCTGAATTGTCTCGCGAAGAAAGTAAAAGATAATCGATTTGTATTTAAATTAGTTTTTTATTATTTCAAAAGAAATGAAATTTTTATTGGTTTTTCTCTTCACCATGTAATATTAACATTATTATAAATATTATAACTATATAATTATATTACCATTCGATACAAGGACATATCTATGAATTAATTTACGTCACGAAAGAACTCACAAAAAAAATCGACAGTTTCGTTTGATATACGTTTATAAAGCATTATACTCTTTATTAAAAAAAAAAAAACACGTTGGTCTAATTTACCATGATCAGTCGATTTTTTCGCAGATATTTCGAATATTTTTTCCCCTAACAGATATTGTTTATGTGATTTTATATAAAACCGTTTGTTTGATTTTTATATGTGTATGTATGTATACGCGATTGGTCGATTGAAAGTTGCGTTTATTTTTATCGATTAACTGGAAGTAAATTATACGTATGATATTGTATGCATAATAATTGACTAACGCTTAATTGCCAGGCGAACATACACACCTACGTTCTAACATATTGAATTACTCAGCTTGCGGATTCTTTATTATGTCCTACTTCGTAAATAAATGAACTATTTGTGACGATTGGATAATCGACGATATATTAACGTTTGTATAGCCATACACATATATGTAAATGTAGGCAAACATTATTTCATATAAATATGGATATGTATGTGTACGTATATATTACACGCACGCGCGCGCGTTTAATAAATATATACAAAGGTTAATCATCAGCTCATTAATTTTAATTCACGTTCAAGCAAAGAACATGTAGATGGTTGAGATAAAATATTTAAATGATCTATCTCTACCGTTATATCTTTACCCATAAATAAAAAAGTATATTTTCGTAGTATATCATAATAGCATAAAATAATGTTCGAACATTTGTATATTTTCCATTTCGATACACGATTATATTGAAAAGCGGGAGGGTGCTTGATATATGTATGTATACTGCAACGATTTTCACATATCACACGCACGCGAGAGATTATATATTGGTAGTAAAAAAAAAACAAGCCAAACGGATTCATATCGATTTATGGAAATAATGAAATAACGTTTTGGTTGATTTCAAGGATTGACCATTCACACAGGAAACCAGTCGATTCTACGCAAGGCTAACAACATTGAAATCGATTATTTAATAAAACTGTTCATAATTGAATTGGTTCGTTTCTTGAAACGGTAAACAAATTTATCTATATCTACATACATATATGCTATATAAAGCGAAACGATTGGATACAATTAATTTGATTGAAAAATTGTTATCGTCGATGCATTTAAAAAATTATTCTTTTCCTCTTTATCTTCTCATGTAATTTATAGAATAGTTAATTTATAGAGTAGTTATTAAAAAGAAATAAAAGAAAAAAGAGAAAATCATTAATAATGATAATCACACGTTATAAAAGATGTAAAACACACGTGAACATGTAACAATATGTATAATGTAACATATGTCTAATATACCTAAATATAGATACTTACCTAGACATGATATAAAATAAACATATAATTGATAAACGTTTTCTATGAGTAAAATAAAAAAGTAAGATAAACATATGATACAAAGCGTATAGCGTAAATGTAAAAAGGTACTTACAAATACATCCATAAAAAATGTATATATGTATTTACATGTTCTGTTCTTGTGGGATTGATAGTAAATGGTGAGAGAGGAAACAAAAATGAGATAGAAAAAGAGAAAATGAGAAAAAGAGGTAAAGAGAAAGAAGTAGAGAGGAAGGAAGAGAGAGAGAGAGAGAGAAGTAAAGAGGAAGGAAGAGAGAGAGGGAGGGAGGGAGGACGAGAGAAAGAGAGAGAAGTAGAGAGAAAGGAAGAGAAAGAGGGAGGGAGAACGAGAGAGAGAGAGAGAGAGAGAGAGAGAGAGAGTTGTTGCAGTGTCGTCGAGAAACTCACTAAACGAGTCGGTTACGAAATTTAATCGCTCGGTAGAGCGAGGTTATAAATGCACCGTATATATGTTGCGACGGTTGCGTGGCGTGAACGTTAGATGGTGATCAAGTTAGAGTTTAAAACTAATGATAACGCGAGTATGCCGAAGATGGCATAAAAGGGAAGGGTCACGCTAACTCGCTAACAGCTGATCGTCCCGCGTGAAAGTCTACGCACGTAGTATGCAGGCACGTCGCGATTTGATTTGATTTTATTCGATTCGATTCGATTTGATCCGATTTGATTTTGGTTTTTTCCTTTCTCTTTTTTTTTTGTTTTGAAATTCATTCCTTTTTTTGTAATTTAGTTCTATGAGACTGGTGACGTGTATTTGAAGCATACACATATACACGTACGCATACACACTTACCGTATATACCGTTCGAAGCTTTTCACGTTTCTTTTAGCATACATCGTCCATTGTTCTCAAATAAGAAGTCGGCATTGAAAAAGTTAAAGGGAAGCGCTTCAAAGAAGCACTGTGTTATCGATTGCACGTATGTTTGATACTTTTCGACGAGAGTTTGTTATAGATACATATATAACAACGACTAACCTAAAAGCTATGCTCATCTTAATTTGATTTTTTACGGGAGACTTTACGAGAGACATTACCTTGGATACTTATGTGTGTGTGTATATATATATGCGTACCTGTATCTATTTGATTAGTTACTTGTAACGTAATTGCTCTGTGTATATATGTACATATGTGTCACACATACACACACGTGTATCTCTCTCTATTAACTGCAAATATTTAACTCTCTCTCTCTCCTTCTCCCTCTCCTACTCTCCCTCCCTCTCTTTCTCTCTAACTATACTTTCATTTGAATTAGGAATCGATTTTTCACTTTCGACTTGTGTGTATTTCGATTCCTATATCAATAGATATCGGTCTACCTTTGAACGTCATTACATACTCGTTACATCAAATAAATAGGTCATACGTAATTCGTTATTAACTGCATCGCGCTTCATTACGATGCGACACAAATTCAAACAATTAAAATGCAATATCAAAGAATAACAATAATAATGATGTTTGTTTCTTGTTTTATTCATCTTTAATGCTTAAGACCGATTAAGCTAATTGGATGAGTAACTTTGAATAGCACTGTATTATACATATTAGTGATACGAATTGATGAATTAAAATACTATACCACTTAATAATATAATAATAATAATAATAATAATAATAATAATAATAATAATAATAATAATAATAATAATAATAATATTAATAATAATATTAATAATAATAATAATAATAATAATAATAATAATAATAATAATAATAATCGTAATAATGATGTTTGTTTCTTAGTTCATTTATCTTTACTAGTTAAAACCGGTTAAGCTAGGTTAAGATATGTTAAGCCTATTAGAAGAGTACCTTTGAATAGCGTTATACATATTAATGGTACGAATTGATCGATTGAAATATTATACCAAATAGTAATAATAATAATAATAATAACAACAACAACAATAATAATAATAATAATAATAATAATAATAATAATAATAATAATAATAATTGTTTTTTAGTTTATTCATCTTTACTTGCTAAATTCGGGAAACTATAATAAGTTGTGTTAAGCCAATTAGAAGAGTACCTTTGAAAAGCGATATATACACATTAGTGGTACGAATTGATGAGTTAAAATGTGATACCAAATAATAATAGTAATGATATTTGTTTCTTGTTTCATTCATTTTTACTGATTAAGACCGATTAAGCTAATTAGAAGAGTACCTTTGAATAGCGCTGTATATGATACGTTAGTTAAGCACTTCAAATTGTTAATTACAATTTACTTCCATTTAACGAAATTTACATGGAATATTTTCTTCGCTGATATAAAATATATAGAATATCATTAAAATATAAATTCCATTTAATTCGTTTTGAAAACATAGATTCATTTTTAAATCGACACAAATTTATTAGAAAGATGAAGTTTATTCTCCTAACAGGTAACCAGAGCACACGGATACACATTACACTAATATACTACTCTCTCTTCCCTCGAAGTACTCGTTTTTCCGGTAACTTTAAGCGTTTTTAACTAATCATAAAATTATTACAGTTAACCTATTTTTGCGTTTTGTGACCTTCTCAATATCATTGTTAGCTACATAATTATTTAATTGTTGTAAAAGGCAATAAAGTAACTGACAATACCATAATAGCCATAAAAAACGATAACTTGATGTTTATATATATAGGACAAAAATTAAAAAATAAAAAGAATTGTATAAATATAGATATAATATATATTGTATACTTTACATACCTACATACGTATACACATATGTAAATATTTACTCCATATTGTAACGTAACGATTCGTATTACCGATAGTCGCTATTTACACTATAGGATCTGTTATTATGTTGCTTCCTTTCGATATCAGATAGAGTATCTACCTTTCTAATGAAGCAGACTACCAACTATAAAACTAGATCGTAGAGGACAGCACTAGACACAGCCTTCGGATATGCAGGAGAACTGAGTGTCGATAGGTAGACACATCCTTATTTTTTAAAATGAAAAGGATCGCTCTCAAATTCCTTGCAATTTAAATATAAAATATAGATATACATACATCAGTCAATCGGTTTTTTGTTCGTATTAACTTACTTATTTTCGAATATAAAGCTCATATCTTTCGTAGAGTGGAATTTCCTTCATTTTTACAAAATGTTTTATCTTTCTTTTTTATCTTCGAAATACTTTTCATTTCAGTTTTTATTTTAAAATTAATTAATGTTTTATAATAAAAATGTCTCCTCACTCTTACAAATCTGTAATTGTTTGGTTAATTATTATTAAACTGTATTTGGTAAGTAATTATTTTTCTTTATTTTACGTTATTCTCTTTGGCTATCTGCATACATTTAGATACATTTGAGTAACAATTAAAATATTAATAAAATCTCGTTTAACAATAGATTCTTTTTATTTTCGTTAATCTTATATTTACGTAGAACTATTTTATTATATTTGGCATAACGTTATTTACTGAAATCATACGAATGGATCTATATTACTGTAGGATAAATATTCATGATAAGCGATTGCATACACTATGATTAATAAAAATATTTGAAGAATTTGAAAAATCTTGTCTAAGGATAATCATCATAATTCTGTCAAAGATTTCAGGTTTAACATATGAAAAGAAGATTAACATTATTATTATTGTTATTATCATTATCACCGTTAATAGAATAAGAAGAATTTATAAATATAAAAACCGATGTATTTTATCTTAAACCGACAAACTTTATAAGATTAAATAAAATTTCTAATATCTCTCATAAAACTGAAAGAAAATGAGTTATATGATTTTCGTAGGGTATTGCGTGCACGCACGCACGCACCACGTATGTGTGTGTGTGTTGTGTTGTATACCGAGAAGATTAACGCGTAAGAATTTTTTTATAATCGAGTTACCACATCTGTGTATATAAGCCAATGATGCAACTATCTTGAAGATAAAACTAATTTGTGAATATAACAGTATATTGTCGCCTATTATATCCAGGTATAAGTTTACAAATATACAAAATACACACACACACACACAGGTATATACATAGATTGTGTGTGTGTGTGTGTGTCTGTGTGTGTGTGTGTGTGTGTGCGTGCGTGCGTGCGTGCGCGCGCGCGCGCGTGTTGTGTGTGTGTGTGAATGTAAAAGAGTAAAGTCGCGCGTGACTATAAATATGTGGTCGTCCACCCAGGAGGCTTCTCTTTGCACCTTGGTGCCTTTTCTTCGTCTTTGTTTTTTCATCCGAATATACCATGTTCTCCATCTTCGTTCGTTGCCTCTGTAACTCCGGTTATATACTACACGTAAAGGCAAGCTTTTGAAAGGGAAGACTCCAACTAGCAGCTGCTCTTACGACAAAACGCGAGTTAAAATATAGATCCCAGCTCTGTTATAGTTACGCAATTCTGCTCACTCTTTTTCTCTCTCTCTCTCTCTCTCTCTCTCTCTCTCTCTCTTTCTCTTTCTTTTTCTCTTTCTCCTTCTACTACATCCCTCCTTTCTTCTCTTCTCCTTTTCCCCCTTTCTCGTCATGGATAAATCGTCGCGTTCACGGTGAAAATCACGAGGCATCATCTTCAAGAGAACGAGTGAGATTCGATAGTTATATCGATTTAATGTTATGTTACTTTTTTCCTCCCTATCCCTCTCTCTTTTTCTCTCATTGTAATCTTTCAAACATAAATTTAATCGGACAGAATTGTGATCATAGATCAAATAATTAGTATTGATCGAAATTATAATTTATCCATCTTTTATTTGGGACAAATTTTATTTTGTTTAGTTTTAATTTATTTGTCTGAAACTTTGTCTGTATTATTTCGATAAGATATTTTTCTAACGGAAATATGTGCGAAACAGAGAGAGAGAAAAAAGAGAGAGAGAGAAAGAGAAGAGAGAGAGAGAGAAAAGAATGAGAGAGAGAGAGAGAAAAGAATGAGAGAGAGAGAGAGAAAAGAATGAGAGAGAGAGAGAAAAGAATGAGAGAGAGAGAGAGAGAATTAATAATGAATTCGCAATGTATGTAACTAAATGAGCAATAGTAAATAGTAAATTAGTAAATTTCTATTCCTTTGAATACAATTTCAACTGTTTTGTAAAGCGGGAAGGTAAATTTCAATAACATAAATTTCGTACTGCTAATGTCAAGTGGAATTACATATGTATAATACCTATGTGTGTGTGTGTGTGTCTGTATATATATATACTAGAAAAACGTAATTTACTTTCGTCATATCTTTTTCGTTTCTATTTGAGATAATTTTATTATTTTAGTTAACGGTTCGCACGACGTTATAATATTTCTCATAGTCTTTTTTATCTTTACGTAAGTTGTCGATGACTTATTTTCGATTCTTTTATTGTTAGATATATAGGATTTCTTAGAACAAAAATATGTATGAGAGAATTAACGAAATCGGGGAGAAAATGTAAAAAATGGTTTTATGCTTGATTATATAATTTAAAAAAAGATAAAAAAGTTATCTGATATTTATCGTAACGATAAATATATCGTACGTAAATGTATCATATATATACGGAAACGTATATTGAAAATTATTTAATTAATTTGCAATTAAATGAAATCATAAAAGGAGAAAGATAATGAAGAAAAAATAGGATATGTTAACAAAAAACACTAATATTATCTGACAAAGTGAAATTGACATATCCAAATGTTATTATGTTCGATCTTCTCGTACTTAATGTATTTAATTTATTATCACCGAAGATAATAATAAACTGACTAGTTATCGAAACTAAACTAGATGTTCAATTATAATCTTATTTCACGAATCGTTCAACAGATATTTCCGAAGTAATTTTTAAAATATCTCGTAATCCTCTAATTTTTAAATAAACTTTGCAAATATTTATATAATTATTTTATACGCACACACATATATACATATATATTAATTGCAATATTCAATATATAAAAATTTTATATTAATTATTCTTTACTTACCATAAGTATTTTATATAATCCATTATATATATATATATATATATATATATATATTAACATAAAAAATAATTTTATATTTTTTGTCAATAAATCTAACAAATTTTGTTTTTAATAAGTTATTTACGAATAAACTACGTTTAGAGATAAAACGATTGACCTTCGTGAAAGTAAATTGTAATCAATGATGTAACAGGTGCTTCCATCTGCTGATTGCTACAATTACTATGAACTGTAATAACTTAGTTTTACTCCGGTAGTCTATGTTAGCTTTACCGCAAATTACGAATGAACGAAATCTTGGCTCGTAACAAGGTTCACCTTGTTTCAAAATCTTTGGTAAAATGGTAAGAAAAATTGAAAAATTAAAAAGAACACAATTTATGATCTATTTATTCAATTATCGATTTGCAATATATATTCTTAGAATAATTTAAGTAAATTGATTTTAATTTTGATGTTCATACACGATGGTAAGAAACAGAAAGGTATTAAAAACGTATTTTATACATCATTTCGAAATGTTCTAATATAGCATGTTTCGTATATATACAATATTTTAAGTTATGGTTAATTTAAATAATCATACAAATATAGATATATATCAATATAAATTGCTAATTATTTGTTTCTTTAAGAATTTTAAAGGATTAGTTTAAATGATTCGTAGGTTATGTCTTCGTATTGTATTTATAGTTTCAAGTGATTTTGTTTTGCAATATTGTGTAATGATCTCATATATGTTCTGTAATAGTAAAGAAATAACAAATGAACTAATCGATAGTGATAGTATTATAATTTGAAATGAATAATTCCTATAATCGTAGTAAATGTGACAACAATGATGGGAAATCATTCTTTAATACATATTTATCGTATAATTGATAACTGAAATTCATATAAGAGTCGATTACTAAAATATTTAATTGATTATATATATATATATATATATATATATATATATATATATATATATATAAAATTTGTTGTATTTGTTTTATAGATTTTATCGATATTTTATATATTATATTTTATATATTACAGGCTACTACAGTAATAATAACTGGCTTAGGTCTTGCTGCAGTAGGTTTTACTGGACGTTATGTGCTTAGAAAGATGCCATCTTTATCGCAAAAGATGACAGAAGCTTTGAAAAATATGCCAAAATTGGATTCTCAAGTATTTATTTATTTTTGTTACTTATCTCATATATGAATTTTATTTAATTTATTACATTATATTATTTATTTATACTCCAGTCATTAGCAAACAGCAAATATTATAAAGGTGGTTTTGAATCTAAGATGACCAAGCGGGAAGCTAGTTTAATATTAGGAGTTCCACCTACTGCAAGTAAAGCAAAAGTGAAGGAAAATTTTAAGAAAGTAATGAGTGTAAATCATCCAGATCGAGGTGGTTCTCCATATCTTGCAGCGAAGATAAATGAAGCTAAAGATTTATTAGAGAAATAATTTAATAATTTTTTAATTAGAGTAGTATATATATATATATCTAATAAATTTTTTTTGTAAGAAAACAAATTTCAGTGTACATAGAAATATAAACTGTATATTGCAAATAATTTAATGTCTAATAAATAAATTCTTTGTATTGTACATTCATTGCGAGGCTACATTACAATTTAATATGTACATTTAAGATAATTATGCTAGATATAATTCTTAAAATATATTTTATGTCTAATCACAAATATAAAATCAAATGTGTAATAATATATTATTTAACTGCACATAAAATGAAAGGAGCTACAAAAGTATAGACTATATTATATGTTTTGTTGTATTGCATAAAGATTTTATATCATACGTGCTTGTCTTTATCATAATAAATTTACGATAAAGTCATTTATACCTTCAATCAAACATAAGGCATTTAATATATATACATTCAATGCAATTTTATAACACTAATTTTAAATGTATATTTACAACATTGCTACATGCTCATCTAATAATACAAGTTTACTTTTATTGTGTCAATTTTAAAACATGAATTAAGGACTAGATTGTTTCGGTGGATAATGGTATCTTTTTATAGATACTATCGTCTTAACTTATTCTCTTTTTGTTCCATACGTCGTTGTGTAACTTTTGTTCGTAATTTTACTATTGTGCTACCAGGCAGTGATCCAGGTACTTTAAAAATACTCTAACAAAGATTTAGACAAATATTCAAATTAATATATCTTTATATAGTCATTAACACATACTTAAAAAAAATTACTATATTTTATATTTTTAATTACATGGTAAAATATCTTACCTGCATGAAATCATGACATTGTAAAACAATACTATCTTTTGTAATTTCTTTAAAACACTCAGCCAGTAAAGTAAAATCTTGACAAGCTAATAAATTATCTTTATTCCGTTTTATAAGCGTCAGTGCGACACGAAATATTATTTTCGTACCTTCATAAAACAGACAATCCCATATACGCAATGTTGTCTATAAATGTCAAATGATTAAATGTGGATATTATTTATTTGATATTATTAAAGTAAAAGAAACATTTTTATAAAATCATTTCTTCTTACCTCAATTGGCAAAACTTCTGCAAATAAACACACGAACCACTTCGTTGTAATCACCGGCCATGGTAATCCTAAATTTGTTACATGTTGATAGATGTCCGGCATTTTTATTCTAGAGTGAGATTAGAAATGTAGAATATCCCAATGTGTTGGCCAATAGTCTAGTTTTATACAATTCATAGAAACAGATTCTTATTCGTATTTGGAAAGAATTACTATGAATTCAATGACTGAAAAAAATTTGCGTTTATTTTACCTAACTAATTCTGCCAATACATCTATGTCGGTAAGCAGTCCATCCATTGTTGGAGTGTAGTAATCTGGTAAAATTTTGTCTATTAATACTTTTAATAACCAAAATGCTGTTTCTTCACTTTTAGTTACTAATAAAAGTAATCCTGCTATGTAATTAAGACCCTAAAAAGAAAAACAAGATATTACCAATGTGAAAATATTTAAAAAGTATTTATAATTCTATTATTTTTTAGATGGAAGCTTATGAGTAAAATCTTACTTGACAATATCCTACAGTTTTATTTTGATGAGCAAATGCTAACAAAATATTATATAATTGATGTTGTTGATTTTCAATATTATTAAAAAAAATGTTGTCAGGAAAAGTTCGTGGGAGATCAGTTTTTATAACAGAAACAAGTTCTGGATTATGTGGTGGTTGTAACAATTTTTCATAAAGATCAGGCTCTGCATGTTTCATCTCTTCCCCTCCACTAATGGAAAGCCATACCTGTATGAATAAAATTTTAGTTAATAGTTATTTGTTAATAATTTATTGCAAATTAATTGCAAGTTCCATTAAATAAATTATACAAATTGATATAAATTCTTTACCTGACCTCTATATTCTCCTGGAATACCTTTACGAACATATCTTTTTATCATAATACTTCGTTGTAAAGATTTCCCTTCGCCGATAATTTCTGCCCATTTTTTGGCACGTTTTGCAAGAACCTTAAGATATTCGGACATAAATTCTTCATACGTTTCATAATCAAAATTTTGGGGTCGTTCAAAGCCATACTCGTCCACGTTGCTATAGACACATATAATTTTCAAAATTATGAACATACACATACAAACAAAAAATATACATTCTGATGGAATGAATTAAAGTGTAATTATAAAAAATCTTTGAATTTATTTAAATTCAATTTCTATAGATATAAACTTACACTTCCTTTTTTCTTTCATTATTAATATATTCAGTTTTAATAATAAAATATAATAGAACACAATTTTTATTTACTTACTTCGATTTAACAAGCGAGTACAATAAATATAACCTCAAGAAGATTAGATAAATATAATAAGGAACATATATCAGACTTTACAACTGGCAATATATTGATTATATGTACATACATAAAACAAATGCAAAACGATATTAAATAATTAAGAAACACAGCATCAGAGTCACACTCACCTAAAACATGAACTTGCCATACCCTAAGTACGACGATAGGTGTCAATTTACAGTCGCAGATGTATCGGGATATATGTACTATATAACAGATGTACAATGATTCACTATATATATTACATCTATGAAATATCCTATATAGTAGTCTAGTACACACGCGCATAAAACTATTGAATAGGTTCTGTGATTAAAACGTACAGATTAATATGATTTTTTAAATTTTTTATTACGAAATGAGATAGAACAGTGTGATTTGCTTTGTTGATAACTTATCAAATTTTAGATTTTTTGTTTGAAGATGATTATGTAATATATAATTTTATTACATAGCATAATTAAAAAAGAATATTATAATGATAATTGTATAAAATAAATGTATTAACGTTAAAATTTAAAAAAATAAAAATTTCTCGACGTGTTATTTGATAAGCATAAATGACTTCTGAACTTAGCGTCATAAATGAATATATATTTAGTGTGCATTGTAACGTTTTATAAAAAGCATATAATTTTATTATTAACTCGCATATTATATTTAATGATATTTTATAATTACATTCTATTAGTTAGTGTAAATATTTTTAAAAAGTATAAGTCGATTGTACTCAAACAATCGTTTACAATCGTGACGCGGGTCGATGTTCGATATTATGATACCACATGGTAACGGAGGTAAAATGGCGTTAACTGTCCCCTGTGTTGCTGGTAAGCAATTTCACAATGTTTTGATAATATGCGTATTTGCTTAAAACTTAAATGATTTATTTTTTCTTATATATCAAACAAACATCACTTTTTCATGATATATGAGCTTTCTTTGTTCCATTAAATTTTAGTTTCATGACATCACGCAATTCATTCTTCTAAAATGCATCATGCGGTATTAATTTGCTCAATTCTTTTCTAATAATGATCATAATTTATTATTATTTCAATATACATATTCTCATATTGAGTTTCCTTTTAATAGTTCTTAAAACGTAATAAACACGTAAACGTATCTACATGTGCGTACATATAAGTATACATATGTATAACCTTTCTTTTTTTTTATAATTTCCAAGTAGAATAACATATTTCATCGTAATTTTGACTGAATTTGCCTTTTTATGTACAATTAATTATATCATAACATACTTTATTATATAATTTAATGTAATAAAATAACAAAATATCTTTTTATATTTTATATATATACACATACGCACGCGCGCAACACAGCAACATATGCATATATGAAAAATAAATTTTAATATGTTTTTTAATCTCTAGTGCGAGGTTCCACTGGTATCAGTTTAGGACAAGGACCACCTTCTTATGAACCAGTGACAACATTTCCTAAAGATGATAGTAAATTGTGCAGAGTTATGTTATTTAGTCCAGATGGACGTTACTTTGCATGGACTAATGAAACCTCTGTTAAAATTGTACTTTGTAATACATGGAAAATTATTACAGAAATTAAAAAACCAAAAGTTAGTGCTATACAATTCTCCAGTAAGGGGACATATTTCATGACATGGGAGCCATTCATTGGTATTAACTATAAAATATATTTTATTATAATATCAATTACAGTATTATATATTTCTAAATTTATTTTAGCAACACTACCTAATCTTCAAAGATCTCCTAATCTTCACATATGGAAAACAGAAACCAATGAGTTAGTGAAAAGTTTTATACAGAAAAAGCAGAGAGATTGGTAATGTATAATTTTTAAATTAAGCATTTTATATTTTTTAATATATTTGAATATTTGATATGTATATTATAGTACCATTAGTTTTTTGATCATTGTATATCTTTTGAGGATAGAGAGCCTTTTAAATTTACGTTAAAAAGAAATTTTTGTTAAGCATGACATACATTGCATCTCTAATTTTTTGTGCATTTTTACTTAATAATATTTTCTTTTGTAGCAATTGCTACTAAATTTTAGAATTTTTTAGTGTAGTGCTATATAAGTAATAAGATTTTACAAATTTTTGTATATGCAAAATATACTTATTTTATATATATTTTTTATTTTTTATACATATAATATAATGCTATATGTATATCACAGTATATTTTGTTACAATTATTATTCTCTGTTATTGTACATGTTTGTACAATAAAAGAAATTTTGCTTTAGGATCAGTCATTTTTCTATATTTCATATTTATGTAATTTCCTTATTTGTATTGCATCCACTTAGGGAGCCTCAATGGTCAAGCGATGAGAAAATCTGTGGAATATTGATGGGTGCAGATGTCATATTTTATGAAGATGCCAATTTTGAAAAAATTGTACACAGGATAAACATAGCCAAAGTTGCTAAATTTAGTATAGCGCCCAATAATGCTCCGTACCACATCCTTTGCTATGTGCCTGGTAATTTATGTCATGTCGATGTAACATTAATACATAGGTTAATTAAATTCATTGATAAACAAATAATACAATTATAAGCAAGCAAGAGTATTTTGATGTAATGATCATTTTTTCTGTATTTAGAATCTTTCATTTTTATAATTAATTGTATTCCTATTGTTTCTACTAAATAATTAATTTTTAATGATTTAAATATTTTAGGAAAATCAGGCCAGCCTTCACTCGGTAGATTATTCCAGTATCCAAAATTTGAATCAACACAAGCTCTAGCAAGTAAAAGTTTCTTTCAGGTAATATTATGAGATTGTATGCTATATATATATATATATAATGTAAATGGTGTATGTAAACATAATTTTATATGAATAGGCTGATAGAGTAGATATTTATTGGAATCAAAAAGGAACAAATGCTTTATTAATGACAAGCACAGAGATTGATAAAGCTTCCTATTATGGAAAACAAACATTACACTATGTTAGTACAAAAAGAGAAACAGCTATGGTCATGCTCAGTAAGTTACTGTAGAAATAAATTTTTATATTTATAAAATATTATATTATAAATCACTGTTAATACAAAAAAATCATCTTTTAAATATAATCTGTTTTTATATAGGTAAAGAAGGTCCTATTTATTCAGTGCAATGGTCTCCTAAAAACACAGAATTCTGTGTTGTTTATGGTTTTATGCCTGCAAAAGCTACACTCTTTAATCTTAAATGTGAACCAATATTTGAATTTGGTGCACTGCATAGGAACAGTATATATTACAATCCTCATGGAAACAATATCCTTTTTTTACTTACTTAAGAATTAATTACTAAAAGATGTATTGATTGTAATGAAATACTGATAAGAACTTTTTGTAACTTCCACATGAAAAATCACATTGAAAAAATAATGCAAATACAGTATTGATTTTATTATGCTGATATATTATTACTGTATTAAATATTAGGAAGCTGTTTATTAAAATATTTATTATATTTATTAAAACTGTTTTATGGATCGAAATGAATCAATTCATGAAGTAGGAACTGCTTATGTTATATTATCCTTAACCACTGTGCACTTATGATCTTAGCTGGTTTTGGTAACCTTTCTGGTGGCATTCAATTATGGGATGTCGTAAATAAAAAACTTATTGCTGAAATCTCTGCACCTGATACTACTCTACTGGAATGGTCACCAGATGGTGAACATTTTATGACAGCTACAACAGCACCTAGATTGCGAATGGGAAATGGGTAAGTGGCACTTAAATTTAATTTTTTAATTCATTAAATAAATATATTTTCTAGCAATTATTAAATTACAAAAACAATAATTATGTACATTTTAATTGATATTTTATAAATTCTAATAGGTTTAAGATTTGGCACTATAGTGGAACATTATTATATGAACGGCCATGGAATAAACAAGAAGAACTATGGGAAGTTCTTTGGCAAACATTTCCTCTTGACACATTCAAAGAAAAGCCGATTAGTTACAAAGCTGTAGAAGGTATTGCACCAAGTCAACCACAAGGTACCTTTATATTTTTTATTCATATTTTCTATTAACATAATATTTTAATGATAAAGTTGAGACTTTTATTCTTTTTCATCAAAAGTCCATTTTATTTTAATTATTTATTTTCAAATTTTATTTATATATAGCATCAAAACAAGTATACAGACCACCTTCTGCAAGAGGACAAACTATAACTTTCAAATTACACGATGATGATGAGTTTGGTCCAAGACCCAATACAGATTGTAAGAAGTATTGTATTATTAAATACTGTTTTATTATCTTTTTATTGTTTATGTAAATAATAAAAATATAAATTTATAGCTAATCCATCGAAAGCTGCTTTAAAGGCAAAAAAGAAACGCGAAGCAAAAAAAGCTAAGAAAGAATTAGAGGCTACTGCTGTGTTTTCTCAATCACAAACAAATAATCCAACTATTAATGGTCAGATTTCAAATACTTCATCAAAATATCAAAGTAATGTTGTTGCATCTGATTCAGATCTTATAGACGATCCTGAGAAGCAAAAAAAGATAAAGAGACTTAAGAGTGTAAGTAGTTTATATACAAGAAACAAATGAAAGTAATTAAATTAAATATATATAACGTTTGTTCGTTTTTGCTTCAGAAACTAGACCAAATATCAAAATTAAAGGAACAATTATCAGCAGGGAAACAATTAGAAATCAATCAATTAGACAAGATCAAAAAAGAAGCAGAGTTAATAAAAGAACTCGAAGAACTTATTTTGTGATGAACTGCTGAAATTTTTCAGACAGAGACAGATTTAAATAATATATTACTTTCAAATACTTCTCGCAAAGAAGAGAAACAATCTTGGTATTTGTTTCGCAGTACACTATCTAGGAGACACGATTAGCTGTCAGTTAAATCGTTTTCTCTGAGAATGGGATAATGGGAACAATCTGAAATTGAGTCAGTGACTTAAATCAGTTTAAAATTATCGTGGTGTCTCTAGATGTGGAACACAAATTGCATTTGTGAAAGATATATACACAAGGTGACGTATCAATTCGTGACGATTTGGGGAAGTTTACTTCTCTTTGATCACATTTTTTTAATTATGATATTAATGATGCGAAAAAAATTGAAATCTAGTGCCAGTTGATAATATTGATAGTAACCAAGCTTCCTTTAAATGTATTGTGTAAATTAATATAAAAAGTAAAAAAAAAGTGAATGCTTTACGTGTGTACTTGGCACGTATAAGTACTATAATACACATAAACATATACATACACGACTTGACGAATGAATCGAAGTGAATGAAGTATTTACTTAATACCAACTTTGGTATTATATGTGGTAAATAGAAGAACTTATATAAACATGAATATTTGCATGAAACTTGTAAGATCAAGTACAATGTAGCACGACTAAGAAATATACAAATATGTTCCTTACATGATAGGTGCTATTCTTTGAGAAGAGTCGTGTTTCAAATGCCGATTGCTTACCAAGGATCAGAAGTATTATTTTTGTCTTCTTTGTGGATTTTGCATTTTCTATATGATATATAAATTGACTTAAAATTTTACCATATAATAACGATACATCTTCGCCTTTAATAACACATTCAAAATAGATATATAAATGATAAATATCAATATCTTCAATTGTAAAAACTTCGTGTCAGGTTCACATAGCCACACAACCAATTATTTTGCATAGTCTTGCTATGGTCTTTACAAAAATTGTTATATGTTTTGTATGGCTGAGTTTGATTAAACAAGAAAAGGAACTGACAGTAATATGCTCATATGGTTTATACTTTGAAATACATTTTCAAGTAAGAATAGATACTTCCATTATATTTACTATTCCGAATTATATCATTTATATAATTATATAATTATAAATTATATAATTATATATATATATATATCATTTGTTAATAATGCTTACACTTACTGTACTTAAGAAGGATACATTTCTGTTTCTTTATGTTTTTAAAAATCCATAAATAAATTTTGATTTTGTTCTTTTAAGTATGGAGAACATGATAATGTGTGCGAACCGTTTGTTTCACATATATTTTTTTCTTTTCTTTTCTTTTTTTTTTTTTTTAACTGAAATCATTTTCTGAATTTATAATCTATTTTTTCCTTTTATAATTTTTTTTTTTAATATACAAAATATCTATAATATTCACACATGCACTGAATATATTTGTTCTAACAGTGTTGAAGACGATGAGCGTAGTTTGAAATAAACAAATTTTATTCTAATACGATTATCAAGATGGCACAATAGAATTCTAAGAACTTATGGTATTCACGAATAACGACTGTACAAATAAGATGATAATTAAATGCATGCGAGTTAAGAAATATTGTTATTTTCTTATTTTTATCACTTTGGGAAACTGTTAATTTAGTTGATAATCATTTTATCTGAGAAGGGAATAAACAAAGAACTCATTTAATATATGGTATTCAGTATATTTGTTTATTTATAATATATTTATATCATTTCGTTACATTTCTCTTAAATTATTTAATAAAAGGTACATCTGCTTTCAAAAATAATCAACTTGATGAATGTTATGTACAGTGAAAAAAATTTATAAAATTATTATTAAATAAATAATAGACTCTCAAATGGGCCACTTTTTTTTATTACTCGTACAGAAAAATGATATAAAAAATGAGAACAAATAAAAAATATTTCAGGAATTTTCTTTACACAATCAAGTATTATAGCTACAGTTTATCGTACGTACATGCTACTTATATATGATAATTAGTGTGTATAAAACGAAATAAATGTTAATGATTCGTGATTAAATTTCATTAACATCACTTTAATGTATGACAATAATAAACTTTTTTTCGTGAAAAAATGCGTGCCGTATGACGTAATACCTACATTTATCATATTTCAATTTATATCACCTTAATAATTTATCATTGAAACAATTAAGAATGATCTAGAATTATTATCACAATTACCGATGTAAAAACATACGTTATGAATATTGCGAAGCAATGATTAATAAATATAATGTTGATAGTAAGAAATCAAAATTTAGCGGTCGAATAATGCCGAAGGACGATGGCGCTTTCATAGAGCGAACTTCAAGCCACGGACGCAACGTTAGCGCCACGAGAGTCGTGTTTACAGATTCGCCAGTGAGTTCCATAACGTCACGTCAAAAAGTGCAAGAGACAAATTTCTATTACCCTTTACTATGTAAAGGTGCGTTCTCGACACGAAAGAGAAACGTAAAATTACCCTCATTCGGTCGACGATAATCGCGCTAAAAAATTTACGTGATATCGTATTTACGGGACGACGACGTAAAATAAAATACGCGCCTCTTTCGTTAATACCGTAGTGGCAATCGTTAGGATGGTAGCCATTTTGTCCGGAGGTGGCCCGGCCGAGTGAACGGGCGAAAATAGGTGCTCCCTGGAGCGGGAGGTTTGTCAAAATCCTTTAAGCTGATCGCCGAACGATCGACTTTCAACCACGTTCCTCCTTATTGAGGAATCGGCGTGTTCTACAAAAGTCTCGGATCCTTCCTATTAAAACGTTGTTCGGTAGCTCGAGACTTCCATCGTCTCTCTCTCTCTCTCTCTCTCTCTCTCTCTCTCTCTCTCTGCGCCCTCTCTCCCTCCTCTCTCTCTCTCTCTCTCTCTCTCACTGTCTCTCTTCTCCTTCTCCCTTCCTCTCTTTCTCTTCGCTCCGCGCTCTTGCTTCCTCACTATTCGTAAGTACAACGTTCTACGTAATTCGCTGATATATCCAGTTCGATTTGTCTCCCAACTTGCGAAAGGGAATTCTTCGGTTTTTGTATAACTTCCCCTCTCCGAACTCCCTCCTAGAAGGTCGGCCAAAGAACCGGCGACTCGTCTCGACGAGTTCCATCTTCCTCGCTTAGGTTCGGTTGACAGTTCGACGGTTCGGCCATACACCCCGCCGCGGGGGAGAAGTCATTCGTGAGACACGACACAATTTATTTTTCAGATTTCAGACGTGAGTCTTTATTTTTTTCATTCTTTCTTCCTTTTCATTCTTTCCTTCCTTCGTTCGTACGTTCGTTCGTACGTTCGTTCGTTTGTCCGTCCGTTCGTTCGTTCTTCCTTTCTTCCTTCCTTCATTCCTCACTTCTTCCTCCTAGGTCTTTCTATTCGATTCGTTCGTCTTCGTAATATCTCGAGCATCTTCCACAAGCACATTGCATCCCGTCTCCAAATATTCGAACGACAACGTTTTTTTTTTCTTGTCTTCATTACATCAGACTGCGTTCTTCGATCTTTTGGAAATTTCATCTGATATCGTACGGTTCGACGATTTTTTCTTTCTTTACATTTTTCATTTTTACCTTTTGTCCTTCGTGTCGACTCTCTCTCTCTCTCTCTCTCTTTCTCTCTCTCTCTTTCTCTCTCTCTCTCTCTCTCTCTCTCTCTCTCTCTCTCTCTCTCTCTCTCTCTCTCTCTCTCTCTCTCTCTCTCTCTCTCTCTCTTTCCGTTGTGTGTTATATGTGCCGATCGTTTTACAGCCTATTTTCTATTGAATTTATGGAAAAGGTCGTGTATTTCTTGATGATTCCTTTCTATTTTCTAATGTTTTTCATTATATTCGTAGGGCTTATACAGTCGTGATTTTGCACGCGTTCGAATGATCTCTATTGTGGAATTTTTAGTAATATCTTTTTTTTTTGTTTTTTGAAACAGAAATACTTATATAACAATATTTCGGTTTTATATTAATTTTCGAGGAGATGACCGTTTAGTAACTGTACATTTTTTAAATCTTTCATTGAGCGTAATAAATTGCACTTAATGTGCAATTCATTATCTGCGTTGTATGACTCGTATATCTTTTTAATGTTTGATCAAAGGTCTCATGATTTTCGTAAACTTCATATTATCAGTTTAAGTTATTAGACTTTATATTGATACGATTATGAAAACAGAAATGTCTGGATAAATTTTTGTTACAGATAATGTAGGTATTCTTTATCGAAACAAGGCCTTTAGGATATAATTATATTTAATGTCAGTACATGAATCGAGTGTTTGTTATTGGTGGTGCAATCGTTGGACCAAGAATTACTAAAAGAATTGAAGCCTAGTGAACAGCCAGAAAATGACGATTGCTACAAGAGGCCAGGGAGTAGGAATAGATCCTCCCGATAGCCAGCAGAGTTCACAGGTATTTAAAATTGTATGACGATTTAATAACATGTACTTATGTGCAAATTTATAAAAGATATTTCAAACAAAGCGACTAATGTTTCTTGGAATATATAATAAATTTATATTATTGTAATATTATTCATATACAAGTTTTTCAATTTCTTATATTCTTTAAATATTTTGTTATAATTTACTTGATAGATGCATAGTCCACCTGGTTCACAACAATTAGCTGATTCAATGTCAGGTCTTCACCTCGCAGAAAATGTGGTACAAACTGAGTGTGTCAACGATACTATAACTTCTGTAGATGACAGTAATCAGCACCTTAGAGAACCTGATTTTCCTATCTCTAAACTTAACATTCTTCATGAAAAAATATCTAGTTCACGATGGGTCGTCCCAGTCCTACCTGAACAAGAATTAGAGTGCCTCTTACAAGCTAGCATTGAGCTTTGTAAAAAGGGTTAGTAATATTTTGACATCCCTATTATATATCTTTTAATTTTGATTTTTTTTTATTCCTTGCACACTAGGAATTGATGTACAAAGCGAAGCGTGTCAGCGTTTCTTTCGTGAAGGGCTTACAATTTCTTTTACCAAAATATTGACGGACGATGCGGTAAATAGTTGGAAATCTCACATTCACAACTATATCAATGGGAATTGTGAACATTTAGTGGAACTCTGTGTTTTGAAATTAGATGAGGATTGGTTTCCATTACTTGATTTATTGGCAATGGTTTTTGATCCCAGTAATAAGTAAGTTTATGAATCTTATCATTACATTTAAAGATTGTCCATTTACTAATATAATTAAATATATATACGATATAAAAATTTTTCACAGATTTCATACATTTAATGCAGCAAGAGCATCTGAAACTGTTCCTCCTGGATGTAATATACCAGATGAGGAACTTTATGCACGTCCACCCATTGAGTCAAGAACACCTCGTGGATGGCTTGTAGATCTAATAAATAGGTATTTTATAATCTGTGATTCAGATAACATCATGTTATAAAATTATCATTTTTCTTATCCTTTTGTGATATAATGTGTTCTAGATTTGGAAAGTTAAAGGGATTTGAAATTCTTCTCTCAAGATTTCAGAGTCGTCGTAATTTAACTGTACCAGTAATCTATGCCCTGATTAGGCCTTTTGGTTTATGTTATGAATTACTGACTGTCCATACAATAATAAAATATCTTATGCCCATTGTGGTAAATATCGTTGTTATTTTTAATTAATTTTTTTGATATTATACATAATATATATATGTATATATACATATTAAATTTTATATATATATATGTAATTTAATAATATACATATATATATTATAAAATCAATTTTGTTTCTTAATCTAGGAAATGATACCTGTTATTTTGGACAACTTAACTGATGATGAATTAAAGAAAGAGGCAAAAAATGAAGCAAAGAATGATGCTATATCAGCTATAATTAAAGCTGCAAAATGTTTGGTATCAAGAGTACCTCATCAAGAAGAAATGATTAAAAACCTGGAAATACTGAGATTAAAAATGATATTGAGACTATTACAAATATCTTCCTTTAATGGAAAAATGAATGCTTTAAATGAAGTAAATAAGGTTATTACAAGTGTGAATTATTATCAGCATCGTAATACAGCTGTAGAGGAGGAAGAATGGTTGACTGCTGAACGTATGGCAGTAAGTTTTGTCTCTCGATTTTCTTTAATTTAATTTAATTTAGTTTAATTTTTTAACATTCACTAAAATTTACTTGTTTGATATCGTAGAAATGGATTAAAGATAATGGAGTATTGGAAATAGTTTTGAGAGATTCGTTACACCAACCACAATATGTAGAAAAATTGGAAAAAATTTTACGATTTATTATAAAAGTACGTGCCCTCACATTAGAAGACTTAGATAACATATGGGCAGCTCAAGCCGGTAAACATGAAGCTATTGTAAAGAATGTTCATGATTTATTGGCAAAATTAGCCTGGGATTTTAGTCCTGAACAACTCGACCATCTATTTGAATGCTTTCAGGTATTATCTTAATTGTTATGAGAAAGTATCACGTTCACTGAGTATGTATTGTAATCACTTAAATGTTGTTATTTACATTCTAGGCAAGTTGGAAAACTGCTAATAAAAAACAGCGAGAAAAATTGTTAGAATTGATCAGAAGACTCGCAGAAGATGATAAAGATGGAGTTATGGCTCATAAGGTTTGAAAATTTATTGATTTTAATTAAATATATAATGTATGTCTGTGTGTATATATATATTAATAATGAAACATTTTAATTGTTATATTTATTAGGTGTTGACCCTTTTTTGGAATCTGGCTCAATCAGACGAAGTTCCTACTGAGATAATGGATCAGGCATTGAATGCACATGTTAAAATTTTGGACTACTCATGTTCACAAGAAAGAGATGCACAAAAGACAATCTGGTTAGATAAATGTGTGGAAGAATTAAAAAATAGGGACAAATGGGCTTTACCTGCTCTGAAACAAATCCGAGAGATTTGTTTATTATACGAAGCAAATTCTAATCCAGCTCATCAACGTAGCCATAATTTACATTATAGGTATTTACAGAAAACATGTATACCTGTATTATAATCTTATCGTTAGTTTACCTTATTTATTTATTTTTTTTATTTATTTTTTATTTTTCAGACAGGATGTTATAGAACGTTTACAGCAGGACCATTTAGTTGTAGTACTTGTAACTAACAGTTTAACGAATTATATGGACAAAGTGCGTCAATTGGTAAAGGAGAATCCAGACCTTGATCCAAATACCTTTGTGCCTGATGGTCGATACAATCATATTATGCAAGTGCACGAAAGACTTAATTTTTTGCGTTTTCTATTAAGAGTATGTTGTGCTTATATGTCTTCTTATTTGCTTTAAAATTTACAATTTCAACATATATGATATTAAATATTATAATTTTTTTCAACAGGATGGTCAGTTATGGTTATGTGCAGAACAAGCCAACCAAATTTGGCAATGTTTAGCCGAACAAGGTGTATTTGTCTCAGATCGCGAGGCTTGTTTCAAATGGTTTTCTAAACTAATGGGAGAAGAACAGGATCTTGACCCAGGAATAACTACGAACTTTTTTGAAAATAATATACTGCGCTTAGATCCAACGTTACTTACTGAAAGTGGTATAAAGTGTTATGAGAGATTTTTTAAAACTGTTAATTCTAAACAAGGAAAGTTGATACTAAAGAAAAGAACATTACTTATGGATGATGTTGATTTGATTGGAACTGATTATTTGTGGCGGGTATGTGTGTCTGGATATTTTTTATGTCAATATTAAATTTTTTATATTTATTAAGGTGCTTTATGTTTTCGTTGTTGTATACTTATAAATATTATAACAGGTGGTAACAAATAGTCCTGAAGAAATCGCAAATCGTGCTATAGAACTTTTAAAAGAAGTAAATACTAATTTAGGACCACGTTTGCAATCATCTGCACTAGAGTTTCATGATGATTACATAGCAGAATGTATGGATAGATTAAAGACTCATTATGATACTGTGTCTGCCCTAAGTAAGGTTTACCTTGGAAAGAAAGAAGAAAGGGATGAGCAAATGTCAAATAAAATTAAAGTAGAGGCTATAAAAATGTGTCGTGTAATGAAAGTATTGCAAGAGTACATAAATGAATGTGACACTGCATTTCCAGAAGAACGAAAAATATTACCATTACATAGGTAAAAATTGAATATTATTTTAATCTCTCCATTTATTTACATATCTTGTTTTATTTTATTACAGAGCAGCTCGTGGAAAACATTTATCTCTTATAATTAGATTTCCAAATCAAATTCGTAATACGGATGATATAGAGATATACACGCACAGCAATGACACATTGGCTTCATTAAAACGTCAAATATTACGTCGATTGAAAACGAGAGAGATTGGAACAAATGTGAAACTCGATTTATTCATTAATGGCGAAGGCTTGGAACAAGCGGATGATAGAAAATTGTTATCTCAAATTCCACTTAGAGATAAAATGGTTTGCACTTATGTTATTTTACACTTTGATTATGTCTCATCATTAGAAAGTAAAAGTGATATAATAATATGATAAAATAAAACAACGAATTTGCTTTTTTTTTAGTTATTATCTGCCAGAATAAGTCAGATAAATAGTAATCTGCCTAGTTCTCCAGATAGCAGTTCAGATAGTTCAACTAGTTCTCCGCATCATCCTTATGATGGGCCAAATGTAGAGAACAGTTTACCTGGAGTGGTAAGTTAGTTGTTTTTATCTGTCTAAATAGAATTTGCGACTCCATGTGTAGTTTTTCTTTTAATATTTTGCAGGTCATGTCACAGAGACCACAGTGTGTGAATTTTTTCTTCCAATTAGCAGATCTTGGTTGTACATTGCAACATGCTCAGTTACGTGATGGTGCTCGAAATCTTTTGCAATTAGTACCACCTGATAATTTGACAGTATCAAGATTACAATGGCTTTTTGGCCATTATGAAGATGATGAAACTTCACAGAATCCTCATTGTAATGAACACAACACAACAGTAGATTCTTTATTTTTTACTGCAAGTCCTAGTGAAGTTTTATATAATTTAGAGGTTAGTAATCTATATATGCAAATAATTAATTGCTAACACATGTTGTATAGATATAACATTAGGTATATTGTCTTTGTAGGTGTTATATGCATTGTTGATGCCAGCTTCTGATGCTCTATCTGATAGACCATTTAAGTTTCAATTTAATTTTATTAAAAGTGGTGAAGTAGGAGTTGTACTTGATATGTTAACAAAAAATAAATTTTTGCCAAATGCAGACGAGACTACTAAACGATCTGCCTATTTGACAGTGCTGAAACTCTGCAAATTTTTACTAACTGTAGTTGGAAATATTGTGGTATGTGTATTGGATAAAGTTCAAGCTGGACATTCGGAAAATCACAATAATCACATACAAAATAATCAAGATCCTGTAACTGTTTTAAAACAGGCTTTACAAAGCATACCTAATCAAACCACTGAATATATGCTAAGAAATGTTGCAGCACGTTTAGTAAAACCATTATCACAACGAATGTTCTCTGGTGGAACTGATTCTGATAGGTGTCATCAGCTTTTTATGCTAGCTATTTCACGGGATTTACCTGATGTGGCCACTATTCGTGCCATAATTAGATTAGCGTGGGCTGCATCAACTGGAAATTTGAATAATATTAATGCATCCATTGAAAATCTTCATACAATGCATGAACTAAATCAGAAGGAACAAAGATGTCCTGATAATAATGATGTATTAGGTAATGTATATATACCACATACCAGGAATAAGTTCAGATCTTTAGCATAAAAAGAAAAGTAACCTTATTAATTTATGTATATATCTATATCTATATATATATATTTAACAGTTTGTAAAGAAGCATTGGAAGTCTTGACAATAGCTTTAGCGCTTAATTCGGCGGCATTCGAAGTTCTATTGAGAGACAAAATGTGGCATATGTTTTTAATAGACCTTGTATTACTGAGTACATCAAGAGCAATTAGAATTGTAGCAGCAGAGCAATTTTTCCTTGTGTCGACATGGTGCCGTAGTGGAAATCCACCAGTGTTATTTACTATTTCATTACTCTTTACTGTTTTAAATACTACAGTTATGGAAAATTCGAAACAGTGTCATGAATATTTTCAGGTAATCATGGTGTTTTTCATGGTGTTTTATAGATTATGTTTGTACAATAAGGTTCATTTTTATAAATATGTTTTACATATTTCAGCTCTTATGTAGACTATTAAATTATGCACATATATCAGGGTGTTCTGTCTCATCTATAGAAAACTTACTAAATATTGAAATAACTTGGTTAAAACATGTAAGAGATAGTGTTAAGGAATCAGGGGAAAGTCATGTGGACGAGGCAGTTCTTGAAGGTCACCTTAGTCTAACTAAGGAATTAGTAGCCTTCTTGCCTGCTAGTAAAAAATATGAAATTGGATCTGACGAGAAACATGGAATAAATTTGATAAAGGTACAACGTTATAATAAAGTATCTAACAGTAATAATCTAATGTGATAAGTCTTATTACAATATGAACAAAAAAATCCATAATTTTTGATTGTTAATATTTTTATATTCATTAATATCCTTCTATGATAATTTTAGGAATTAGTAGAAGATTTCGTCTTCCCTGCATCACGTCTAATGCTGCAACTTCGTAGTACCGGAGAATTAAGTTCATCGCAAGCTTGTCCAGTTTGTACTACTCCTCAGTCAACTAGCGCAGCATTCGACTTACTTGTAGGTCTTTGTACAGGCTGTGTACCTAACATGAAACTTCTAGTCACGATGCTCACTGACATGTTTTATTCGGAAAGAGATGAGCCATTAATTGAATGGGACTATTTACCACCAGTTGGACTTAGGCCACTTAAAGGCTTCGTGGGTTTGAAGAATGCAGGAGCTACATGTTATATGAACTCAGTATTACAACAATTATACATGGTTGAAAGTATTAGAGTTGGACTATTAGCTGCAGAAGGAGCAGCAACTGATTTAAACGAAGATTTTTCTGGGGAAGAAAGAATCGAAGGAGAACAAACTATAGAAGCAAATGATAATGATACCAACGAAGAAAAATGTGGAGTTGATGAATCAAGGAAGGAATATAATATCGGCATTTTAAAACAAGTGCAAGCTATATTTGGACATTTGGCTTATAGCAAATTACAATATTACATACCAAGAGGTCTTTGGAAACATTTCAAGTAAGTGAAATAAGTAGAAAAACAATTTTGATCTATTTTTAATATCTTTGTATTACAAGCATACAGTAATTTTTATGTCGTTATGTATTTTTATATACGCTATGTAATTAATGTACAGGTATTGAAATTAATGATATTGGTCGTTTCTATTTTCTATACAGACAATAAATATTTTGAATAATTTTGTTCTACTTTCATAAGTAAACATTGAATTTATGATTACAGACTGCAGGGTGAACCTGTAAATCTTAGGGAACAGCAGGATGCAGTGGAGTTTTTTATGAGTTTAGTGGAAAGCTTGGATGAAGCACTCAAAGCTTTGGGGCATGAACAAATAATGAGTAAAATTCTTGGTGGCTCATACAGTGATCAAAAAATCTGCAAAGGTTGCCCTCATAGGTACCTTTTTAATTCTTATATTCTCCTATTTTCGGTAGACTATAATACCACGTTACATTACCTCCAGATATTCCAAAGAAGAACCATTCAGTGTGATTAGTGTGGATATAAGGAATCATAGTAATTTATTGGATTCTCTTGAACAATATGTGAAAGGTGAACTATTGGAAGGAGCTGATGCTTATCATTGTGATAAATGCAACAAAAAAGTATGATTTTAGACTTTAAATTTTATTTTTTGTTTACTTATAGATATTATTTACGGATATATTATATAATTATATGTTATAGTTTTTATAAAATTATCTACATATACTTGTTTATTATGTTTTTAGGTCGTAACAGTAAAGAGGTTATGTGTGAAAAAACTGCCACCTATTTTAGCGATACAGCTAAAAAGGTTTGAGTATGACTATGAACGAGTTTGTGCTATTAAATTTAATGATTATTTCGAATTCCCAAGAGATCTTGATATGGAACCCTATACAGTCTCTGGCTTAGCTAAGTTAGAAGGAGAAGTTATAGATTGTGATTATGAGGAATCTATAAAAGGAACTTGTACAAAATATCAATTAACTGGCATCGTAGTACATAGTGGCCAGGCTAGTGGTGGCCATTATTATTCTTATATTTTGCATAGGTTTGTATTATACATAGACTTTTTAGTTATAGAGCAATGGGTATTAATTTTTAGATTAATATCTGTGTTATTGTAGACAAACCGATGGTACTGCTAAATGGTATAAATTCGATGATGGAGATGTAACAGAATGTAAAATGGAAGAGGAAGAAGAAATGAAATCACAGTGCTTTGGTGGTGATTATTTGGGTGAAGTGTTTGATCATATATCGAAACGTGTCAGTTACCGTAAACAAAAACGATGGTGGAATGCGTATATGCTTTTTTATACCAGACTAGACATAGAAGAAAATTCTTTAATGAAAAGTTTCAACGAATTATCATTATGTAAGTATTATTGTTTATTTGGATAAATTTATCTTCATTATATACATATTCAATGTTTCTGTGATATATTATTACCGAGACACATGAGACTATTCACATACTATGTACCATGCTAATAGTACCATGTTATATATATATATATATATATATATATATATATATATATATATATATATAAATATTTTTACGCATCCTGCATTATTGTTTAAATATTTAATATGCTGCAATAATTATAAACTAGAAAAATGTATAAAATATATGAAATGGTCTAATATTTGTTATATAGAATGATGTAAATGTGATTACATTTTAGTTAATTATTTTTACAGATACTAAGCTAGGTGTAATGAAAATGCCACAAGCTATTGAATACAGCGTGAGGAAACAGAATATTAAGTTTATGCATAATCGGAATCAATTTAGTGCAGAATATTTTCAATTTATAAAAAAATTAGTGTCTTCTGATAATCATAACATTAATAGACAATATCTTAACGAAAAACCCGTAAGTTTTTTGCCGAGAATTAACTTACTACAATATAAATACATAAAATACAAAGAAATATGAATTAAATAGTAAAATTAATAAAAAAACAAAAAACTTATTACAGAGCCCAGAAGCAGAGGAATTATCGATGTTGGCAGTTCAATTAGCGTCGAGATTTTTATTTTTCACTGGTTTTCATACTAAGAAAACATTACGTGGTGCAGCTACAGAGTGGAATGATATTTTATGTCATCATCTTTGTAATAGTAAAGCAGTACGCTCTTGGTTTGCTCATAATGTTCTTCTTAATCATCCACATAGGTATATAAATTAATATGAAGAAAAATATATTTTTTACAAATGATGTTTTATAATACTAATGGAAATTTATTATTTACAGATTTTGTGAATATCTTTTAAGTTGTCCTAGTAACGAAGTAAGAACAGCCTTCGTTAAAATCGTAGTGTGTCTTGCACATTTTTCATTACATGATAGCCCATCAATATGTACTAGTATAAATTCATCAAGTAAGTATTCATACACCTTTGTATATTCAGCTTTCATCATCTTTTCATGAATATTGAAAATTTCATAATTTTATATTTTCATACACTGACTATATACTTAACTATATATATACTTTCCACAGATATACTTTTAGAACCCACTGCAAAATTAAGCGATCATCTAATGCATGCGGTACTTTCGTTACTCCAAAGAGAAATCTCCGATCATGGTCGTCATCTTCCACATTATTTTTCATTATTTCACATGTATGCTAATTTAGGATTGCAAGAGAAATTGCAACTGCTCACGGTAAATTTTTACGGTGTTACTTTAATAAGATAATATAAGTGATACGAGTTATTGGCAATTAGTTTGAATTTCTTTATTTCAGCTTAACGTTCCAGTTACGTTCATGTCAGTCGCGATTGACGAAGGGCCTGGACCAGCAATAAAATATCAATATCCTGAATTAACGAAACTTCATCAAGTTGTTAGTATGTTGATACGTTGTTGCGACGTATCTTCAAGAGCAACTTCGAAAGAACCATTGCCAAATCCATATGGTGATTCATTGTGCCAGTCAGGCTATCTCATGCCTATTCAACCGCAAGCAGCCGAACTTCTGTTTGTTGAAAACAGGTAAGACATTAGTTTAATTTCAAGCAAATAATGTTATAATTCATTCAAACTATTATTTTAATTCCTTCTTCTTTTTATTTATTTTTTATTACATTAACAGTTATATGAAAAAGTTGATCGAAGATGCTAATGTTACTGAAGATACTACCAAGTTATTGCAGTTCTGTTGTTGGGAAAACTTCAACTTATCGCGAACAGTAGTTAGCGAATTACTTTTACAAATAAGTTTCGTTTATGCACACGAATTAAGGCATCATACAGATCTTCTTCTTGCTATGCTTCTTATGGAAGATACTTTGCAGAATAGTCGTATTTGTACAGCACTTCAAGGTAAATATATATACATATATATATTTTTTTTGCAGTAATAAGAAATACTTTTGGATTTGTATAATATATATATGTACTAAATATTTTGCAGGTTTATATGAAGAAAGGGAGGGATTATTTGACATAATTCAGAAATATAAAAATCAACAACAGAAACGAGCATACCAATGTATAAAGTGTATGGTACAATTGTTTAGCAAATGTAGAGCTGCGCATCGATATTTGTGTCATTCATCCGAATTAAAAAGAAAATGGATGCATGCAGTTGAGTGGCTTCACGATGAGTTAGATAAAGTAAGTAACATTGATAATTACAATATTGGATTGATTAATGTATTAAACACACACAGACGGACAGACAGGCAGGCAGGCAGACAGGGGGAGAGAGAGAGAGAGAGAGAGAGAGAGAGAGAGAGAGAGAGAGAGAGAGAGAGAGAGAGAGAGAGAGAGAGAGAGAGAATAAAAAAAAGTTAAAAATATAAGAACATTTATTATTGATTATTTATTTCTTTTCAGAGACCATATCCACCAACAGCACCCTATACACTACCATACAATAATTGGTCTCCTCCAGCACAATCCAATGATTCAACGAACGGATTTGGATTAGAACGTAGTAACAGTGCTAAAAAGACTTTGGAAAAAGCAGTAGTTTATTGTTCTGAAATGGAACCAGAACTCGAAGATACAAGGGAAGATTGCGTAGAAGAAACTGAAAAATATCAGCCTCAAACGAGAGACTTATTGCGATCTGGTCGTAGTGTAGTTTGGGGATCTGCGTCTATAGGGTAAGGTATTTAAGAAATATTCGACTCTTTCTTTTTTTTTTTTTTTTTTTTTTTGTAAGAACAATTTTCTTTATAAAAACGAACTGTGAACATATATTTAAAATAATGTGATATTCTCCAAAATAACATTTAATTGCATAATGTTAATTGAATTTTTGTTTGTTTATTTCTTCTTCTTTTTTTCCTTTTTTCATACATTCTAGTTATCCCGAAGTTTCTGTAATACAACAAATGCAAGAAGATCAGCCACAACCTGGACCATCTCCAGTTCACACACCTCTCCTAGCACATCAAATTCGCAGTCCACATAATTGTGAGTCATCTCAAAGTACAAGCCAGGATCCATAATGAATACTAAATATCGACCTCCTATTGAGTTGCTGCCTCAGAGAAATCATGTCACAACCTTTTAATTATTACTGTGCCAGCAGCTTGGTGTTGAATGGAAAACGTATGTACAGATATAATATACTTGAAAAATTATTTCTTGTGATTGGACTTCGCGAACTTATATTAATCTGTCAGTTTCACTGTGGGCAGTTACTTTACATTCGTATATATGATGTGGCATCATTTGCACTGCAAGAAATTAGGAAGATGATTTCGTTTGAAGACAGAATATATGCATGTTAATTGAGGTAAACTACAATTGATATCTTTAATTTCAGTCTCAAAGTTATTTCACATTTTACGTTTCTCTACACACATCGCCGTGGATAATAAATTTCATACACACGACGTTTCAATCGATTCTCAAGCCATATATTAAAGCTATATTGTTTTATACATAAAAGAAAAAAAAAGAAATAAAATGGGGGAGAAAAACCAAAAAAAGAAAGAAAAATAAAAAAAATTTCATTCGCGTTCGTGTCTATTTCGCAAAATATACGCAATTCATTTTGCTAGAATAACAACGGTGTTGTAAAAAAAAAGAAGGTAAAAGGAAAAGTTATGAATTCGATTTGCCTCAATGAACACATGCGAATTCAAATTTAGTAATATGGTAAGATTGTATAAATGTATAGCGAATAGTGTTATGGGATATTCTGTCTCTACCGAATACAAAGCAAACGTATAGATCACGATTTTTTTCGTGCGCTGCGTGGATTGTTAATAATAGTAGGAAATATTTGGTTACACAACGCGCTTGTCACTTATTAAAAAAAAAAAAAACAAAAAAACAAAAAAAAACAAAAAAAGAAGAAGAAAAGAAAAGAAAAAAAGAAAAGAAACGGACATGTGGTAACAAGATTTTAACGCCCCAAAACGAAATAATATTTTTTTGTCACATAGTCTTTCGGTATAACGAAGAAGAAATTTTTTGTACTTAATCTCAAAGAATAATAAGGAAGGATACATTTTCCAACGTCAAAAACAAAAGAAAAAGAAAAAACGTGTATATATATATATATATATATATATATATATATATATATCAGAGTCCGAATAAATGCATAATATCATGCTGATATCGTCCCTATATTGTGCTTTCTTTCAGTTCAACCGATTTGAAAGAGTTGTGCCTTGAATATCGTACGACTCCATCATATTTTTAGGGTAGACTAATAAGAATCGAATTGCCGTTTTAATATTTAATTGCTTAAATTTGTGTAATTTAATGAGATCGAAAGGGAAAAAAACAAAAAGAGAGAAAAAAGAATAAAAAAAAAAACAAAAAGAAAAAGATAAAGATAAAAATAAAGTGATCGGAGAAAATCCTTTATCGATTTATAATATGCACCCGCAGCTGAGCTATGACAGGGTAAAAATGACACGCACCTTTGAAGTGACTTTATATAACGATGTAGAACAAAGTTGACCACAGTGCTAATAGAACATTTCTCTTTTTTTTTTCTTTCTGTTATTATTGTTGTTGTTGATTTTTCCTTCTTATTCTTTGTATTTTTTTCTTTTTTTTTCTTTTGGATTTTGTTTCTAATATTCTCTTCAAAAAAATGAAATACGTAATATACGACGGTAGAGACATAGAATGGTATGCGAGAATTGAACAATTAATTTGTATCGTTCAGATATACACAATGTTTCAAAGAGTTTCAAGGACTTGTCTCTTTCCACAGCTTTATATACAAAGCTGTTTTTAATTATCTATGGAAAATCTTGAAAAAGAAAAACGGGAAATGAATGAGTGAACGAACGAACGAACGAAAAAAAAAAATAAATAAATAAAGAAAGAAACATCAACTTAGATCATTTGATCATAAATCGCATAAAAGTAGAATAAAAATATAAAATAAAATAAAAGAACGTGATTAGGGGCAAAAGGAACGATTGTGCAAAGAAAAATTCTGATCTTACACCAACTGGCCATAGCTCTGACTTATTAAGCAACACGTGTTATATATAAATACTATATAAATAATATTAAAAAAGAGAACTGAAGTGTCATGCAACAAGGATATATAAGCATTATAAGAAAAACCGTGTGTATACATAGGAATTCGTGGGGAAGTACCAACGAGTAGTATGTCGAGTCACCAGGAAATAATACGACATATTAATTAATCTCTCGTATTTATCGACTATCCAAGATTTAAACACAGCGTACCAAATTACGTATTAGCTTCTATCGGTTTAAATAATGGTACCTAATCTTACTCAGATATGTACATATACAACTGCTTTTTATATGTGATAAAAAAAAATTTATTATATTCCTATTATACATTGAAGGTTAGAAACGCTATTGTAAATCCTGGTTTTTGTACACAGACTGTATGCTAAGTTCTTTTTTGTTAATGAAAATGTAGTCTATAATTATTTAATATTTAATTGTATTACTAAATAAGCGTAACACACATCTTCTTGTATCATATATAGTTGATTTTTTGAATTGTGTCAGATAGGTGGTTGAACTGAAAATTTTTGTGTCGCCGATACACGATTGTATCACTTTTCTTATTGTACGGTACTGTGTAAGAGATGAGACGGATATGGAAATTGTATAAGAGAAACGACAACACACGCAAACACACTTTTACATACACACATATATATATACACACATACATGAGAGCAAACTTACATACATTAAAAACATATATAACACGATTGAGGTCGGTAATAATTAATTATTGTGAACTAACAAATAAGCAAAAAAAAGAAACAAACAAAATATATCTTTCCATCAAACGGTATACACATAACACACATAGATACAGATAATACACATATACGCGGACAAATCGTTGTGCCGAACGCGTTTAGTTATCGCGATGAAAAATCGACTCGATCGTGTAACGATCAAGACAGATTATATTAAAAATGTCCCTTTTTTATTAAAAAATAAAAAAAAAGTGAAAATGAAAATGAAATATGAAATGAAATGAAATGGAATGAAGCGAAACGAAACTAAACGAAATGAAATGAGAAGAAAAAGAAGAAACATTCTCGTACGAAAGACTATTGAAACAGATTTTACGGACATTTATAACATAGTTAATAATCCGTAACGAGCCGGAATAACCGATAAGACCTTTTTCTTCGAATACAAAAATCGAATAGGCGTCTCATCAAAATTTCTGAATCAAAGGCAAATACGTATGGAAGAATGTTTTTCTTGCTGAAGAATAAATCGGAAATAATGGATTACTTGAGTGTAAAGAAAAAAAAAGAGAAAACAAAAAGGGTAGCGATAAATAGTTCTCTTTCTCGGACATTATACTCGTTGTTTTTTTTTTATACTTGAATGTAAATCTCTCATTCCTCTATCACTATCTCTCTCTCTCTCTCTCTCTCTCTCTCTCTCTCTCTCTCTCTCTCTCTCTCTCTCTCTCTCTCTTTCTCTCTCTCTCTTTCTCTCTTTCTCTCTTTCTCTCACTCACTCACTCACTCCCTCACTCACTCACTCACTCACTCACTCACTCACTCACTCACTCACACTCTTTATCACTCTTTTCATCGACGTTCTTTTAGTTCTAGTTCTATATAAAACACAAATTATTATTATTATTATTATTATTATTATTATTATTATTATTATTATTATTACTATTATTATTATTATTAACTCGTTAACTCGGTCGACCCTCTAGTCAGTACATTTAAATAAAAATGGATGGCGGTTTAATTACCAGATCGATTTCATTTACTAGCGTAAATTCACTACGCGTATGAACTTCTTTCTTTTTTTTTTTTCTTTTTAAGATCAACCATCGTTAAATGAATTTTCGAACGACGTTTCTTTTTTTTTTTTTTATTATTTTTACGTTGTGTCGTCGTTGTCGTCGTCGTCGTCGTCGTCGTCGTCGTCGTCGTCGTCGTCGTCGTCGTCATCATCGTTGCTGTCATCGTTAGCGTCGTCATCATCGCCGTCGTCGTCGTCATCGCTGTCGTCGTCGTCATCGTCGTCATCTTCCTTTTTTTTTTCATCGCCATTTTGTTACCACATTCGCGATTATATATACGCGAGCTATATACATAACTTTCGATGACCTCATTTATAATTTGCCTTTGAAATGTCGAAACTCGTGAAATCATCTGCAGCGAGATAAGGAGGATGTTTTAAACTACCTTGTATCAGTATGCCGTCAATGTAGTTACGTTTATCTGTACATTGCTTCTTTTTCTTTTTTTTCTCCGTTCCCACCATAGTTTCCAAAACTATACCCCTACCTTTTTTCAATTTCTCGTTTGATCATTTTTAAATGCGTTTGAGCGGCCCCTGCTTCACATTTAAGGGATGGGATTTTAAATGAGAACCTTTTATACAAGTAATATGTGATTCTTTCGAAAATTATTATTATTATTATTATTTTCTTTTTTGTTCTTTGTTCCTTTTTCTTTTTCTTTCTTTTTTTTCAGACGATCTCATCTCGCAAAAATTTTCAACAACTCGGATTATAAATAATTCGTCATTTATTGAAGAAATTTATTTAAATTTCAAGATTTGAAAATTTTTTTCCTAACTTTTTGAGTATTAGGATCTATTCAATGTAACCCGGAATGTATTCATTCATGTGTCCAATGTGAATTGACCGAAACTGATCACTTCGATATATAAATATTACTCATTCAAAGAGGTGCCTATGTTAAAACTATTTAATTGATAAGAGAGTAAAGTGTTTTGTTATTGCGATTCGTAAGAAGACGAGTGAAGGATAGAGCGTTTTCATTTTTGATTCTTATTTTGTTAAATTGAGTATGTATATCAATCGAGCCTGAGGATGATAAATTGTATAAAATCGTCTGTAATATTATAATGTGAATTTCTTTCTTACTTATAAAAGGAATATAACTAATTCGTTCAAAGGATAATATTACGATAAGAAAGAATTTGTCTTTTTTTTTTTAATGAGCTCACTCGATCCTTGGTTTGGGAACTATGAATTTCTTTATTTTTTTGTTATTATCCGAATATTAATACAACACAAAATTATATATATATATATATATATATATATATATATATATACATATACATATACATATACATATACATATACATATACATATACATATACATATACATATATACATACATTTGATATCTTGAGAGATGGATATGAATGAATCGTTTATGATAATTGTATGTGACTCCTCAAGACGATTATTATATTAACGATATAATAATATCGAAATCTAAAAGAATTAATCGAACAATGTACAGCCCGAAACAGATCGTCTTATTCCGAATTTCTAATTGTTCTGTTCCGGGCTTATATTTCTAATAATTTTCTTTCTTACGATATAATCGATATTTCCCTTTTAATCGTTTTGAACTTCAATTAAAAAAACAAAAAAAATTTTTTCCGATTGATTAAGAAATTAAGAAAATAGTCATTATGAAAAATAGAAATTGACGTTAGTAATCGCAATAATAATTGTAACAAAATCGTTTTCCTCCTTTTTTCTTTGTTTTTCTCTCTCATTTTCGTGTAATCTGTTCAAGAAGAAAAAAAAAAAGAAACAAACTAACAAAAATATCGGAAACATGAGATAATCCTCGTTGGATCCGAAAATATTCGGAAACTGGGTTCTAAATGCAACGTGTCGAAAACTATCCACATTTTCTGTTTTTTTTTACATTCCTTGTTTTTTCTATTTCATATTGTTGTTCTGCGTTGTTGTTGTTGTTGTTGTTGTTGTTAATATTATTTTTTTCTAATTTATCAAGTATAGTCCAGCATTTTCTAAGTTGGTAGAACTTGAACTCTTTGGAATATAGTTTCTTTTTTCTCTCTTTTTTCATTTTTAATTTCAAGGAATAAAAAAGAGAGACTTGCGAGTTTGAACTCGCAAAGAAAAAAAAAAGTAAGATCTGTTTGTTTATTTTAAAATCGATTGAAATCAATTTTTTTTTTGGTCGAGTACCAAACGAGTGTCCATTATGAAAAGTTGGTTTGACGAAAATCTTTCGAAACGTTTTTTTAGAAAGGAATATTTTCATAATTTTTATAATTTGTTTTGAACAAATTAATTTTTTTTTGCTTTAACGTTGCCTATTTGAAAGAAAGGGTAATCTTTACTGATTTTTTAAAACCTTTTTCTATATTAAATCATATATCGGCAATTTTATAATATCGATTTCCAAATATTTCACAAATATCAACGCGTAAATCTTTTCTGAAAAAATGAAACGGTTCCTTCGCGTCGTTCGAGCCCTGCAAACTTTTTTGTTGCTCCTAATCTCATTGTATGAATTCTTTGATAACAATATTATTATTTATTTATAATGATTTAATATAGTCATCGTATTTACAATGACCGAGAAAGATATTGGCACAGTTTTATTATTATTAGAATTTTATTGTTGTAGTAAATAATTAAATATGATACCGAGTAATAATTATTTTCATCTTTCGGGGTAAATTTAATGAAAAATAAAAAATAATAAAAAAGAAAAAAAGGACTGTGTCAATACTCTTTAATTACTATGTAATTAACAAAGTATTTCAAATTATTACAAAGCTTATTCGTTATACCTAACGTCGAATTACTGCTATTCCATGATCTTTTTAATAAAACTAAACAAATAATTCTAATTGACATTTCGCACGAAAAAAAAATGGAAGCATATGTGAAATTATGTTTGCACGAGGTCGTAAGAAACTAAAGACATCATTTTTAACAAACTTTAGAGAAGAGAAAGGTAATAACTTACTTGCAATTGTTTTGATAAAAGAAAAAGAAATTAACGAATAAAAAAGATTAGAAAAAGAAGATGAAAGAAAAAAGAAACAATCTTTTTTGTTTTTTTAATGTCAATAAATAGAGAAACCCGCGTGGACGCAAGCGATGAATGATATTACATTTGATTAGAACATTTTGATAGTGCATTAACATCGTCATTAATTATGCAAAGGGTCCTAAGAAAAAGCTAACAAATAATTTTATTGTTATTTAAGGTTCATAATCGTGTGAGCCGTGTTTATTTGTTACCATATAAATAAATCGTACTTTCTTTAACGTTATGCTTTCGATGATATTATAATTAAGATAGTTGTACATATAAGATACAAAATTAATCACACAGTTGTAGTAGTTTATACTCTATTGTTACTATTAGAATATTTTATTATAGGATATACATATGTGTGTGTGTATGCGCGAGCGCGTGAGTATATATTATGAATATATAGAAAGATATACTAGGCGAAGCCCGTTTCTGTGATTTTTCGTCGGCAATGACAGTGAAATCTCTTATCTTACTTTTTCTTTTTCTTTTTTCTTTCCTTTTTTTATATCAGTCGAATACGACTAATACGAAAATGAATGATTGCAGGAGAGGTTAGAATCGTAATCAAGGGACCAAGACACAGGGAAGTGCTCGAGGTACGAAAATACGATTACGGTTTATGCTGCCTTCCTACGCGGAAATATTTATAAACAAATATTATCTTTGCCCGTTTCTTTTTTTTTTCTTATATTCATTTTATTTTATTATTATATTATTTAACGTAAAAATGAAGAAAATATTATTGTCCCAAGTAATTAATTGATTTCGATCGAAAATCGAACAAACTTTGATAAGTGTTACGTGATTAAAGAAAAAAAAAACAAAAAAATATATATATAAACTAAACGGGCTCTGTATAATATTTTTTATTGACTCTGAATCCCAAGTGTTTGAAATACTTTTTAGTATTTACTAATATTTATAAAGAAGTCGAATTTTTGAATTCATTCATTCGAAAATCAACGATATATTATAAAAATGAGATGACGAGAGAAATGACACACTTGCTATATAAACTTGAAAACAATCTCGATTGCGAATGAAATTATGTAAATAAAATAAAAATGGCCGAAAGTGAAGTTTTTCGAGAGCACGCAATTCGATTTCGTATTTTCTTCGAATAATACGATCTTGAAACTCGAAAATCACATATATACGGAGTGTTTCATTTTAAACGATATGATAAAATATTCTCGATCGTATTGGTTCTATAAAGAAATTGTTAAAAATAAAAGTTGTTAAGTTTTGAGAAACAAATGTAGTATTTATCGCAGCAGCTATTACATAGAGACTGCTGTTGGCAATGGAAGTCGCAATAATTATTCTTCATAAAAATTTTTTTATCTTGACGACAAGCGCGCTTTATGATATAGCTGCAATAAATATAACATTTTTTTCAAAACAACTATTTTTATTTGAAACATTAGGTTAATAAAATCAACACAATCGGAGATATTTGATCGTATCGTTTAAAATTTAGACGCTCTATATACGATCACTTGGACGATACTCGAAATTGACCAACTGATAAGCGTTTGTAAGCTTTGTTATTCATTCCTCGATCGAAAGATCGAGATACGAAAAAAACAAAATACAATGCAACGCGAAGATGACATTCTAATACACGAATTGATTTTATTAATATTCGTTCGAAGGGAAAGCAGATAATTATTTAAACTCGTATTATTTCGAACGAAGCATTTACGAAAGCATTTTATCGAAGCAAATTATACATAATTAATAATAAAGCGAGAGAGAGAGAGAGAGAGAGAGAGAGAGAGAGAGAGAGAGAGAGAGAGAGAGAGAAGGAGAAAAGAAAAGAACTTTGATATCGATTAAATCGTTTTCAAAAGAAAAAGAAATGGTGCACTTTTTGTACGAAATTAAATCTTAATTCCTCTTTCTTTGTCTTGTTTCTCGTTCGATGCAAGATTTACTTTCGTATAAATGATATTTACATAGGATATAGAATAATGAAAAAAAAAGGAAGAGAGAAAAAAATGATAAAGTCGATCGATGTAAGTACGTACATATAAATACGCCTCGCTTTAGATCGATAGATTGATTGATAGATCGATCGACTTCAAATCTCGAACCCCGTCGTCGTCTCTTCGCGTTGATTTGAAAAGCACCAAACGAGTAAATAAAACTGATTCATTTAATTAATAATTCAGAGTGTATATTATCGAACTTGAGCGATCCTATCGAGCGGCATAAAAACAAAGATACTGTATACAATACATGAAATTTATGTATAAAAAAAAAGAAAAAAGAGGGCAAAGAAGAAACAAAATAAAAAAAAGAAAAGATAACGAAAGCCTGAACAATGGTGCCTTCGATATCGAATATCGCGATACGTTCGAGAATCGAATGGGTTCCATCATCATCGACGAGTCTCTCGAATTTTTTTGTGCATTATTTTTAACAGAATGTAATAAAGAACTGTTTAAAAGGAATCGTCAATTTTTTTTTCAAATTGTACTATCTGTATTTATTTTCAAAATGGTGGACAATCATTGAAGGATTTAAGAGCTTAGATGATCGTGGCGTTCGTCTCGAGCCCCGTAACTCATGGATCCCTTCCTCATATGACGATAATATCGATTTATGTTATACAGGATAGGTCATTTAAATCGATACATCAACATATCTCCCTTATTTATGATTTTATAGAAAAGAAAGAATCATTGAGAGAAAGTGACACTCGAAGGGACACATCTGGACGATTGGAAGAATTTTTTTCTCAAGGTCATACGTATTTTTTAACTGAGCCATATATATATATGTACACACACACACACACACACACACACACACAATTTAATGAAATGTTACAGCGAATATCAGTAGATTTATGAAAACTTAGTAACAGAAAATATTGAGAAAAATTATCCAAAAAAATTTACATTTACAATGAAAATGAAGACCAACTTCCAAATATTTCAAGCGATGAAGATGATGGGTCTATGCCAATTAACCCTTTCGCTACGGGCGGATTCTCCGCCGCGGTACTCCCGCTGAACGGTCGCGCTAAAAATGTGCACGGTGCTCGATTAAGATCATTAGCGGCCGCGTTTACGCTTCACTGCAACTCGAGTTGGTTTGACGGTGTTCATTGAAAAAAAAAAAACTTCACAAATTAAAATATTTATAACTTTTATGATGTTACATTCCAAGAAAAGATACTCGATGTGAAATAACTTTAATCGCTGGTCATATATCCAATACGCGGCATCTTATGTCAATTGCATTTTATGAAGAGCGACTGTAGTCGCCCGTAGTACATCAGTAGCATTTTATGCAGAGTGACTATAGTCGCCCGTAGTAGCGAAATGGTTAAAAAGAAAAGGCTTATTGTTTTGAATTATAGTAACGAAAGTGACATCAAATAAAACTTACACACTTCTATTTTCTGAAACGTCTTACTTATTTTTTTTTGTTAAGTTATGTGAAATAAATATGCACACATGAATATCTAAAAATTTTATTAGCTTTTATTTCCAATATTTTTCCTTTTATACTGACAGATTCAATGTACACGATTTTTATTCACGTAAATCAAGTCCACATAGAAGGATATTCGCGTAAATTGAGAAACGGGTGTATATATATATATATATATATATATATATATATATATATATACACATACATACACATACATACGTATATATTGTTTGTTTGTATAAATTGATTCCTCGTTCCATTCGGAATAAAAAAAGTATACGGTTACAATGCCAAAAAGTGATTTGTTAATGAGATATTTTGTAAATTATTATTTTGTAAATGTAACAAAGCCATATCTTTGTTTTTAATTGAAGTTAGAAAGATATGTTAGAGGAGAAAGATGGATGATTCAAATTGGACTGCACATTCACAATCATATTTTTTTTCGCAAGTGCACGTGCTCGTGCATTATTATTTATCTTTCTCTCTCTCTCTCTCTCCCTCTCTTCCTTTTTTTAACACATACGTATAGTAAGATTCGCGAAAAAAATCGTAACTATTTTTTGGATTGGGAAGATCCAAATCATTTATTTAAATCCGCTCCGACATCATTTGGACAACACATAATTTCAACACCGTAGATAACGTGCAAAAATGTATCGATGATTACATCGCCATAAGACCGGTGTCTTTTTGAGAATGGAATTTACGATCTATCAGAAAGATGGGATAAAATAATAGAAAATAGAAACGTATAAAATATTTCGCAACCTATTTGGTCAGTGTATTTCTCAAAACATCATTGAACAGTCGAAGCAAGAAAATATATATTGTGTATAATTGATTTGTTTTAATGGGTTCCCATAAACTTGTAAGAGATCTTGGACTTATTGAAGATTGAATCCGTTAGTGAGGGATAGATGCGAAGTTTGTTCTTTGAAAAAGATATAAAAAAAAAGAAAAAAAAATCGAATGAAAAGGCTCGAATGAATGAACTCTTTGATAAAATTAAATAAAAAAAAAGAGGTAATGATAAATGTAATTACAAGAAACCAGAAATTCTCTCTTCGAATAAATCTTCAATTTGATAGCGTATTATCAAGTATATAAACATCTTTATCAGTTATTTTATATTTGGTTCACATTCGATGAATACGATGGATTACGTCGGTGATTTTCATTCTTGGCGTCAGTTATACGCCAAACGGCCAAGACGATCGATGTACTCTCATTGATTCTCTTCTTCTTCTTCTTCTTCTTCTGGTCGATCCTTCTTAGCGAAAATTCTTCAACGATATATCATTTTATTCTCCACGATATTTCGATTTTCTCGCAGTAAGTTTTTTTTTCTATTTATTTTAAACAAAAAAGAAATATTATTATAGAAAACAACGATCGAACGATTCTCTGTTTGTTATATAATAATTATTTTCTATATCTTCTTCTCTTATTTACTTTTAAAGAAGGAAGAATTTAATCTCATAACTACTTCAAACAATTTTGTATTGTGTATATATATATATATACACACGCGCGCGTGTGTTATTATTGATAATAAAAATGCGTGTTTAATTGAATTGAAATAAAAGGAAATATATTCGCTCTGATAAGAGAGAGACAGATATCGTTATAATTATCTTCGACGAAGTTATAGGATCATAAAGCGTGTAAATTACGAAATTTCTAAATAATTTATTATAAAATATTTATTTTCGATTCAAATTTCTTTTGCTTTTTCATTTTTGTACTTGTATGGTTTTTCTTTTTTTATTATTTTTATTTTTGAAGGAAAATGTTGAACTTCGTATGCTTGGAAGATTACGAAAAATATGCGATTAACAATCTGACGCCAATCGTAAGAGATTATTATAAAAGCGGAGCGGGTGAAGAATCTAGTTTACGATGGAACAGAGAAGCTTTTAAGAGGTACAAAGATCGTATTATTTCTACGCCTGATAATAATATTGTCTTATAACAGAGATACTATTGTCGATGATATTATCATGGACAAACGGGATCTTGTTTAAAAATAATTATTAAGAAATTATGATAAATTATCATTGATAACATTCATGCGATAATGATGCGATAATCATACGTAATTCATCGTACTTATTTGAAAGGATTTTATCAAATTTATATTTTGTAAGAGCAACCAAAAAAAAGAAACAAAACAAAATCAAATTAGATTTGAATTTTTATACCATATGAAATTCAAATGAATTAAATTTATTTCATTCATGTCTCGAGTAAAATACAAATGTCTTTTGTATGTTCCGAAAAGGGACAAATTTTATAAACATTTTATAAACAAAACAAAACAAAAAGAGGAAATAACAAAATTCAAATTTTCATATTAATACATTAAAAATTCGAATGAATTAATTATATGAATTATATGTGTTATCGTTAGGTATCGAATAAAACCTAGATTTCTTCGAGATGTTTCGAAAAGAGATATAAGCACGACGATATTAGGTGAAAAAATTTCTATACCATTGGGAGTAGCGCCAGCTGCAATGCAACGCATGGCTCATCCCGATGGCGAATGTGCTAATGTTAAAGGTAAGTTAAAAATTGATATTAACAATCATTTGAAAAAAAGAAAAATAGTCCTAGACATTTATTAAGCTATACAAATGTTTTAGAAAAATATTAATAATAATCTAATGTTACCAGACTTTTATTATCATAATCGTCATCATAAACGTCATAATCACAGTCACTTAATAATTATTATGCTTTTGAGAAATGTACGTATATTTGATTATACTAATCGTTTAAAGTGCAGATTATTCCATTAAAATTATTTATTCAATTCGATTTAATTTTTCGCTATGATTATTGCTTCTATTTTCGTTCTGTTTAATATAAATAATTTCTTATTTTATTAATCAATGATTCTATGATTTTTATCCGTCTATCTTTTGTAAATAGTAGAAATATATTTTCTTTTCGAATCTATCTTAATTATTCATTTAAATTGGATTTATTGATGATATATATATATATATATATATATATATATATATATATATATCACTATATTTTTATTAAGATATCTTTGAAATTTTATCAATAGATATCTTTCGAGTATCTGAGAGCTAAAAAAACAATGACTTCTTTTTCTATTTGAATAAATCTTATCTATGATATTACTATCATACATACGTTAAAATACTCAATGAATTCTTTCGACGAATAAGTTGATATTTTCTCGGCACAAATGTGATAAAAAGTTTTATTATAGCACCCTCTATATTTCTAACTAACGTTATAGAACGCTCACTTAGAAATATATAGAATATATCATTGTTAGCACCTTGTCTTTTCTTCTAATAATTTATGAAAGCGCAAATCTCTTCCTATGGCAACCATATTGTAATATAATCTATTTAACATTATACTGTTCAGTCGAATAACAAACCTGTTGATGTTTCTATTTTTTTTTGCATGGTGTTATTAAATGCAGCCGTTAGAATTAAGGCACACGGCAAATAGTACACTCCTATAGATAATGTTAATCGATCGTAATAGAAAGAGATAAAAATAAAATATTTAAACAGATATTTTTTTTTTTTATACGTATTAGATATAAAACCGTATTTCTCTTATATAGAGCACAAATCTTCATTTCCATATCTACAAACTTTCTTTCAATCGACTAAAGTACAATAATCGAATCTGAACGTAGAATGACTAGTTGGAAATAGCAGGATCTGCCAATATTTCCATTCAATCGAAATTGCAGGGCTTAAGTGTAACTCAATGTAATATAAAATAATGGCATTTTATGGCAATACGAAGGAAGAAATTTATTTGAGCTTTGGTCCCACGTTCTCCCAATTATTTATAGCTTTCATATTGACATTCTCTATTCTCCATTTTTGAGTAGGAGAAGATTGATCGCATGCAGTCACATAAACCTTTTTACTACCTGGATCAGTATCCAAACATCTTGGTATATAACCATGCATCAACCATTGTTTTTCTACGTCGTATCGCCATAACTGATTACCCTGTTTTCCATGACAAGGATATAAACTCACTGGGGCTTTGATATCCGATCTAGATACGTCTAAACAATCTGTGCGATCTTTTGGTCTAATGTCTTTGTGCCACGTCAATTTAAACTCTTGTTCTCCTGATAATACTGAATTATCTTTTTTACAAGTATCCACTTTTATAATCTCATCTTTTTTCATCTTCTTAGCATCAAGACATAATTCTGGTGCTCCCATATTTCTGATTTCTCCTGAAGCGAAGTCATCGGGCTCTATCGGTGGATATACTTCTACAAGGTCGAAGGCTATATTTTCCATAAACCACTTGAACGGTTTGCAATGTAATTTCTTTCGAAGTTTTCTCTGTTCCGTTAAATTTCCCGGATCTAATGATCGTAAATGAGGCCGTCTACGGTAAATATACTCTGCATACTCATCCATCCATACTTCTGCTACTCTCTTGTAATTTTTTCCTAAAAAGTCTCCACGACCAGGATTAGGAAAGGGTGGAAACTTCCTGTAAATATGGCCCACCCTTGAACAAGGAGCATCATACATTTGACCACCGCATTGCCATATCTTAAATGATAATTCATATTGTTCTCCACCCCATATATCCAAGCCAGAATCGTAACCACCCAGTTCCCAGAAAAATTTTGCACTTATAGCAAACAGGCCACCAGCCATGACTGGACTCTTAAATGGTTCGGCAGGTTGTTTTAGATCCTCTGGAAGTAGTGGTAAACGTTTATAATACAATTCCCAATCGAAAGCACCTCTAGCACCTTCATCTTGGGCCCTGTATTCAAATGTCTCATATGCTATTACGTCGATAAAGGGGCAGACACAAGTTTTATAATCTTGCACAATTGGTTCTAAAAGTGGTGGTAGCCAGTTCACATTGGCTTCACTGTGCGAATCTAGGAAGACGAGAATTTTAGATACTGCTCTTTTAGCGCCAGCTAATCGGCCTCTTATTAATCCTGATCGTTTTGGTAATCGTATTATCTTTACCTTTGGCATATGTTTCTTCACGTAATCATCCAATTTGTTTTTTAATTCTACCTTTGTGCTGGCATCGTCGACTAGTATAATCTCATGGAGAAGCGAAGGTGGAGAACGGTTAATAACGCTCCAGCACGTACGCATTAAAGTACTAAAGTGTTCATTGTGAAAAGAGATTACCACAGAGACAGGATCAAGTGTCCTCAAATATTTCTTTTTTTTACATTCAGAATGTCTAATATCTGGAACTGAACGATTTAAAGAAATTTCATCGCTTAAAGCAGCATTGAAACCATTGGTTTTATATAATTTTTCCTTCAGCACGTCAAGAGAAGGGGATAAAAATGCTGGCTTTCCTTGCTCTCCTGTCCCACTTCTTTTTGCGTCTTCTTCTATCTGTTTATAATTGTGCCAATCAATTTTTTCATCCACATTCTGTACAAAAAAAGAAAATAATACATCATGTTAAGTACATTTATCTCTATTCCATGCTATTCCTATGAAATATTACACCCACAATGTACAGATAATGTCATTGATAAATGATATGTCCTATTTGATACATTGCACATTTACCCAGATGTTACGCATCACATATGCAAACATTTGTTGGTTACTAAGGTGGAATACAAGAAGAAATAGACACAGTTGGTACGCAAAACAACATACTAAAAATATCTAAGCACAATGAATTGTCGATAAGTTATATTAAACTGAATTGTCAATAGAATTAAAGAGAAAAGAAAGAAGAAAGAAAAATTGATCAATTTATGAAACATTATGTGAAGGTTAGCATTGTCTCAAAAAAAGAGATTCGCTTTCAGTGAAATTGGGAGAAAATACACGTGACACGGGTCCACTATTGTTAAATTCGACTTTGCACGAACCGTGAAAGTCAGACTAGCGTGGAATGTCACGCAACCTGTTTGACTCGCTTAAATGATCGCGCGCAAGGTGAATGGGTCTTTGACCTTCTCTCGGTAAACGGCTTTGAAACTACAGAGAAAGTTGAAAATGAGATAGAAAGAGAAAGAAAGTAGATAATAAAGCTCACCTGTTTGTTAAAATTTCGAGCCAAATCCATCGGAAGCTTTCTTCCATCTTCTATCAATGCAAATGGAACCTGTGGGCTTGTTGATTCACGATTATGTGGTCGTCTAATATATCGAAAGATAATTACGGTGAGAAAAACGGTAAATACTGCTAAAAAAAAGAACTTAACGAGACTTATCACATTCCGTCTCATCATTTCGAACGATTCTCTGTCATATCTGATACGTAGCTTAACGTCAATTAATACTACTTATCAAGAATATCTCTCATCTATCGTTTCTATAGAAAAAAATATGTTTATTGGCGTACATCGCATGAGAAACGGCAGACCGAACGTTACGTGCCGAAGAAACCGGCAACGGTAATAACATTGACTCCGCTAGTTAAAACGCGAGTAGAGGGGATAAAGTAAAGGTGAGCGTATAGAGCTTGGTTATGCGCATGCGCATATTTTATTGCCTTTGATTGATTGCCGCGACGCTAGAGCGTGCTGATTTTAAATTACGTTTCGAACGTATTGACCCATTGACGATCGAAAGTCAATTTTTCTATTCGAAATTTTTTAGTCGAGGTTAGATAACTCTTCTCTTTTTTTTATTTTTCGAATTAACACGTATATTAGTTAGACGTATATACTATTACGTTTATTATACGTATAAAAATATATTTTTTTTAACTATTATTTAAACGTTATATATTAATTATCATATATTTATATTATTATTATATAATAGATAATTCATATGATTTATTTTTAACATAGTGTTAAAATGTGATCAGGAAATTTGTATTATAAATTTATTTATTTATTAATCTATTTATTTATTTATAGCCGCTGAAGCAGCGGGAACGATCTTTATACTCTCAACTTTATCAACCAGCAGTATCGAAGAAGTAGCGAAAGTAGCACCGAAATGTATAAAATGGTTTCAACTTTACGTTTACACCGATCGAAACATTACATTGAATTTAATAAGACGAGCCGAGAAAGCTGGCTTCAAAGCACTCGTTCTTACAGTAGACGCGCCAATTTTTGGCGACAGACGAGCCGATTTGAGAAACAAATTTTCACTTCCTAAACATTTGAGGTACATATAAATATATTCTTCTTTCCATTTCTTTTTTTTCTTCTCTTTCTCTCTTTCTCTCTCTCGAATCTATTAGACATAAGATGTAATTTTGAAATCGTATAATTTCTTTAGATTAGCTAATTTCGAAGGAGCTTTGTCGAATAAAGTGTCCACATCTAAAACGGGATCAGGTTTAAACGAGTACGTTAGTGATCTGTTCGACCAATCACTTTCTTGGAAAGATATTACATGGCTCAAAAGGTACGTAAATTATTTATCTAAATTTTGAATTCTTTTCCTTTTTTTCTATGATACAGGGTATAATACTAAAAATCATTTGAGCATTCGATTATTTTGATATTGATAAGATAATTAATTTATTAAAAAATCATATTATTTTATCCTTCAGCGTTACGAAACTGCCGATCATATTGAAAGGTATTTTAACTGCCGAAGATGCAATTTTAAGTGTGAAATATGGAGCCGCCGCCATTATAGTTTCTAATCATGGTGCACGTCAAGTTGATAGTGTCCCTGCCACGGTTTGTATTAAATGTTATTTACGTTATCAAAATATATTTTTACATGTTATTTATTTTAACAAAATATAATTTATTGGTATTATATATAATCTGTCTCATTTAAAACGATATAGTCAAATATCTTCGTTTCCATTGGTTTTATAAACAAATATTTCAAATGAAATTTATTATTGTATTTAATTGCAATAATGTTCTCTATGATTCGAAATGTACCGCGTGTCCAATGATTACAACTTTAATAATGTTTGAACCTAAAATTAATAAATAAATAAAAATGAGACAAAAAAGAAATTAATTAATGAATTCATCGGTTATTAGATGTTTACAGAAAAATTAATTTCATTATTGCGACTACACAAATTGTTAAAGTTTAAGGCACCATAACCAGACGAAATATTGATGAAAACGTAGATGCTGATGTTATCTATAACTTTGAAATTTGATAAATTTCAAATTCGAAAAATATACGAAATTTTGAAAAGTAAAATATCTAGTTAATTATTTTTAGTTACATATCTTTTGTCTTTTTATAGATCGAAGTCTTACCAGAGATAGTAAATGCGGTAAAGGATAAAATAGAAATTTATATGGATGGAGGAATTAGACAAGGCATTGACGTTTTTAAAGCTCTTGCTTTAGGCGCTAACATGGTAAATGAAACTAAACTTTAGATGCTATAAAACAAACGTGTTTGTATTATAAAATTATTTCATGATTACTTTAAAACGATAAACGATCATATAATATTTTTTATGAAGATTATTATTATTATTTATATCTCTATTTATTATTACAAATAATTATTTTATTTAATATAATAAAATAAAATGATTATTTTTGTATTTTATTTATTATTAAATCAAGTGATTATTTGTATTTCATCATATATATATATATATATATATATATATATATATATATATATATATATATGTATATAAATAATTAAAAATATTATTATTAAGTAAATAAAATAATTATTAATTATTTAATAATAATATAGAATATTATATTTCAATTGCTATTACAAATAATTATTTTTCATTAATTTTTATACGCTCAAGCAAAGAGTATTATATATAAATAAATTATAGATATGACAAGTTTATAAATATTATTTCTAACCAATTACAGGTATTCATAGGTAGACCGATGTTATGGGGTTTATGTCATGCTGGAGAAAAAGGTGCATTAAATATACTTGAAATGATGAAAAAAGAAATCGATCAAGTCTTCGCTTTGACAGGTAATCAATTCAATTTTACACTAATAATTCTTTAATATTTCATATATTGTCACTCTTTTTTTACAGGTTGTACGACCATAAAGGATGTCACCAGTGATATGGTCCTTCACGAGTCACGTTACAGTCGCTTGTGAAATTGCCTTCCACACGATAAAACAATTTTACGACAATTTATTTAACGTTACGACAATATTATATTAAATAATAATTAGCAAAGCATACACGTTCGTTGTTTATCATCTTCGGTAAATTAAAGAACAACAATAATAATAATAATAATAATAATAATAATAAAACTACGATATAACAACAACGACATATATATATATATATATATATATATAAGGAAAACAAATAAGAGGAACCAAGGAAACAAAGACGAACATTATTAAAATTACAATTGCAGTATAATTCGCAATACTCGTATGGTTGGCATTTTATTAAATATATATCTATATATATATATATATTTATTTATTTATTTATTTATTTATTTCATATATGTATATATGTATATTATATGTATACACATGTGTGTGTGCGTTCGCGATGCAATCCTTCGGCTTCGTGTGCGTGTGTATGCGTGCGGATGTTTGTGTATATATATGTACATACATACACATACACGTGCTCACACAGATACACGTACACACATGTGTATGTTCGAGGAAAATTCATTCAATATTTTCCATCGAAACGGATCGTGCACGTCGCGTTATTAAGGACATTTAACGGCACCGATCACCAAAGGATCGACATTTTTCGAAATCTAATCCGTAAAAATAAATCATTGTTTGTCTTTTCTTTCCTATTTGTTTTATTTCTTTCTTTTTCTTTTTTAATCATTCACAATAACCAATGGAATTCGGTACCGTCGTCGCAAAACGTCTTGAAATTTACAGCTTTTTTGCGAAGGTACAAGCTAGCCGCTTAGTATTTTCTTTTTTTCGTTTTTTTGTTTTTTCTTTTTTTTCGTTTTCTTTTCTTGTTTTTTTATTCTCTATGCACAATATTGTATTTGGTGGAATCTATCAACTCATTTTGTTGCTTTGGTCTAAGATTAGCTTTTTTTTCGGTGTATACGCTTCATCGACACAATCAATATTATGTATAATATGTTAACGCAATATACACATGTTTACGATATATGTATATATTATATATATATAATTTTTATTATTATTATTATTATTATTGTTGTTGTTGTTGTTGTTGTTGTTGTTGTTGTATGTACGATATATATACACGCATACACATAGTTGCCATTCTATCTCGTTGAACATAGAAATACATTCTGTTTCTAACATCCATTATATTCTTTGTTTCTTATTTTATTCTATCACTCAATTTTTTTATTATTTTTTTTCTATTATTTTTTTTGAATCGTTTTTCTTCCTTTTTAATATTTATTTATTTATATATTACACGAACATCTTCGAACGGGACGCGCTCTCTTTCTTTCTTTTCTCTTGGAAATTCCCTTTATATGCGCCTTGATATTTTCAATTAAAATAGTTTAGATAAATTCTGCGAAAATTCTTTTTGAGTTTCTAACGAAAAGTCAAGTTAAAATAAATTGCTTGAAGGCTGCTTGTATCGTATAAATTTGTTGAAGAAAAAATAAAGTATACTGGCACGAAGTCGGTTTTAATTTCTTTCTTTTTTTTTCGTTTTTGAAAGAATCTTTCTTATTGCATTATTCATCCAACAAATATAATCGAAGAAAATTGTCAACTATAATTTAACAAGCTTATAATAATAATAATAATAATTCTCATTCGCTATATGTCGTCCGTGTCAATTAATTCTCAGCTTATCCTTTCGATTAGTAGAATAAAAAAAGAAAAAAAATATTATATATATATATATATATATATATATATATATATATATATATAAGATTCTATTCAGTACAAATTTCCCTTATATTAAACAAATTCTCAGTTATATGTTCCACGAAGGGCGCGTCCAGTTGTCAGAAAATATGCTATGTAAGATATTACTACATACATATTGGATACATATTGGATTAATCACAATATATTATGATAACGATAGACACACAGTGTTCGGTGATCGATGTAACGGTAGTTCCTGCGAGGATAATACATATGTATAATACACGTACGAAAAAGGAGTATACACATCAGGTAATTATTTGTGTAAGTATCGAAGGAGGGTGAAGAAGTTATTAGTTAATAGTGAATTAATAAAGTGTATAGCGAATGTTTCTCTCGGGTTTTTTTATTTTTTTTTCCTTTTTTCTTTTTCTATCTCCTCAGTATCTTGATATTCAAAGAGATTGGATATAGGTAGTGTTTCTAAGTGAGTTAATACGTATCAATAGAAGTGTAAAATTTATTGGTCCAGATAATTATTGTGTGTATTTCGAAAAAGGGGCGATCGCTTTTTGGCCTATTACTTAATTCTTTTCATTTTACTCTCCCTCTTTATCTCTCTCTCTCTCTCTCTCTCTCTCTCTCTCTCTCTCTTTTTCCTTTTATTCTTTCTTTTTCCTTTTTTTATTTTTCTATGTGTGAATGCATACGGAAAGCTTAGAAGATTTTCAACGAAGATTAGATCGATCCTATACTTCGAAGATAAAGAACAAACGTAGAGATCAAAATATGTTATTTATTTATTATTTACTTTTCTTTTTTTATTTATTTATTACGGGGTCTCGATAGGAACCTAACATCGATACAGTATAAGAAAAACAATGCGATTAGGTCGATCGATGAAGTTTTCTTTTCATTGAAAATAGCAGTTACTTATATATGCATGGTAAATTTTTAATAGAATATAAATGTGTGTGTGTGTGTGTACTTCGACTCTAGCGTAAATCAATTCCAAAAGTTAGGTTTGTTCGATGTCAAAAAAAAAATTTAATTTATCGAACATTATGCCATGGCCAATTTATTGTTAGTTTCAAAAGTATTTCATTCAGAAAATAAACACATTATTAGTTAAATTATTCTTGCCCCTTTTTTCATAATGAATCGTTTCTTGAAAAAATAATAAGTTAGATTTACAATTACTAATCAATAACAATAATAATAAATTGTACATTCTGACATGAGATTATGTATACTTGCATCAACGTTCTCGATCGCGCTTTCGGTAGTATTTACGTTAAGTATGTGTAAGTATTATCATGTAAAAGTGTATGTATGCATTTAGAATATCACTTTACAGCCTGTTCATAGGAGACAATCAATTTTCACATTAACATATCGTATCCTTTGTCAAATTGGAGGACGTTTAGCCTCTCGACAAAGTGACTAAAATCAATTTAATCATTCTGATTAGTGCATAGTTTCAATCCTTTTTTTCTCTTTAATTATTTATTTTCTTTCAATGTAAATTTATGGAAGAAAATTAAAATAATTTATCGTCTTCGTTAACTCTGTTGATATTTTTTTTTTGAGATCAAATCATTCGTTTAGTTTTTAAATATATATAAAATTTGGAAGGTATGTCAAATGTGCGTTTATGGATACGCATAGATATTTTTAAATAATTCAAAGTTATAGAGTAAATATAAAAGATATATAAATATGGCGGAGAAATTTGAAATAGTATAAAGAAATTACGAAAGAGAAAGTTTAATAAAAAAGAGAATGATACCTCTTTCATGATTTTGCCCCGTAGAGAATTACATATGTATCTCTTTCTCTCTTTTTCTCTCAGTGTTTCTCTCTCTCTCTATCTCTTTCTCTCTCAGTGTTTCTCTCTTTCTCTCTCTCTCTCTCTCTCTGTGTGTGTGTGTGTGTGTGAGTGTGTGTGTGTATCTATGTACGTCTATATCCAGAACGAAAAATTGGTCTTCGCATGTAATTATGTAAGTACGTGTATTATTGAAAAATGTTTAGTGTAATGTTACGGTTATTAGTGTGTTTTGTTTTCTTTCTCACTTAATCGTACAATAATTAATTACGATCCAGTGATGTAACGTAAGCTTTAAATTCACCTAGAGGTAATATCGTTAATTCTCGCTGTTTTTAACGAATAAAAATATTTATACATGTACACACACACACACACACATATATATATATATATATATATATATATATATATATATATATATATTTCCATGAAATATCGTTTGAAGAAAAAAAAAAATAATAATATTTTTGTGGTAGCAATGAAGAAGGAATTATTTAAAGATTTCCATAGAAAAAAAAAAAAAAAAATAAACAGAGAAAAAAATTCGAATCCAATGATTATTTCGAAATTTTAGTAAGAACGATTTTTTTGCCAACGTTACATCACTGTCGCATGACATACACAACGCACGCTTTTTTCTCTTCATATATATATATATATATATTTTTTTTCTTCTGTTTAATATATTATTAACAACGACGACGATTATTACGTTTAGCTAAAACATCAAATTAACATTGAATCGTTTATGCGTTTTTCAATCCCTGCGATCAGTCTGAATCTAATTGACAATGTGTACAGAAAAGTGTCTTTTATCTTCCGATGCATCTTATCGCCTTCTTTTCCTTCCTTCCTTCGAATAATTATTTTTGTCTTCTCCCTTTATTTTTGTTTGTTTGTTCTTTTTTGTTTTTTTTTCTTTTTTGTTATTATCTTCTTTTTTTATTATCTTTCTTTTTTCTTTTTTTAAATATCTCATTTATCATCGGCTTAGCTCTCTAATACGTCTAATACTATTGTGAGTATATCAAGGACATACAAGATTAGTATCAACGACGAGCGTATTTCTACTCATTAACAAGTTACACATACTTCTTGTTCATTCTGACATTAATTATCAAATCTAATTTCCAATAATGATATTAATTGTATTGTCCAGGGACTGAGCATAGTTTAATTAGTAGTCGATCATTTATTTTCTCTTTATCTTATTATTCCGTACGTACATATGTTTATCGAATAAAAATATCAATTAAAATAGATATTAATTATACCTTATCGATATGTGTTTCATGGATATCAAGAAAGCAAAATTGATATCGTCGTATTTCCGATAAGAGAAAAAGAAAAAAAATAGAAATAAATTCAAGAAAAAAAAAAGAAGTAGAAAAATTTTATAAAATATTACAACATCGTTATTATTTAAATACAACGTCGTATTTCTTAAATTTATTAGTTATTATATATCACTAACAATTCAGTTGACGACCGCTAATAATAATTCATATCGAATTTATATCGATATAGAAATTAATATCAATTTGTCAGTCCCTGTTCTTCAACATATACAACGATTCATTTATATCGAAATAAAACAATATAAGTGGGTTTTATTTATTTTTCCTTTTTTTCTGTTCTTTTTTCATTTTGGTTCATCTTCTTGTTTTTGTTTTTTTTTTCTTTCTCTTTTGCATTGGAAATGGACTGGTCTCTTGTCAAGGTGTGCGACGACGATTAAGCGTAATTTTTTTTATCGACGTAGGAGAGACCGGTCTCTGCTTTTAATTTTGTAAATCGATTGACCAATCTTTTTCGAGATATATGCTTCATTTTTTTTCTTTCTTTCTTTCTCTCTTTTTTCTATTTTTTTTATTTTTTTTTTGTTTTTATCAAAAAATTATACACGATCGCCTTAAGAAATTGTTTAAAATAGACATTTCGAAATAATAATATACTCTTGATACACCTTTCAAGCTTAGGAACAAATAGAAGACGATCCTTTTTGTTTTTGTTTTTGTTTTCCTTTTTTTAAATGTCAATTCTTAAGAACATATTTTACTCGACCTTTTCGATACAATCGAGTCTCCGACTCTCTTCCGTTTTTCTCTTTTTCTTTCCTTTTTTTTTTTTATTAAATAAGAAGCAAGTCTCCTAATTTATTTCATTCGAAAGAAGGTCCTCCTTGCTCGTCGGAATGATATAGGTGTATGTATGTACGTTTACAAGTGTGTGTGTGTGTATGTATATATACAGATGTATATATGTGGAGTATTTGTTTCTTTTTTGAAGTCATACATTTTTTCATCTACTACTACGATATTTTGTAGAGGCAGTAGTACATCCTTTAGATCATTTTGCCATAGGTATTACGGCACTTTTGAAAATTTCATTAGAGAATTAATAAAGCCTATCGCAGAGAAGAAAGTAAAGCAGATTTCGGGTAGTCGAAACGATTACAATATATATATTTTTACAATAGTTTTTTTTTTCTTATTTCTTGTTTCCCTTCGAGTTGATATATTTGTTCGTTTAACCATTATTTTCACACCACATCATTTTCTTTTATTTATTTTTTGTTTTGTTTTCTTTTTCATTTATTTATTTATTTATTCATTCATAATATCTATTGTTATTATTATATCCATTTGTTCGTTTTCTTTTTATTCGAAATATTTTTTAAATTAGGCAAAATAAAGAAAAGTACATAAAGAACAATTAAAAATTGCTGAAAATTTTATTTGATGTAATAAAAAGAGGATGTACGAAGACGTTTAAAATTAATTTAAAAAAGTAGAAAGAAAGAAAATATATAAATATATATGCAAATAAATTTTTATTGCGTCAAATGTAAGATAATGTGACAAGTGTAAAAAAAAGAAAGAAAAGAATAAATTGAGATTTGTAATGCGATAAT
>OU426998.1:8299517-8394517 GCA_911387935.1 Dolichovespula saxonica | reverse complement strand
ATAGCAAGTTTATAAATGATATTGGGTTTAAATATTATCATTAGTAGTTAAGTTATAAGATTTGAAGAAACGTTCCGTGTTTTAACACAGCCATCAAATTGGTTTTTTTCTCATAATTACTTTTTTTCCCTACTTTTTCTTTCCCCTTATTTTTCTTTTTTTTTGCTTACCTTTATTTTCAATATATATAAAAAGATGAACATTTTCGTAGCAAACGCACGTTGGAGACGTTAATCCGTAAAGATTATAATGGCTGCCCTTTATTTTTTTTTTCTTTTCTATTCTTTTCGTCGTTTCATTTGATTTCCAGGTTTTAACTTGAACGATACGTCGTAACAGAATTGACCATTCTAACATTATTGTTGTTGTTATTTGTTTGTTTATTTATTTATTTTTTTCGTATTGATAGCCACGTTCACTCTCACATTTTTCGTTGCGAATTTCGATTTTTATTGTTCCTTCGTTTCAAAGGTTCCCCCATGAAAAGAAGGCGTTAAATATTATTATCGTTTTCTCGCAGAGACTTTTCTCAAATTTTCACCAATCATATTATTTTACGCCCTTTAATTTTTCAATCTCTATCTCTGGAACAGTCTCGAAACTATAATTCTTACTTTTTCGTCATTCATTATCCTAATCCTTCGTTCGCGTGATATTGTTTCCTTTTTTCATTGATTTGCGACAAAAAGTTCTCTTGCGAGACTCTACGAAGAAACGTATCTACGAATAAAAAAGCAAAAAAACAAGTACAATTTCAAACGAAAAAAGCCATAGAATAATCGATAACTGCTTTGTTATTTAAGATTTAGATAATATCGACAAACGAAGGATTCACTTGTTTATATGTATCTTTACATTTAATGATAATGATGAGATTCCTTTTCTCCCAAAGATTAATAGAATATTAAAAACAAAACAAAAAAAGACAAGACGAAAAAAGAAAACAAACAAAAATAAAATATTCTTCAACGTAATTGTCAAATATACAAATGAAAATAAAGTAATATTTATGAAAATCCTCAACAATCTTGAAATTTTTGTCGCAAACGTAAATCCGATTTGATAGAAAGTTTCTCTCCCTCTCTCTCTATCTCTATTACTGGTTCTCGTATTACATTAGTACACGTACCTTTTCTAACAATAATAGCTAACGTTTCGACCGAACCTAACGTACATATATAGCAGCGATGCGATTATTTTATAAACAATCGATATCGACAACAACGTTCGCAAGATAGAAGAGACAGTAAGCTCGGATAATCCTGAGGCGTTTTTATTATAATCGTGATTTTGCGCGAAGAAGAGCATCGAACTGAGTATATATATATATATATATATATATATATATATATATATATATATGTATATATAATATATATACGCACATACACATACACGCATTATGTATGTATTTATATTATATTAATTATAATATATTAATTATATATATATATATATATGTATATATATATATATACAGCATGATATTTATTATATTAATATCGATATAATATATATATATATATATATATATATATATATATATATATATATATATGTATGTATGTATGGATGTATGTATGTATGCATGCATATATGTATTATGCGTATATATTAACGATCATTTATCGGTATGGAAGTGTGAGGTCATTCGCCCGAATTGATTGCGTGTATTTCTCAAGGATATGACACAGCGAACGTTCTGGTAAAATGTGTGTACAAAGTTCGTACAACCAGAGATAGACAAAGAGAGCGAAGCGAGGCATAGGTAATAATATTTTGCATGTGTAAGTTCTTCTGTGTTTCGCGTGTATGTATATATATATGTATCTTTTCTTTCTTTCATTTTTTTTCACTATATTAGATAGTCTTGAACACACGAACACAGATTAATTATTTACTGACTCTTGTATATTTGATATTTTTTATTTTTATTTTCTGTTTCTATACTCGTTACATAGCCTCTCTTTCTCTCTCTCTCTCTCTCTCTCTCTCTCTCTCTTTTTCACTCATTTTTAATATACCGTTACTTATCAGATCCTAAATCTTCAACATCATCATCATAATCATAATCATAATCATCATCATCATCATCACCATTATCATCATTATCATCTTCATCTTTATCATTTTCAGATCCCGATCAAGTTTAAGCAAAACGTACATACGTGAGAGTTTTCTATAACACCATTCGTGTACCGGTAGTTCCCGTTTTTACGAATGAATTTATTCCAATATATCTCCTCTCTCTCTCTCTCTCTCTCTCTCTCTCTCTTTCGCTCACTCATTTACTCTCTCTCTCGTTTTCATAAAGTGAGAACTGACATCTCTCATAAATCCAATATAACAAACGTGGTGTCTTCTGTTTCTTACAATTCAATTTAACCTATATTGAAAAATTGTATAATAATAAGTATAATAATAATAATAATAACAGTAATAATAAGTATAATAATAATAATAATAATAATAATAATAATAATAACTATAATAATAATAATAATAATAATAATAATAATATAATAATAATGATGATGTTAAAAATAAACAATAGATTTCTTTTGGATATAGGTTATATTACTTAAAAACAAAAAAAAGAAAACAAGAAAAAGAAAAGAAATAACAATTTCGTTTTTATAACTGTAAATTCATTTAACATAAGAATTCGTCAAGCGGGAACTACCTCTGTGTGTGTGTGTGTGTGTCTATATATATATATATATATATATATATATATATATATATATAAATGTATATGTGTTTCTCACAAACTGTGTTTTCTTTTCGTGTACCTGTGTGTCTTCGATTATATGCAACTTCTTTTTTATATATATTTTTGTTTTGTTTCGTTTTATTATTATTATAAGCTAATGCCTACGTAGCAGTGTTCCTCTGCAATGTTACCTAGTGGTAAAATTAATACAATAACATATGATGTATTTACATTAACTATCTACATTATCTACACATCAACAAACGATTAGTTTTAGTTGTAGTGGCTTTATCTTTATCGTTTTATTATATTTTAGTTTTATCGACGTTTGCTGCTCTTTTTCTTTCTATATATTTTCAAGGATATATATATATCTCCTTTTTCTTTCCTATCATTCTTTCTTTATTTCTTTGTGTATCTTTTCCGCCGTTTCGTTTTTTTTTAATCAGTATCATCATCATCATCATAATCATCCATCTAAATCATTCGCACTAAGTCTCGCACTCTCTCACTTTCGTACACACGATAATAATATCGTCGCTTAATAATGGCGTCGTAATCCCTTCGAAAATAACAAAAAAACAAAAAAAAAGGAAAAAAAAACGTCTCATAATTTTGCGACTAGTAACGAAGCAAGTTATCATTGTACAAAAACGTGATCGTCATGTTCTCCTTCGACTTCTCTACTCGACTTTTTCAATTCGCAATGCGACGATCGTTCGCAAGTGTGTAATAATAATAATAATAATAATAATAATAATAATAATAATAATAATAATAATAATAATAATAATAATAATAATAATATTAATAATAATAATATTAATAATAATAACAATAATAATAATAATAATAATAATAATAATAATAATAATAATAATAATAATAATAATAATAATAATAGTAATAGTAATAGTAATAATAGAAAAAAAGTAGAAGAAAAAACAACACACGTACACACAAAATGAAATAAATATGCCAACTTAGAAAAAAGGAAAAAAACAGGACAATTAACATAATAATATAATAATAATAATAATAATAATAATAATAATAATAATAATAATAATAATAATAATAATAATAATAATAGCAATAATATTAATAATAAAATAACCGATAGCTACACAGTCCGTAAATTAAGACTCTGGCGCTACGTTTCCGAAAATTCGTGAGCCTCTTTTCTTTTATAATCTTCTCTTTCAAAACCTCCATTTTCTTAATTCTCTACTACCATCATCACCATTTATATTCGGCAGCTCTAAAGTAAAATCTGTATCTCTTTCCTATCTTTCTTATTATTATTATTACAACGGATCTGCGAGGATCCTTTGAATTTTCAAAAACACGCGGATTTCTTGATCCAATGATTGAACTCAGTATTTTTATTATATTTCCTTTCTACTCTCCCACTTTCACTCTCTCCTTCTTATATATTTGTTTGTTAATTATTATTATTATTATTATTATTATTATTATTATATTATTATTTTTATTGGTTTGTTTCTTTGTTAAATTACCCACGACTGTGTGTATTTGCGTTAACGACAATCAAAGATTATCATATTTTAATCTCTTCGGGCAAAAGTATGGTCTCTTTGTTGTTGTTGGTTGATGGTGGTATTGGTATTATTTTATTTTATTTTGTTGTTGTTTTCTTTTAAAAGATTAAATCTTCATCCTTTTGTCGTGTCCTCTTCTTCATGATCTTTCCTTAGAGATTTGGATATCACTGGTGGAGAGAGATAGTCGGATTCAGGTCAAATTAGGCTGTAATGTGGGGGGGGGCATGGTAGTGGATGAAAAATATGTGACCGAATCCTATATGAACGCCCAACATTCCAGTGTTTTAACTACGAAATCTTCATGCGGTGCCAATGGCTCATTTCCATATGTGCTGCATGATTGTGTCCTTCCTTGATAGAGATCACCATCCAGCCAGAGCCCAAATTTACCACTACGAATAATATTCAATGTGAAATGGTGAATTCGTTTATTCTTTTTCTTTTATACATTTGCTTTTTCTTTTTTTTTTGTTTTTTTAGGCTTGTCATAATGTAAGTATTTATATATAAATATTAATGTAAGTATTTGTATATAATACAAATATATAGGTGTATATAAATATTTACAAATACTTATTTGTATAATATGTATGTGTGTGGGTGTGGGTGTGTGTGTGTATATATATATATGATATATTAACTTTATTATATACATATATACATACAATTACACATTAATTATATTATAATTTTTTTATTATAATCGTTACATTATAATATAATTATATATATATTATTAATCACACATATATATATATATATATATATATATATATAACATATATATAATAATATAATACTATATAATATATATAATACTATATATGACCATATAACCAGTTATATAGTCATATATAGTATAATATATATTTTTTATGTAAGTATAAGAAAAACTTACTCTCCAGCACCTATGGCAAGGCTCTCATTGTTGCCTTTGATGAAGTAAAGATTGTCGCCGGTCCAATTGAAAGCTTGGAACCTTGGTGTGAACCTAAAGAGTAGGGACTCGCCGGTACCATAGAAGTGATCACTTACATGTAGAGCACACGAAGTCAATGCACCGAATACCTGTAACAATTATTATCATCTGTTTTGATTGAATATATATATATATATATATATATATATATATATATATATATATATATATAATGTTAGAACAAAAAACACACTTAACTTTTGACAGTTATAATATTAAATCTAGTTAATGAGTTCAATATCTGTGTGTGTATCCATGTGTATCAATGATTGATCACTCTTTATGAATTTTATTTATTTAATACGTTTCATAATTCAAATCAGTAAAAAAGGTAAAAACAAACATATATAATCTTAAATATAAATGAATAGTAAAATATATAAATATATATCGTACAAACAAAAATCTATAATTTGGATCTATTTTGCAATAATCACAATTACTAATAAGAAATTTAATTTGACATTGTATAGATCCGATCAGATATTTTTTTAAGAATTTGTTAGTTCATCATAAAAAAATAAAAAAATAAATAAATAAAAAATAGAAATTAAATGACACTTACGTTACCCTCGGTGTCCTCGATAACGAGCAAAATCGGGCTCTCAATTTTGCCCATTTTTCTGTACATACTGTTCAGACTAAAGCCATGTTGGCTTGTACTGAATACCAACGTCCAAAGGTAGCCTTCCGCTCTCGCTGGTAAATGTCTGCATAAGTGTTCTCTGTGTTCGTCGCTAAGAATCTCCGTCGTACCAACAAGATCCGGTATAATTATGTCGTTGTCCAACGAGACTGCGCTATTTGCATATAGAGCTCTTCTAAGCTCCTCGCTCATAGACAACACCTATACGAAATTGAAAAATAAATATCATATTAGATATTCGCATAAACACGAGAATCAAAAACACGGATGATAGATAAAGCACAATGCGCTTTTATTATGGAAATTTGATAACACAGAGAACGATCATAGTCAGCTTTATCGAGTACATTGTCGAATTTTTATTTATTTGTTTTTATTTACATTCGTATGAAAATAATTAATGAGAATTTCCCAAAAAAAATATTACTCATTCAATTAATTCTTCATTATGCCAGTGTGTTTTTATTTTATAATAAATGAATACAATTTTTACGGAGACATTGACATAGTATTTATTTCTTCTTTTTTCATTTATATATATATATATATATATATATATATATATATATATATATATATATATATATATATATAAAGAGAGAGAGAGAGAGAAAGAAATTTTTAACAAGAAATTACAAATTTTGTATATTATTTTAATCGATTAAAATTCTTAAAAAAAAGAAAATGTGTACATTCTTCCTTTTTTTTATACAAGAGAAACAGTATATAATTAATCATTAAACAAATTTTAATCCTTCACCATGTACTCGATTAAACTACTGATCTTTCAGAAATTACATGATGATATCGATGATTTCTATTCCAAATCTAAATCTAAACACAGCTATCAACACTTATATGACAAAGAATTCAAATATCGTGTATTTTTCTTTTTGTTGTTCTAGTTACAGTCGTTTGTATGAAGTTATAAAGAAAGTTTCGTGTTAATGTAAATGTGCAAAATGTTTCGTAATAATGTAAAATGTACAAATTCTTAGGACGATTCTGATATTAAAATGATATTCTCTTAGATAATAATTAACGAAAGAGACATTTATTTACAAGAACGTATACTAAGCTGGGGAGAAGGGCGAATATTCATAAAAATGAATACATGTGCACAATGTGAATAAATTTCTTGAGTAAATTAATGGTATTCATATAATAATAAGAGTATACACACACGATATGTAAATACACATATTTTCTCTTTCACAACTGAAGAGATTTTTATATGTGTATATATATATATATATCGTATGTATGTGTGAGAATAAAAATAAAAAAAATAAATCTTTTTTCATCTCTTGAAATTATTTATATAATAAAAAATATTCACGAAATAAGATTGATCTAATTAGATTAAGAAAATTTTCTTTGTAAAAGTATTTAATCTTTCTCGCGATTAAAATAAATAACTAAATCGAGCGTAAATAAATAGATTTATATGACTGTATTAAGAGAAAAATAAAATAAAAATAAAAAAACAAAAGAAGCATCATTATTCTCGAGTAATATTTATTGTCATTTTGTTCTGGACCGTGTTTTATAGCTGACTCATCGTTTTGAATCGCAAGGTGCATTAAATTGCATATAATATAATATGTATATACAGCTGGCGATTCAAGTTCGTATAACAAACCGATAATAAGACCATCTTAATACATATTGCGTTACGATTAGGACAAAAGAAAAGAAAAGAAAAAAAAATTGAAACGATGTCGTAAGAGGCTTTGCATGTTCACTTTAACGTATTATGAAAATTTACATCATAATCGAGACTTTTCTTTTATGGCGTCATGTATATTTAATTAGATAGATCACCATACCGGGACTTTATGAACGTTACTTAAACGGATTTATTCGTCGGCATCGTTATCGCGGAAATTGTTATTGCCTACTATTATTTTGCATTTTAATTATTAAGAATTTATTGCAATAGGCCATTTCGATATAAACGGTTGTACGTTGATCTTGTTCAATGTTAGATCGATGACCAGTTCTTTTCTTTTTTTTTTTTCCTATTAAAGAAAACATTAAATGTGACAAGTAATCTAAGTCAAATATTTTCCGTTTCGAACAATTTTGTATTGGATTTTTTTTTTTTAATTTTTTCATCTCTTTATCATTAACTTATTTGTCTTTTTAAATAATATCCTTTAAAAAGAAAACAAAAGTGTATATTAGAGAGATATAATATTAACGTTGTTATAGCAAAAAAAAAAAAAGAATGATCGTTCAATATTGCAATTTCATCTTTGCATAGATAATGAAATATTATCGTATGAAAGAGATAATATGTATATATGTGTGTGACATATATATATATATATATATATATATATATATATATATGTATATAATATTGGGTATATTTAAGTGATGTAATTGGAATATTGTTATGAAAAAAAGAACAAAAAATGAGAAGAAAAGAAATATTCGTTCAATACTGCAATTTCTTATAGTTTGATATCAATAAGAATGAATGATATTCTGATCATGTTCCATTTTCTACTTTGCAAGGATAACCAGAGATCATCGTGTGAAGAGAGAGAGAGAGAGAGAGAGAGAGAGAGAGAGAGAGATCAGTGTCAACGACAAAATGGTCATGGAGGATTGGTTCGTTCGTCGCAAATAGTATGACGACACATTCCAGTTATCTTACGTGCGATCCTTTCGTATAACATTATATGCACATATTCCATTACATCGTATTTATACACATTTGTATATACGTTATTACTAACAAGTAACACTACGTTAGATTCGATCGATATAAAATACATATGTTGAGAAAATGGATAACACAAGGATGAGGAGATGTATAACACAGCATCCTTGTATTAAACGTTTCAAATTAATAGTTCTAAGATAGAAAAAAAAAGGTAATGATATTAAAAAATAGAAATAAAAGAATTTGAGAAAATAAGATTTGTTTTATTTCTATTTTTCTTTAGGACGGGCGAATATTTGAAACGAAAATTATTTAAGTCTCAATTAAAATTTTAATTTTAACCCTCAGCAATAATCCAAGCCCGTGATGTTTTAGGTAACATACATACATGTACACACATGTACATGCATTTATATCTTTTTATAATTTATCTCATTTTATTACAACAATGTCAATTGTTACTTCATAATCAAAGATATTCAGCGTTTGTTTCTCTTTATAAATTTATATAATATGTTATACTTAGTTAAGTACGATAATAATTTTTTACATTATATAATGTTAGTGTAGATATAAAAAAATTGATGTTGTATTTCTGCATGATTAATTTCGAATATAATGAATAAGAAATAATCAAAAAAAAAAAAAATATGCCATCAAACAGAAAAATAAAAAAAAAGATTATTCTACAATAGTATATGTATTGTTTTCACGAAATTTTTAAAGCTATTAAAAAAGTTATTAATGTTTCTTTCTAACATCTTACTTATTCATTAAATTCCATGTTTCTTTTGTGAATAAAAAAGAAATTCAATTTCAACTTTTATTCTAATCATGAAAAAATATAGATACTCATTAGCTTTTTTTATCTTTTCTTTTCTTTTTCATGAATACGATGATAAAAGAAAGAGAAAGATAAAAGTCCCACGAGGTCAAGGTGATAAAAAAGTATGTGAATTTCTTGATACTCAAGACACTCGAGGGATCGAAGAATTATCATCGTTGTTTTTCATCTTTTTAAATTCGCTTTGTTCATACATGTCGACAAAAAGTACTGAGAGATACTCAGAGATCAGTTTATTAAATAACAATCGATTGTGCGTCTGTACGTTACGAACATTATCGTTATTTGATAAGACATCAATACCCTAAGTCAAAGTTCAAGTCTCTTTTATTATTCCTCTCGTATATATTTATTGTTATTTAATTTATATATATATATATATATATATATATATATATATATTTGTTTTTATAAATGAAAAAATGTTCTATTAATGGTAATTGTTTTTTTACACACGCACACACACAATTACATAATTTTAATTATTTTATAATTTCAAATATATAATATTCTTTATATAAATATGTATGTAAAAATGTCCTATTTAAAGATAATTGTTCACTATCGGCAATCAAGGGTTTTCTATTATCGGTATAATCGTGGAATTAAAAAAAAAGTAACTAAAAAATATATAAAAATAGAGCTTTAATATTAAAAAGAAAAAAAGAATGAGTTGATCATTCATCTTCGAGTATTTTTGTCTCTTAATCCAAAAATTGTAATTATCTTGCGTACGAAAAATATGACCAGCATCTTATCTCATTTTTCTTGTTATCATCACTTGTGCTACATTTATCGTCAATATTAATTAATCTGCATACATATATACATACGTATACATATAAATATATCGTCCGTTGAGTATAATAAGACCGAAGATTTCTAAAATAACAAAAAAGCGTGTGTCCTTAGTTGTAGGAGTATTTAACGATGGACGACGTTGATGCGCACAAAACACACACACACGTATAATATGTCATAATTTGTCGTATGAGTTTCCCGCGAGTTTGTCTCTCGATGCAGTCCATTTAAAATTTATATCCGTCGCTTTATCTACTTAACGTTAATTAACATGTCGTGCAATGATGAAAGAGAGAGAGAGAGAGAGAGAGAGAGAGAGAGAGAGAGAGAGAGAGAGATGCACACGCAATCTAAAGACATGATACGAACAATATCTTGTCTCGTGCATCATCATGTACTTAGGTCGATGTAGATGGCATAATAACATTCATCCTCGTTTGTTATGCACCATACAAGTAGAGAGCCATGTGCTTCCTTCGAAAACGTGAAATTTAAACTGCTAGTTAGACACACGATACTTGTCAACGTCCATGATTGAGAACCGAGTTAATATATATGTATGGATATACGCGTAAGTATGCGTGTGTGTTATATATGCACGTGCGTAATTTTTAATAGAAGCTAGGCCTTCGGAATAATGTTTGACAAAAATTAATAATTTGGTTAATGTGTTATTACAAAAAAGTATAGTAACTTAAGATATTTAATTTCGTAAATTTTATGATAATCCGTTTTAAAAATAGATTTTTTATCGTGTTACGAAAGCAATCATTTTAATGTATCTCATTGATATGCTATATATATATATATATATATATATATATATATATATATATATATATATATATTTTTTTGTGATGTACATATTTTTATATATATCTGTATATAATATATTGTCTGTCAACTGTTAATACAATGTTAAAATATTAACATATTGATCGTGAGCTTTGTCAAAAAGTTTATGTCAAGATTTTATTGTATTTTTTATACAACAATTATAAATTCTTAGTATATATATATATATTATTGTACTTTGACAAACGAAACTCATTTATTAATACTTTAATTAACGAAGTATTATCAATATCAAAAATCAATCGAAGAAAAAAAAATAGAAAACAAAAAAGAGAAAAAAAATTCTTACCGAAAGCATTCTGGAGGAATGTTGAAATACGTAATTAAGAATTGGACAAGGATCGGCGAACATAGCGTTAGGCGTTAGATCGACAAACGTTTTCATGAAATATTGTCTCTTCGAAATATCTTCAACACTATGCGCGATTATTTAAGATTATCAATGAAAATATTCTCGAACGTTATATCCGACCGCACGTTACAATCCGACCGAGATTGTGCGTAACAACGATTCGACTCTCGATTCGACTGTTCCGAACGATTGAAACGTTCGATACTGAGTTCGGGAGCAAACTTACCAGCGGATTTCTTTAAATGGCCGCCGCGTTGCAAGGAGTTTGTAAGAAAAAACAGAGAACTTTACTCTCTTCCTCTCTCTCTCTCTCTCTCTCTCTCTCTCTCTCTCTCTCTCTCTCTTTCTCTGTCTTTTTCTTTCCCTTTCGATTTAATGTCAAGTACGTATAAATTCCATAGAGTAGCACCGGGGATCCTCGACGACCTTGAGTGCATTATTCTCCAATCAAGATCGTCCTTCAATCTTTCTTTCCTTCTTTCCTTTTCTTTCTTTCTTTCTTTCTTTCGACGCTCCGAGATGCAATTAACCGCGAATTAATGAACTCTAGGTAAGTAAGAAGGGCTTTTTACGTACGCGAGTAAAAACTCTTAAGCATTAAAAAGAACAGTAATAATAAAAATAATAATAATGATAATAATAATAATAATAAAAAAAAGGATCAAGAAGTTATTCTTTGCTTGTTTACTCGATAAAATCCGTCGATAGATATTTGTCAATCATTTCCATTTTCTCTGTCGTTATATATAAATCAAGCATAGTCTAATACTTCGAATATGTTACTCAGTTTTTTTTTTGTTTAGTTTACATTGTTATTTCTTTTGAATAAAATATGTATTTGTAAAAAGTAAATATGTACTTTTTCATATATACATTAAGCTGGTCGATAGTGAAGTCAAAATTTTTGTTTTTGATTTATATATATATATATTATAATAAAGTAAATAAATAACGATCAATGTAATACACCATACTATTATGTTAATAATTATATCTTTGTAATATTAGTTTAAATTATATATTTTTTTTAAATAAATGTATAATATAATAATATATTATCTATATAAATTAGTATAATATAGTAGTATAATATCGATTTCATCAATAAGTAATGAATAAAAAATAGTGAAAATACAATGTTGCTTATTTAAATATAAAATATTGAAAAATTTACGTATCATTTATTACATCAATCCAATAATATTTAAACAATATTATTATTATAAATATAATAATACTCTAAAAAATATAGTTTAATATTATATTAGATTGGAAAGGATAAGAAATATCAAAATTTTCAGTAAAAAATATTAATATTCATTCAGATATAAAATATTGAAAATTCAGACGATACTTATTTATCAAATCGAAATGATTCGAATGATATTAATATACAAAGAAAAAATAATACACGAAGAAATACAGTTTAATATATAATAATTAAATTAACGAACCAATAAAGGTACAATCACAAAATTTTGAATAAAAAATATTTAAAATGAAATGTTCTTTATTTCGATATGAAATACTCCGCAAGTTTTAGTATTACTTTTTTTGGCCAATCCAATAATATTCAAATAATATTAACGTGTATATATATATATATATATATATATATATATATAAATTATTGAGTTAAGTCATGTTGAAACAGAAGGGGGCAAAATTCCGAGACTGTCATATTAGTTAATTATCGCTACCATAAAAGGTATATAACAAATTACTTTCGATTAGGAATTAGGTGCTTTGCTCTATCGTCTAGTCGAAATTTCTTCTTGATCACATTCAACACACCGATAATCGCCATAGAAAGAGATAATATACGACAGAAGAAGAACGAGATTAATAATTTCCTTCTACCAATTAAATGCTACGTATTATTACGTAATCTCAAACGCACGTCTATGTATGTATGTATATATGTATGTACGTAAATAAAAGTGAATATAAAAGCGCCATATATGTATCTACTGGGAATACGTTTTGCCATTTTCGATGTATTACAGACAAACTGACAAAGTTAAAAATAAAAACTAATTACTATATATATAAAGAGGATCGTTTTAAGAACATTTTGAAAAATATGCCCTTGTAAATGTTCTCCAAAATTTCGTCAATGTGATATATATAAAACTTGATTTTCCTGTAAAAAGGAAAAGAAAAAAAATAAAAAATAAAAAAAGGGACAAGTTCGTAAAAGGTATTAAAATACGACGAAGTAACGAACATAAACTTTCAAGGAGATCAGGAAATGAAAGATTAAATGCGAAGGTATTCGTTATTGACAATCGCCGAGGAAGAGAAATAATAATGACAAAAAAGAAATGAAAAATAATAAATAAATAAAAGAATAAAGAAAAAAGAAAAGAAAGACAAGAGCTCCAGAAAAATGTAGGCAATCGCGAAAATATTCGATGAAACTCGCGAAAATCTTATAGCAATCTGTCGACGTTGAATAAATATGTTATTGCGAAGTCTATATAACTTTCCATCCTCAAAAACAAAAAAGGAAAAAAAATAAATAAAAAAACAAAAAAGAAAAACCTATATAAATGTAAACAAGTTTTAAAATAGAAACTATGTAATTATTATCTATGTTGTTGCGAAGTCAATAATTTTCCATCTTCAAACAAAACAAGAAGAACAAAGATATATATATATATATATATATATATATATATATATATATATATGTTACAAAATATAAACTATGTATTTATTATCAATAATTATTTCGCTTTATCATTGAGAGTAGGATCGAAGTTATTATACAGGTTTTAATGAAAAGAGAAAATGGGGGACAAAGAAGAAATAGAGAGAGAGAGAGAGAGCGAGAGAGAGAGAGAGAGAGAGAGAGAGAGAGAGAGAGAGAGAGAGAGAGAGAGAGAGAGAGAGAGAGAAACTAAACAGAAAATGTAAAAGTAAAAAAGAAAGGGAATGTTATCTGAACCGATAATGACGGTGTCAAGGGTTCAACAATTCGAACAGTATTGAAATGAATGAAGGAAACATGATTATGACTCGCATGATTGTTATTGGAAGGATATAACGCTCATAAAACGGTTTATGTTGATAAATAACTAGATAAACTATAAATGATATATGAATGATTTCTATGTAATGAGAAACGTCTGATAATCAGGTTACCAGCAAATATTAAATATATTTGATTATGCGAGAAGGTTCGCAACGAAATAGAATAAATGTCAAGGATTAAGAGATACGGTCCAAAGTAGTGAAGAAGTATGTTCCTCGTTTCTTTCCTTCTTTTTTCCTTTATTTATTTATTTTTGTTTTTATTAACGTAAATTAGCAAAACTTTATTGAGGAGAGTATCATAACTTTTTTCACTTCATGCTTGTTAAGGAGCACGGACAAATGAATGTTTATCTTTGAAATATTTCTTTAACGTCAAATTTTTTCTCTTTTTCTTTTTTTTTAATTTTTCTTCGTCCTTTTTAAGTCCTAAATGTCGATGGAAAATAATCATGCGTGATTATTTTAGGAAACGCAAGAAATAAAAAAAAATACAGAAAAATAAAAAAGAAGAGAAAAAATTATCATCGTACTAATTCATTTTTAAATATGACGTATACACATAGATACATACATGCAATCGTACAAACAGACATACGTACATACGCCGTTCATACGGAAGTAGATACACGTTATACGTAATGTCATAAAAAATAAACAAATAAACAAATAAATATACATATTAATGTACGATAAAACTCTTCCTGGTAAACAAAATGCAAATAAAAATAAACATCTCGTATATCGCAACGAAGAAACCAGCGAAAGAGAGAGTAAATAAATAAGAAAGTACATTGACCAATCGACCTCTCGAGGAGAGAAACGTTTAAATATCGAAAATGATTCATCCCTTTTAAGGTATGGAAGAGGTTCCTCGGAGAACGCGCACAACGAGGAGGGATTACAACAGTATCTCGAACCCGTTTAAACTCTTAACTATGTACAGAAACCCGGTAGCCTGGGTTACACACTTGGACTATTGTTGATACGCTGTAACCAGGGTAACCCGTTCTGAGAGCGGATATAGTGTAAAGTTATAACGTGGGTAGGGGAGGGAACTGGGAGGCAGGGGGGATAATTTCTTCGCCGCCGTGCGGTCCTCACCATCAATCAATCCGTTCACTTAATACTTAAGTTCACCAGCTACCACTTCAACCAATTATCCATAAATAAAAAGAACCGAAAGTTGCGTGGCTCGTCAGGTAACGACGATGTCGAGTAGTGGGGGGTGGGGGAGGAGGCTCGTTTTCTCCCACCTTACCTGAACAGGTAGTGAGTAGTAAGCAAGATTAACTGGAGAAATACGAGCGTTGAAACGATAACGTTCGTTCTGACGGACGTTAACAACGACGTTCGTTCTGACAGACGTTAAAAACGACACCCGTTCTATAAATGTATATCGTCGTATATAGTACAAGGAACTTTATATGCTATAAGTACGTTTGATTAAACGAGTCAGGAAACATAAACATAAATGCATGCGATTGATAGGTCACGTGATTGGGTCCAGGAACGTACTCACAATCATCAGGTATTATAACATTTTACGTTCGGGAAGTCAAAGCAAGTCATTAACAATGAATTACATATGTAAATTCGTTTCTGAATGAATAAAATTGATTATCCAGTCAATATCTAATGGTCTCACATGGATTTATCACGCGTTTGCCACGCAATCGTTGTTTTATTTACTTCTATTGATTCGTATCATTGAATGACAAATTCTAGGAGTGTGCGTTCGGTACACTGTTTACATGCGCTTAACGGTATAACTTATAAAATGCGAGTGAATATTTAAAAATAGGATTGTTGTACAACATGAAACACAATGGACGACTGAGAGCCTTTGCCTTTCAATGGGTTCAAATTCGATGCGATAATTACGAAATTATTCGATAATCCTCAATTATCGTTTGAACAATTCGATCGTCAGATAATGAAAAAATATTGCTATTATATATTGAGAAGTGAACACGTGCGTCGACATTTTCAACGTCCATTATAAAAATAAATACGTCGATAGAAAATTAAAAGGGGCGTTAAATTAACCATACGTTGAGACGAATGTTTCTGGTATATCGAGGTTTTACTATACGGTACTATTATTCTCGTCGTAACGTCCGTAGTTGGACCGAACGTAAATCGTAAAAGGAATTGCATATAATCCGCTCAGGAGTGATTTACAAAGCAAGATGTAATACGATCTATTGTTATTAAGATAAATATTTCTTTTTTAAATCTTATTCCTTACATACTTCAATATGTTGTATAATTGCACAATATGACATATATCCACGTAAATATATATATATATATATATATATATATATATATATATATATATATATATATATATATGTAGTATATGCAATCAGTGAAATATTATATATCAAAATGTAGATACAGTTAATTGTAAGGTACGAGAGAGAGAGAGAGAGAGAGAGAGAGAGAGAGAGAGAGAGAGAGAGAAAATAATCGAAAATCCTGATTCTACAAAAGATTAAAACGAACAGTATTTTTCACGTTAGAGAGCTACAGATTAAGATTTTTATTTCTTGGATCAATCATTTCTACGAACTAATCACATTGAAAAATGTCTCTAGCCTGTCGCCGGTGCACGGACGAGCGTTGACGTACAGCAGCATTTCCGTTTACCGTCTGTCAAACGGGTGTCGCGGCGGATATGTGTATTTTGAATGTAACAATGCACACGAGAGTGAAAAGTAATACAAAAAAAAAGAAAACAAGAAAAAAATGAATGTTCCTTTAATATTCTGAAGGAAAAAGAAATGTAAAAAATAAAGAAGTAACAACTATTTCAATATTCAACAGGCGTTACACTCGGCATCTCGAAAGTTGCTGACTTTTCAGTCATTCCTTGCAAGAGCCATTTAACACACACACACACACACACACACACACACACACACACACACACACACACACACACACACACACACACACACACACACACACACACACACACACACACACACACACACAGAGAGAGAGAGAGAGAGAGAGAGAGAGAGAGAGAGAGAGAGAGAGAGAGAGAGAGAGAGAGAGAGAGAGAGAGAGAGAGAGAGAGAGAGAGAGATTTAACATTTTTATTTCTTGACTCATTCATTTCTACGAACTGATCACATCGCTGAAAAATGTCTTTAGGCCCATCGCCAATGCGAACGAGCGTTGACGTACAGCATTTTCTTTAACCGTCCGTCAAATGTGCGTCGCAGCGGGTATATGTGTATTTTGAATGTAATAATGCACACGAGAGTGCACAGTAATACAAAAAAAAAAAAAGAAAACAAGAAAAAAATGAATGTTCTTTAATATTCTGAAGGAAAAAGAAATGTAAAAAAAAAAGTAACAACTATTTCAATATTCAACAGGCGTTACACACTCGGCATCTCAAAAGTTGCTGACTTTTCAGTCACTCCTTGCAAGAACCATCTAATATACACACACGCGCGCGCGCGCACACACATACTTATAAGAAAAGCAATGTCTTTATTAATTAATTATTAATATTTCTTAATTATTTCTTGTTAAGTCGCTCACTCGGAAACGAACAATGCATGGCGCCTCAAAAAAAAAAAAAGAAAAAGAAAATCTCTCCCGATAACAAAACATCAATAAACAGTAACACATTGTTAATATACCATAATGAAATGTATAATAAATGTCTCGAGAGATCGTGTTGACTCGATTATTGTACACATGCATGATATGTGCACATCGATGTACGTAAAATAATCGTATGTACAATAATTCATATCCGCTCTACTTATAAGTGTGTGTTTTTCACATATCTCTTCCAATGATCTCGGACTTTCGAACGAGAATTGTAAAGAAAAATAAATAAAAGATTAAAAAGTTCATTTGTCTGATACTTTATATATCCATATAGTCATACTGCAATATAATTTCATTTTCGATTGCTATAGATTACAATAATCACACTCGGGTAACCCTGTTTTTCGTTCGGGTTAAATGGCAGTTACAATCCCCGCGCTCGAGAACGTTCCACCCTTCTCTCTCTCTCTCTCTCTCTCTCTCTCTCTCTCTCTCTCTCTCTCTCTCTCTCTCTCTCTCTCTCTCCTGCCATGACGTGTTCAAGTTATTTTCATACGGCAGCTCCGAGAAAGCGAGTCGTGAGTTTTAATGTAGACCTTGCGGAAGTGTCGACGGAAGCGTACTAAATTTGTCCATCTTTGAACAAGAAAAAAAAAGAAAAGAAAAAAAAATTGTCCATTCCTTGCTCTAGAATATACATAGGAAAAAAAATTGTCGTATGTTGAAATTTAAATAAATCAAGTAAATGAATTTAATTCTTAAAATTAATGTCAGCAATATCACAATGCATTAATGTTTAATTTGCTATGTAATGTAGAAGCAGCGATATAATTTACTTTTCATGATATTTCATAACTACGATTTAGGATTATGTAATTTTGTCGTCCATTATTGTTGGAACTTTAATATTTTCTTGATAAGTGTTAGTATAATTATTTTTAATTTCTAAAACTCAATCGTACAGGCGCGTTAACTTGTTATTTCTTTAGTATATTTTTTAACGAGCGTCTAAATTAATTTTATTCGAATGCAGCAGCAGCAAGAGAAAAAAATAATAATAAAAAATCAGAGGAAAAGAAAAAAAAATTAATGATTGCAAAAGAGAAAAAATTCACAGGAATCTCTTCATTGCAGATTTGTATCATTTTTAAAATACAATTCAAAATTTAATATTCTTTCATATCTTATAAATAATATATATCATATAATTACAATAAATTGAATAAAAAAAAAAAACAGAAGAAAAAAGAAAGAAAAACCTCTTTACATTCATTACAAATTAAATACGTCACGAATAGATCCTTTTTAAGCAATAATAAAAAAATACTTAATTAACACTTTTTAATGTCATATTTGGCATATCACACATAAAAAAAAAATATAAAACCACGCTTTTTGATCTATTAAAAGATCTTCGATCGTCGCCATTTTATAAAAATTAGGGTGACATAATTTTTTTATGATATATAATTAAGAACAATATGGACATTACAATCTAAGCGGCCTACATATATAATTGGATAATTTTAACACACAAATACACACACATATATTATATAAAGACGAGAAATCGTGATTTTTCGTTTGGTTTATTTTCTTTCGAGTCGGCGAGTTCGGTGAAAGGTGAATATAGGCACGACCAAGACCGGTTGTTAATAGCTATCGTAGATATGTATATCAACGCGTTTTCCACGGCGAGTAGCCACGAGATGGTATTAAACGAGAGTGCACAAGCGAACGTCAGAATAGATTTTATTACGATGGTTGAACAATTTTCAATATTGATCCCGTTAACGAGGCGAATTTCTGCTAAATAGTGTGCAGATTATTATTATTATTATCATTATTATTATTATTATTATTATTATTATTATTATTATTATTATTATTATTATTATTATTATTATTATTATTATTATTATTATCATTATTATATATTAACATTGTATAACACACAGCATGCGCGTGTATGTACGTATGTACGTACGTATGTATGTATATATGTATGTATGTATGTATGTATGTATGTATGTATGTATGTATGTATGTATGTATGTATGTATGTATGTATGTATGTATGTATGTATGTATGTATGTATGTGTATGTGTATGTACATGTACATGTACATGTACATATATATATATATATATATATATATATATATATATATATAAGTAAATAAAATTTTGTTTATTACGTAACTTTTATTATATCGATTTACTTTTTAATAATTATCGCTTGATCTAATATTTTCATTATATATTTTGGCTTATAGATACCTAGATAAGAATATAAAAATTTCTATAAAATTTTAGGAAATTAGAACTATTAATGTTTTATTCATTTAACGACCTTCTCGATCTCATTCAAAACACTTATATATCATTTTACTGATATCTATAAGACCGTATCGTTTGTTATTGTTAGTGTACAAATGATTATGAAGTATTACAGATAAATACGATAAATTTGTAAAGATCAACTTGTCATCGAAATAATATATATATATATATATATATATATCGTATGATTAATATAAAATACACAAGTAATCGCTTTATTAAACGTATTTCTTGGAGATATTTTGAATGGGTTCAATTTTCTTGGAGAGATAAGAATCGTAAATGTGTAAAGATAGAACGTGTTCTTTCATAAAATAATGATCATGGATTTAAATCTTTACGAAAAAGAAACAGAGAGAGAGAGAGAGAGAGAGAGAGAGAGAGAGAGAGAGAGAGAGAGAGAGAGAGAGAGAGAGAGAGAGAGAGAGATAAAAGAGAGAGAAATAGAATGAGAAAGTATAATCGCAGATTATTCAATAAACTGTGGTTATAAATAACCATATTTAAAAACGATCGTTAATTCTAAATAAATTCAAACAAAAGTGTAATATTTAAATAGTATGAAACGAGGTGTCCACGATTTCACGACGAATCACGTGACGAATTGTGCAAACGGGTCATGACCGTCGGTTTCGCTCGAACGAGTGAGAAAAAATTAAAAAAAAAGAAAAAAAAAGGGAAAAATTACCAAAAATATTAAAACGCTTATAAATAAATAAATAAATACAAAAAAAATTGCAAAAAAAAATAATTATGATCTACTTATAAAAAAATCGTTTTACTATACTTTCGCATTTCTGTTCGAAGAACTTTTTGCGATTTTAACGAAAAAGAATAGATCGGGTGACGACGGAAGTATATAAATATTTGTAAAGAAAAGAAAAAAGAGAATAAAAAAAGAAATAATTTGCGAAAGGAATATAAGTAAAACGATTTTGACAAATATCTTTTGAAATACTTTCCCTCCGTTTTATATTTCATAATTTTATCATTTGAATAAGAGAGAAATTTTATATATATATATTAAAATAATAAATAAATATATATATATATATATATATATAATTATATATAAAAATAGCAATCGATCAAGATCGTTTTTCCTTATTTATCTTTTTTTTCTAAGTGAGAAGCTTCGCGATTTGAGTGAGAAATAAAAATTCGAAATAGGACATTTATATATATATATATATATATATATATATATATATATATATATAAAATAAAAAAATTAATAAATGAATAAATAAAAAATGTCTATTGGACTAATGCAATATCATTTCTTCCTGTTTTATCTTCATTTTCTATTTCAGTTGAATTTTCTAATCTAACAATGAGCGAAATAAATGATCGAAAAATATGTGAATTTACACACACACACACACACACAAAGAAATATATAAAACAACGTATATATAAAAAGAAAAAAATGGTGTGTGTAACAAAAAAAAAAATTATTAAAAAAATTATTATTATTGTAAAAAATTTAACATTTCCCTTGTTTTACCTTCGTCTTCTGCTTGAGGAACTTCGAGATCTTAGATATAGGATTCGGAATCTTTGGTTTCGGCATCTTGATGTGTGGACTTATAATAGAAATAAAAATAGAAGACAGTTGTTGTTGCTTTAACTTCGGGAATCCTTCTGTCATAAGCGCACGGTAGTCTCTTACTTTTTCTCTTTCCGCGGAGAGTTAGAGAGAGAGAGAGAGTTAGAGATCAAGATAGAATAAAAGTTTGACGTCAAATGTACACTTGGAATCGCACCAAATAGAAGAGAATGTTACGATATATTTCCTCACATCGTTTCTCTTTTATGTGCTCTGTTAGACGACGACAACGGCGAAGCTTCAGTTGTGCATCGGGCTTCGTTTATTTCAGGTTTCATTCAGTACGAACTGAACCTTTCTTAGAAATAACGGCAACAGATCCTTTGAGCATTTAAAATTTTTTCCCTCGTTGGATAAAAAAGAAACAGAAGAAAATCTATTACGATGATTATTATTCCTCCTTTACTATTATCTCTCACGTTATTTTAAAACGACGATGGATCATATAAATGTTCACGATCAACGTGATTTTATCTCGCACATAAATTATTATTATTACGTTTATGTATCTTTCTTTCTCTATTTAATCTTCTTCGTCTAATCTATATCTTTCTTTCTCTCCCTCTCTCTTTCAATCGAATCACACTTATTTTCTCGAATTTTTCGTTTCCATTTTCTCTCGTAAAAAAAAAGATATATATATATATATATATATATTCCCAACAACCCAACAACGTGCGATAAGGAAGATGTCACGCGATAATTTAAACAAACGAACGAAACAAATAAACAAAAAAGATGAAGAGAAAAAAAATAACAGCCAAGAAAATTTATAATGAGATTCCTTTATACTCTTTGCCTGTGCACGTGACTCGCGCGAAGTCGGAGTGAGTACTGAAGCTTTGAGCCTGAAACTTTGGGGTGAGTCTGTGCGTTGGAATAGAACAAAACGTGTGTGTGTGGGGGGGGTGAGAAAGGGAAAAACAGAGATAGAAAGACAAAGCAGAGAGAGAGAGAGAGAGAGAGAGCGAGAGAGAGAGAGAGAGAGAGAGAGAGAGAGAGAGAGCGAGGGGGGAGGGAGAGAAAGAGAGAAGAGAGAGAGAGAGAGAGAAGGAGATAGGAGAGTTTAAAAAGAAGGGAGGAAGTGGAAGGGGAAAAGCATCGATGTGTGTAACCATCAGACACGTACATATATGTACATTAGTCATGTATATGAGTACATAAATATAGAGAGGCCGGCGAGTTTACATGACGATGCGCATCTTCGATTGCGCAGCACGTGCTGATCGGCAGCAGTTCCATTGCATGCTCACTTTTCTTCTTCGTCCGATGGGAGAAGGGAAAGTGGTAGGGAGTTAAGAGATCACAGCTAACACGTATCCACCCACGCTTTGCTCGTCGGTCACACTCCCCCCTACCGCCGATCGAACTCCCACCCATAACCCTTTTCTCAACACTTTTCACTCTTCTGTCACACACACGCGACCTGACAAACATGTTACCGTTCTCGTACCGTTCGTTTCATGGAAATATGTCTCGTCTTCTCTTTCTCTCATTTGACTTTTCTACTTCTTCTTTTTTTTCCTCTTTGAGGTTAGGTCATACAGGATTTAATATATCTGGGTTAAAATCGATCTTGAAAAATTCAACCAATCGATCGACTTATTTTACCTGTATTATCATTTTAAAGATGATCATATATATGCACACGCGTGCGCGCGTATATTATATATATATATATATATATATATATATATATATATATATATATATATATATAAAATCGTTCAAAAAATATTGTTCAATAGCAAATAATGAATAATCAGATTATTATCATGATTCGTTTAGATAAGCCGCATGTCCTTATCATATTAAAATAATATTATATATCCGTATAAAAGAAAACGATGACTTTTTATTATCCGTGACATTTTTAACTTTTCAAAATGAAATGTTAATGTTATTCATAATTTTTTAAAGAATAATTTTCCCTCTTCTGTTTTTTCTTTCTTTTTTTAAATGTCAGTATATTTTACGATACGTGTTGCATAATTAACTGGAACGATACAGGAACGAACCTATGATGAAAGTTCCTCCGTCTTTAGAAAAAGAAAAATAAAACTGAAGAAAAAAAAGAAGAAATTGTTAGGAGATAAGGATAATCTCTTGAAGGTCATTATTCCAGGGGAAAAATATCCATAAATATCATGAACTTTGCTTCTTCAACGATTTGTTTTACACTTCTTATTTTTCTTTTATTAATTTTTTGTTACCTTCATCGAAACTAAGGTTAACCCAAAATAATAATTAACGTACGATCGTATGATTTTTTTTAAACAAATCGCTTGAAGAATAGTATTAATGTGAATAAGGACCCCTGACGTTACATCTTATTCACGACCATTGATATGGACGTATATCGCCTGTTGGAATACGTGCGAATATGCAGTTGTTTATATTTTATACTAATTACTATGTCGTAAGTATTTATGTTACACGTGTGTGTGTGTGTATGTGTGTATATACTTATGTGTATTTATATATATGGAGAATATCTATATCGAGAATATGCATATAAGAAGTGAGACATATGTGTGAAAAATCTATGTAAACATCGGAACGGTAGCTGAAGGAAACTAAACATCATTATCAGTGACGTATCAACTTCTTTAAATGATCTGTTAGGACATTTATGGTAAAGAACATTAAATTAAATTAAAACCACTGATTAAACTTTGTATCGATAAGCACGGAAATGATAAATAAAAATTTCTCTTCTTTTTCATTTTTCATTTTTTTCTCTCTTTTTTTTTATAGGAACTTCTTCCTCTTTTTTATATTTATATGTATATATATATTTTTTATATATTATTTAAGATAGAGAAATGAAATACTAATTATATTTAGAAAATATATTTAATGAAATAATGTACGTTATGATTTTTTTCTTTCTTTTTTTTTCTTTACGAAAATAGTTTGCACACTATTATGTTTTGTTTAAATATGAAATACGAATAGAAAATATGATAATCAATCGATGAAAATTTGGAGGGAGAAAGAAGATGTAATAAAACGACCAAAAGATAGGAAGAGAAAAGGAACAAAAAAAGAAAGAAGTAAATAATAAAATACGTGGAATTTAAACGAATCTGTTTTTTCGTGCCGTGCCGTGAGTTACTCAGTTCTTTATCGAACGTGCTCGGACAAAAAAACGATGACTGGACCTTGGATCAACATCGAACGATTGTAAAAAAGAAAGAAAAAAAAGGAGAGAAAAATGAAGAAGTCTCTTGGATTCTCCTCATCTCCTTCGACACTATAAATCCCAACGCATTATGAGATATAGCAGAAAGAAACGTTGAGAACGATAAAAAGCTTCGAAAAGTTCAAAAGATTCGAATTATCATATTTTCAAGATTTTTCCGACGTAGAGAAAAAAAACGAATAAATAAATGAAAATTAAAAATATATAAATAAATAAGGAGTGAAAGAGAGAGAGAGAGAGAGAGAGAGAGAGAGAGAGAGACCAAAAGAATAAAAACAAAACAAAAAATTATGAAATCATTAGATTGAAAATATATTTGGCATTTCAAATTATTTAGTTGTTTCAAAGAGAAAAAATAAATAAATAAATGAATGAATGAATAAAATTAAAAAGAAGTAAATAAATAAAAGAAGGAATGTAACGCAATTGTAAAATCAGAAATATTTTTGTTGTATGCGGATCATTCGGGAAGGAACAAAAAGTAATACCTATATATTAAATGATATCATGAAAATGTGATATAAAAATTATTCTTGACCATTGTAGATCTTTCGATAATATGTAATTCTTAATATATCTTTTTTGCTTATTCATTAAATGATAAAAAATTAAGCAGAAACGATAATACCGTTAACGTTTCAAGATCATTAGATACGAAACATATGCGCGTACGTGTGCACTGGCATTCATGCGTTCTTTAAATATTCACGCATACATACATATGTATGAAGTATGTAGGTATGGAAATCCACAGAATTCCGCGGGAGAAAAACAACTTTCTATTTTAAGTACACACTTTTGCGCGAGTAATCTGTCTTTTTGATTTTTTTTCCTATTTCCTTTCCTTTTTTCGTTCTTTTCTCTTTTTTTTTTGTTTTCTTTTCTTTTCACGATTGTATTCGCAACGTCTAACTTGGGAGAAGTTTATTTTACTTGCGTGTTAGGAAAATTACATTTGTCTTAGACAAATTTCTCTCGTTTCAATTGAACAACATCAAGTGTCCCGACATGCGACAATATTGTGTAAGAGCTTTGTGTGAAAGTTGTTAACATTTTTCCTCATTTTTTCTCTCTTTCCTTTTTTTTTCTTTATATTATCTTTTCCTTTCTTCACTTTCAAGAAAACTCATTTCATTCGTTTAGGAGTTATCATCGATTTAAATTTACATAAGAATTATAATAATTATATTACATATAATTTAATGTCGATTAATTTTTATGCTAATTATTATTTTTTTTTATGATTATAAAAAAAGTTTAGATGCTCTATGATCTCTCATGTTTATCATTATCGATCTATATACATATATATACTTTTTGTCTATATATATATATATATATAATTAATTAAATTAAATTAAATTAAATTAAATTGAATACATTGAAAATGTGTGATGGATTATTCTTTAAGATAATCCGGATGATAATTTACATGTTTGGCCATTGAAATAAGTTATACTTATCGTAACGACTATGTTTATTTAGGTCATGGTAATAACTTAATCTTTTATCATAAAATGTTAATTTTAAACTTTAGTTATATGGATATACCAATACTATGGTCAACCATAAAATATTTATTACTCTTTCTATGTTTTTTATTTATTTATTTTTTGTTTTTTTTTATGATGTTAAATCAGATACAGTTTGTGTATGTTTGCACGTATATGTGTATATGTGGTGCATCAGAACTAAGACGTCATCAAATCAAATATTTATACTTCCAAATGTTATCATACAATGGACGCTGGTTGTGTACCGTTAAGTAAAGTTGAATACGTAATTATCTATTGTTTTCAATCGTAAACGTACAACTACAATAATATTTATACCATGAATACGAAGAAACTCTTGTTCTTGTGAATTTAATTTCTATTTTTAAATCCATTTTCAGTGTTACGATTAAAATCACATTCAAATATTTATCAAACGTCTTCCTAACTTCAATTTAATACGCATTTAACTGGATTTAGTTTCTATCTAATTTGTACCATATTCTTTCTTAAATAAATCATTAATTCATACTAATAACGATTTTCCACGAATTAATAGAATGTTAATTTAGAGAAAGAGAGAGATTCTTTTTTTGGAATTTTTTTATTTCTTGTATTTTGTATCATGGTATATTTAATTTGTATTTCGTTCATTAAACATTTGTTCATTTAATTCGAATTTTTTTTTTTTTGTTTAATAAAGTTCATTCGTTTGGAGTTATCATTAATTTAAGTTTACGTACGAAATATGATAATTATATTATGTATTATAATTTCATGTCGATTAAAAAATTGTCCCATTTATCATTCTTCCGAAGTAAAAAAGAAAAGAAGAAAGAAAGTACTAATTATTTTTCTATCAAGTGTAAGAAAATATTCTTTTCTTTTTTAGAAATCCTCTTCCGAACTTAAAATTCTATTTGTAAAGCATGAATAATTTAACTTCTGCCATATTTCATTGAAATTATTTTCACCTCGTTTGCATAATTTTTTTTCTCTTCGATTTTCTTTCTAAATTAATTACGAATTATTCTCGTTATGATTTTACCGATCGTAAAACGCACATTACCAGAATCTTGATTTACATTCCAACTTTGTATTTATATCCGATATATTTATAATTTGGCCGTTTCATGAGAAATAATTTCTAATCTGATCTTCGTACGAATTTGTTTCTTTTCTTCTTCTTCTTCTTCTACTTAATTAAACGACACATTTGTACCATCACTGATTCTATCAACTTAGAAACGTATCTAATAATAAAGATTTCCTCGCTTCACAAATAAAAACAAAAGAAGAAAGAAAGATATTGATTTAGACATAAGTTTCTTAACTTAATTTCTTTTGAACTCGAGGCTGTAAGATCGGTAAAAGAAACGAATGTTTAAAAATATCGAAAGAGACTTTAGGAGAAATCGTATTAACGAGGGAACACTTTTGTTTATACTAAAGTCCGACCGCCGGAAACAAGCCTAACTTCGTTTTCATTTTCGTCTTCGCCAGTGAATCTTTTTCTTTTCGACGAAATAAAATGCGTCTTTGGAGGGTGATAAAATGAATGAGGAATTTTGGCAGCAGGCCGAGTGAATGCTTCGAGTACGAAGGTTGAAAATTTAGAACACTAAGCGTCCTCGAATTGACGTGAGACAGAATTCCGAGATGGAAAAATTAGCCAACGTCTCCTTCGTACGTTTAAAACGAGATAAATGTCTCTCTATCTCTCTCTCTAATTCGATAGAGTTGTACATTTTGTGAAAATCTTTAAAAAAATAAAAATAAATGAAATGAAATGAAATGAAATGAAATAAGAAACGATTATAACTTTTTGAAAATCAGCAATCAGAAATCAGTAAATACTAAATTTATCATTTCGGTCATCTCTTTTTTCAAATAATATAAATTCTACTATGATATATATGAAACAAAAAATGAGTTAAAGATAATTCTAGGCAACAGATGAATGTCTCCATTTTCTTTATATTTATGATTACGAAGTGCAAGATACAATCGGCAATGATTTTGAAAATGAACCAAGTAAAAAATCTCTGAATATTGAATATATCATCTGAGCCCATTTTTTTCAAGTTAGTATAAATCCAACTATAGTAAAAAAATGAGTTAAAGGTAGTTACAACTAGAGATGGGGTATTTCCCTCATATATATATATATATATATATATATATATATATATATATATATATATATATATTTATAATAACAAATTTCAATACAGTACAATATCCTCATGAATTAGTCAAAATAAATTTCGTAAGTAGAATGACATTAATGTGTCTTTTTAAAAAACTTCTATAAGTTCATTTGCATCAAAATAAATTGTAACTTCGTACGAAGTCATATGAAGAGACTAAAGTATGAATAAAATTTATTAATACTATCCTTCACTAAATTATTAATTTATACCTATATGTATATGTCCTTTTTATTAAACTTATTGTCAAAGATTCTGAAAAATGTTTATCAAATCAATAATAATATATTTCTAATATATTAATAATCTTTCTTTCTTTTTCACGGAATAAACAAAAATGGACTTATATTTTGATTAGATCAATCTGTTGTTATGCTAATCTACTATGATCATTTTTATTATCATCTGACTCGAATAATCGACACAAATTCTTTTTTGTAAAATTATTAAAAGATTTTTCAACTTTTTCTCTTTTCTCGACGTATTTTCTATTATAATATTTTCATAAAGCACGCGAGATATCCCGTACAAATATTCATTTTATCGAACAGAAAAAAAAGAAAATAAAACAGAAAAGAAAAAGGAACAGACACATCATAAAAAAAGAAGTTATATATTTCGTTTAGAGCGTCAACGAACATATTCTTTTTATCGCGTTTATCCTTCTTACATAATCAATACAACGAGATATGTAGAATAAAATATTGGTTTGATTGCCGAAATTTCGAATTTTTTGATTTATTTCTTTTATTTTATTTTATTTTTATTCTACGAGAATCACGTAGGAGGAAAATAACGAGTTATATTAATCGTCCTGGTCCGTACGTCGTTGCTTAAGGCGATGTAATAAATAAAATGCAAGCCTTGTGGGACGACATAGTGCAACGACCTTAGCAAGGTCCACCCACTGGTTATATTATTATACGAATTTCAGATAGTAACACACTAACACGAACTCATTTATTTTTGTTTCAATCATAGGAGGCAAATTAAAATTATTTTATAATTTAATTATGCATTATTAATTATTCAATTAATATTATATAGATATTAAATGTGTATTGTCAATAAAACATATCTATATATCTGTGTACATGTTTAATATAAAATATTATTTATATATTATAATATAAATAAATAATTTATATATATATTTATATTACATAATATAAATAAATAATTTATATTTTATATATATGGTTTTTTTTCTTTCTTTTTTCTTTTTTTTTTTTACTATATTTTATTTCTATTTTTATACAAATATGTACGTATACAAAAAAAAAAAAGAGTAGGTTATCATCGTGAGAAAGATTATATTTAAATTACAACATATATATATATATATATATATATATATATATATATATATATATATATATATATATATATATAGTTCGATACACGCGTATCTATATTTGAGAAATAATGATTACATAGATTACAAAGAAAATGACTCATTCATCAAATCAAAATTAAATTCGATTCAGAGCAATGACATTCTAAAAACATTTCAACAAGCTATTTAAATTTTCAATTACGAATCGCAGATAGTATTTAAAGAGAGAGAATTTCATCAAATAGAGTAGTATATACGAATGTAAACGAACGAAATTGTTTTAAAATTTTTATCTTTACGTAAAACTCATTTCATCGAATTAATTCACGATAGTATCGATAAATCACGTTACTTCGAAGTATATAAATTAAATGAGATAAACAATTTCAAAAATATTTTCTGCTTGTTCTTTTTAAATCATAATTTCCTAACAATCTTTAACAGAAAATAATTACTTCATTTTAAATACAGTATATTAATATAATATTTAAAAGTTACGTTTATAATCGTGCGATGAAATATTGTTACAAAATCATTGAAAACAAAAGAGTTATCACTACCCTAAAGAAGAGTGAGTTTACTATTTCGTGATAAATGGCTCGGTTTTTCCGATAATAATTGATTCGACCCTACACCCATCCCACCACCATCCTCTGCCCCCTCATCATAAAATTACATATTGTTTCGTTGTTACAACATAAACCCGGCTGCTTACGGGTATTGTGAATTTTTATTCCTCGTGTTGATTATTTTTAATAAAGAAGGTCTTATTATGCACTTCTTTCCGTTTTCTTTTTTAATGAACGAACAAAACAATCCAGAACATCGTATGCATCGTTTAGCTTAAGAATATTAAAATAAAAAATAAATAACCAGAACCAATCTCACCTGATTGTTCGCAAGCAATTAATAAAAATATTCCCGTGACAAATAAACCATATACAATGCTAAATAAAATTTGATTCCTCGGTATGTAGACAAGTTCAGTTGTAGTACTTCGAAGAATTGAAAAATGTTCGAGAAACGTTTCGAACGGACATAATTAAAATCACGTAAATGTATTCCTTACGAAATAGACATCTTCAGAATAAAATCTTTTTCCAGATTTTTTACTTGCAAGAGTGTAGAAAAAATAAATAAAAAGAAATGCTGAATGTATTGCAAATATATTGAAACAAGATAATTGAATAGAATGCGTGATTACGTCAACAATTTATTTCATGAAAGGGTGTTTAATCTTCATTTTGTTTTTTTTTTTTTTTTTGTTAATTTATGCAATTTCCATAGAGAAATTATATGCGAGCAAAAGAAATAATTTTTCTTCTTATTGTGTTTAAACGCCGCCCCCCTTTTTTTTATTTAGGTCTAGAAACCCTAAATCATGGGTCAAATATCTCATCCGGACCGTCATCCAATGAGATGGTTTTTTTTTTTCATGAAAGAAACAATTCTCTTTTTCTTTTTTTTTCTTACAAAAATCTAAAATTATTTTATTACAATTATTCATATATGTACTTTTACAAATATATATATATATATATATATATATATATATATATATATACGTATTTATTTATTAATTTTATAAATAATATATTTATGTATATATATATATGTTTATATATTTATTTTTTTCTTTGAATATCGATTAAATTAACAATGTACTGAAACTTTAAAAAAAATGGACCAACACACCTCGTGAATTACCGTACAATTATATTCTGACAAAGAATATAATAACAAAGAAATATAATACAATAAGAAATACATCACAGCATGTAATAATATACAGATGCTACGATCTCAGACGAATTTATTTTAACGATCAAAAGATTTATAATTTTTCTTAAAATAATTGTTATTAGTGTATAGCATTTCTTAAACGTTGAAAAATAATCTTAATGACCATTTAGCACCGAGGACACAAACTTTTTATGACAAGGAGAGCTTCTAACACCGTTTTACGACGTACATTTCGTTTTCTTTCTTTTTCTTTTTTGAGAACTCCTTAGTAGCGTATTTACCGAACACTCAATAAAACTTTTCATTTTACGATATTTCTCTTATATAAAACTCGTACCGAACCATTACAATATAATTTATCTAATTATATAATTTAATATTAAAGATATATCAATACTCATTGAAAATGTAAATATATTACTTTTAAATATATTTTTATTGTTTTTAATTGTTCATAAAAAAAAGAAAAAATGTGCTTTAGTCTTAACCTACCATATTTGCAACAGAAAAATCAATAAAAGATATCAAAAAAATATCGATACTTATTTCTATTTTTGATAATATATCATATTTGCGTAATACCATTATCAATATCATACCGGTTTTTAAGTTACTGGATATAATAACGGTATTGAAATCATAATGACTTTTAAATTATTTGTCCATATTGACAACGATCAAACCGATAAATCATATCCCTTAAAAGTAATTAAGTGAAATTAAAAAAAAAAAGGGGGGGAAACAAATTCAAAAATATTTCTTTTATATAGATAATACTTTGTGTTGTATACGTGTTCGGAATATATTTAACTCTTTCCTATTGAAATTAAAAATTTATTTTTTGAGTAAATGTTTGTACTGCTTGCTACTGTTTCGAAAGTGACAAATTTAATCAGTTTATTTTATTGTGTACAACATTCACGCACATTTTTTTATTACACTGTATATATATGTATATAAAAGATAAACGAGAGAGAGAGAGAGAGAGAGAGAGAGAGAGAGAGAGAGAGAGAGAGAAATAAATCTATTAATCCGTAGAACTAGAATTTCTAAACAAGGAAAGATTGCGTCACACGTTGTACCTACGAATAGACATAATATCGGCCAATGGGATACTAAATATCTATTATTATTATTATTATTATTATTATTATTATTATTATATTATTATTATTATTATTATTATTATTATTATTATTATTATTATATTATTATTATTATTATTATTATTATTATTATTATTATTTATATGGGAAAGAGTTAATATATTATTTTAATATGATAAAAATATCAACTTTTTTTTCAATCGTGCAACCATGCCCATTCAAATCTACTACACATGATACACGCGTTCTAATATCTAATCAAAGGAAACACACGGAATGTTTGACGTATCAGGAAATAATAAGCGATTCCGTACATGCATTTAACATTGATCGTTGTTTGACGAATAAATCGATTCAACAATGAATTATATGATAAGTGTGATTTAATTATATGAAAATTAACAAGTGAAAAGAATGAAAAGAAAAAAAAAAAGAAAAAACTAATAGAAAAATTGGATGAAATATTCGAGACAAGTATCGAATAAAATTTCTTTATCGAGAGAGAATGCATCTTCATTTTCGTAAATAAAAAACAAAGATATAAATATATATATATTTTTATACATATAGCATGAGTCATAGCGATCACTTTTAAATTTAACGTCCGTGTGTCGTAAAGAATTCGCGTGTAGATTCTATTTAAAGAAACAACGATCACGATCGAAGGTTTTCTTTAAGTGAATTAGCCGACGAGATTATTTTCATCGTCTTTTATTTTTTTTTAAATAAACGAATGCAATGTGAAAGTATATGATGATGTCACCAATGATTGAACGAGGCTCGACATGTTCAAGCGAACACAAGAGTTAACCTATTAACTGCCGAAATGTTTAAAAAGACGCGCGAGTTTCACGTGACGCATATCACGTGGTACGTCACGTGACGTAAAAAGACTGCGAAGATAAAGAGGAAGAGAGAATACAAATGGATTATAAATTAAGAGCCCATTGAATATATTCTTTGTTAGAAGTAATAGAAATATACACACACACACAAACCTCTATCGCTATAAATTATATATATAGTTACAATATTAATATAACTATATTATATATATATATATATATATATATATATATATATATATACATATATTAAACATATATTATATTGCTTCCAACAAAAGGAGATATTCAGTTGATACATTAATTTATAATCGATTTGTTTAGCCGAACGAGAATAGAAAGTAGCAGCAGTTTATAGGTTAAAAAATATCTTCGAGCAATAAAATAGTAGTAGTAGTAGCAATAGTATAATAGTAATAGTAATAGCAGTAATAGTAGTAGCAGTAATAGTAGTAGTAGTAATAATAGTAGTAGTAATAGTGCGGTGCTGCCTAAAGAGAATATGAAACGTGCTGTATATATAACATGTTTGTTAAAACATATATATATCTTAATATATACAGGGTGCGTAAATCGAGCATAATCAAGGGTGCAGATCGACTATGAAACATCAAAAATGGTGGACTTTGGGGGATTGGGATGGTATCGATACCTCCGGATCCTGGGCCTGTTCGGAATCAGCCGAGGTGCTCGATGTCTTCAGGATGGTGTACAGCTTTACGTAGGGGGCCTTGATTAGCTGTTAGCCAATACAATCGGCCATTTTTATCAACAATTCTCTTTCGAAACCATTTTTTCCTCTTTTTCGTTCTTTTTTAATTATTATTATTATTATTATTATTATTACTATTATTATTGTTTTTGATATTCTTTTTTTGACAATCGACTTTTATATCGAGTCGATAACTTAAACACGATCAATCATCGCATCGATAGATCAATGGTTTTTTCGAATTTAAATGAAAAATTATATTACTCGACTATTTAACTTTTTCACATTAAAAATCTATTGTCGATCATTCAGAAGTTGACTTTATCGACGTTATCAAGTTAAGACGTTTCAAAAAATGGAAAAAGCGAATCCGATCTTTAAAATGATTGAAAAGCATATTTTGAAAATTTTAATGTATTATTTCGTAGGAAATTGTAGAAAATCGAATTGAAGAATATATATATATATATAAAGAGAGGGAAAGAGAGAGAAATATAACACGTGTTTATCTGTAGAGTAGGTTGATACGTCTCGGATTCTTTTTTTTCTTTTCTCTAAAGACAACAACACGAGTATTCTTTTACGTTCTTCCTCAAGGACGTGGAAAACAACAGAACTTTTGGAATTATTTAAAGATCCCACGTGTGACCGGCTTGCACGGATGGGATATTACACGTGTACATTATATTGTGTGTATTTAGGGCAAATGACTCAACACATGTTGTGATCGAATTAAAAGACGTCACGAAAAGAGGACTACTATGTTCAAGAAAATTATATAACGCGAATATTGCGAGTTTATTTGTGGATCGAGAAAGGAACATATAGGAAAAGTACACAAATTAAAAAATTTCATGGAAATGTCTGATCATTTTTTTTATTTGTTTTTGTTTCGTTCTTCTTTTTTTCTACAAATTCCCACGTTTTATCTTTCATCTTCATTGATCCTCTAATCTCCAATGACTCAATCAATGTCAATAAAAATTTTTGTCAAGAGTAAAGAGTTTTCGAGAAATCGATAACCTATGCAATCGCAAATCTATCAATCTTGTCGTTTTTAATAATTTAATTCGCGAAATATTATCGATAAAATCGGAACCGTTGATTATCGATGCGACAATCGTAAGATCGAAACAACATCGACCTCTTCTTTAATCATCTTCGAATGGATTTAAAGTAATAATACAAAAACTGAAGATCTCGAAATATTACATCGACGATCGTGATACTATCTACATATTTAAAACAAAATTTTCATTCTTTTTTTTTCGATAAAAAACAACAATTTGACTGAATAAGAGGAACTTTAAATTATAATGAATACCGATGCATAAAAATAAGAATATTTAGTGAAATAAAAAATGAATCATCTACATATTCAAGGTGATATATATATCGTCAACGAGCAGTCACCTGAAGTCGTTAAACGTTATAATCGATCGGAGATACGATTTCTTTTCGGGAGCATGCTCTCATTAATTCGAGATATCAAACAAAGTATTTAACAAAAAATATAAACCTATGTTCTCATATACATGTATATATAGGTAGATAGATAGATAGATAGATGATTTCACTTTGAATTAATTCGAGATATATTGAATTTTATGATAAAAATATTAAAAATAACAATTAACAAATATTTATTAGCGAAGATGATAAACATTGTATCGTTGCATACCGCGTAACAACATCAAGCACAATTTTCTCGAAAATTTATATATTTTATTATATATATATATATATGATATATGAAAAGAAGATATATGAAAAGAAATACAAAAGGGATCGTACGAATAATCCCAACATAATCTTCTTTATTTTTTTCCTTATCATATATTTGATTGAACTTATTCAAGAAAGGACAAAAAATAAATAAAATTTACGACACGAAAATAGTTATTCAAAAAAAAAATGATAATAATAAGTTATAAGAATAAAAAGACTCACCTCCCAGGATTCTCTAGTTAATTCGGATATCTCATCGCCATCTTGATTGCGTGCCTTTCCCTCCTCAGTTGATTCTCCACTTTCCCCAGATTCCTGTGGTGTCAATTCTGGCGATAAATCTGTGTCGGTGTCGGATAGAATATATCCACGTTCCCTCCAATAATTTTCATCGAGTTCACCGTAAAGGTTAGGCACCCACGCGTGAATAAACCTATAAAGGTCATCGACCCTACGAAGAAAGAATAAATGTATGACATACATATATTACACGAACGATGTAACCACGTCTTAATATAAATTAATAATTTTAATTGTACAAAATTCGTCGACAAATTGATACTTCGAGTGTTATTATATCCATAACCTAAGTCAATCGAACGAATTTTAATAATTTATAATTTATTTATACACACGTTTTCTTTTGAAATCTTTGATTAAATTAGATTGATCATAATCGATTGAATAAATTTTATATATAAAAATCATCAACTATTTTAATATAAAATTACCTGTTGTAAATAAAAGGCATCGTTCTTCTAACTGTATCTTTTACATGATTATTATAAATCGCATCGACATATCCGCCTACGGTACTCAACATCCAACTCATTTTGAATTCTGTGTTATATATATATATATATATATATATATATATATATATATATATATCCTCTCGTTTTGCGTATTAAAATTCCAGACGATTTACGCAAGCGTTTTCTGTCGCATCGTAGATACGAACAAAATGTAGTGCGTAAAACGAAAAAAGAAAAAAATATGAAACAAGAATCGAAATTTCTTTTACGATTTCTTATTTAAAATGATCAAAAAAAGATTTAAAAAAGAAAGTACTAAAAGTTAGAACGAATAGTGACAATGACAATTACCCGATAAGTATAATTATATTAAAATCGCGCCCTTGTCAGTCTCATAGCGTCACGTGATCAACTTAACCTCCAAATTGTCAAAAAAAAGTATTTTAACATTTGATTATCGCTCTCTTTTCATTTCTATTACCGAGCGAGTATCAAACACGATCTTCTACGACACATATAGATGCCGCTACCGATCTAAACGATTTTTATTTGGTTGTCATTAATATTTTATTGAACAGTATATTGACACTTATTTTATTCTTGTTCTGTTATCGTAACGTCAACCGAACGCGGTACAGAGAGAGAAACTTCTGGATAACTTGCAAACGTTTACTTTGCTTTGCTTTGCTCTGAGAGTAACTAACGGCTTATTGGAGCATCGCTAAAGTCACATGACCAACTTGCCGATAGGAAACGTGCACATGCACTTTCGAAGGTTGTTTTACACGTAAGTATTTATACCAGTTTGTCGCATATGCGTAACATGTTGAATCAATGGCGCAATAAGTGACGCGCTTGAATTTATTTAACATATTTTCTTTTTATCCCTTTGCATTTAATTATTAAACGTTCTTTAATGCGATACGTGTGTACTTAATCGTCTTACTTTAATTAATTGTTTGTTCCAACGTTGTATTAAAAATTATAGAATTATTTTGAATTATTCTTTTTTATAGCTCTATAATGTAATTTAATTATTAAACATTCTTTGATTCGATGAATGTGTTTTCTTTAATTATCTTAGTTTAATTAATTGTTTGTTTCAACGTTGTATTAAAAATTATAAAATAATTTTGAAGTTCTTTTTGTCATCATTCAATAATGTAATTTATGATTTATATATTTTTATTATAATTGTATGTGTTAGATAGATTACAGAGATTATAGAGTAGGAGTGTTACAAACCTATTACGTGGAACGCTGAACCAATATTCAGGACGTAGCTTCTTCTTGCCATAACTCATAATAGGCGTAGATCGTGGTATTTTTTTATCTTTAGGTCTACCAGTCCGTAGTCTCAGATATAATGGAGGATCTTCACAAGATCGTGCGGGTCTTGGTATCAGTTCTGTGTAATTGGAAGAAAAATATATCATTGTAATAAATTGAAATAAAATAATTATCTTCGATATAACATTGTACTTTCATTTTACAATGAATCCCCTCAAATATTAAAATTAAGGAATTAGTGTCATTTTGAATTTGTATATACATGATAGATCCTCATTCTTCTGTACAATAAAAAAGTTAATGCCATCTTAAAACAGCTATAAGAAAAATGAACACTGCATAATTGAATAAAACGATTAATTTTAACTGGTCCTCTCAGTATTAAGCTGAATATCTGTATAAGAAATATCACACTAAAACATTTGACGTTTTTATAATTGCTAAAATATTTAAAAAAAAAAGAAGCATTTCAAAATCAAATTTTATTGTATTTGTAAAAAATTCATGCATAAAATATGTATAAATATTGTATTTAACATCAAGAATAATATATATTTGAGATTCAATTTCGTTCAGCCCGCGATAGATGTATGTAAAGAGTGGTTCAATAAAATGACAATTATTACACACAAACTAACATCATAAAAAATATAAACATATATCTGCAAAAATTTAAGAAAAAATTCATTACTGTAATTTTAATTTTATATTATTTAATAAGATATATCATACAGAGGGCAATATCTAAATTAAGATAATTAAAAGAGTTAAAATAAAAAATTGAGAAATATGATATTATCACACATAGAAGAACAATTTAAACAACACCGATAATAAATTATAGTGTAAAGTAAGTGATCCGATATATTCTTAAATACAATGTGCACCTGTAGGCAGCAAATCGAAGAAAGTAAAAATATAAATATTTATAATGTTGATTATTAAAACTTAGCAGACAAAAGAATCTTTTGCATGGTAATATAAGGAGAAAATAAGAATTTAGAATTAAGCTGAAATATAACGTTAAAGAAAAAGGAAAAAAAATGGATGGTCATAAAACAAGAATAGGGACAGAGCAAGCTAATACAGTATGAACCTACCGAGGCCTTCAAGTTCAGGAAAATTAGGTGCTTGGACTAGAGGGACAACAAAAACATGTAACATTACTGCATTAGTATGAATTTGTTGCTAATGAATGATGAAACCCGTCGTGCTAATGAAAAGTTCCCTATCTGTATACATTCATGCATATTACTATCAATATGAACAATGTATAAAAAAGTAATCTAAAAGATAAATATTATACTATATAGGAAAAGTTAAAAGAGCACTACATTGTTATAACAATTATGTGATCATACAATGAACACTTCATAATCGTCTTAAACATATAAGATGGCACAAAGGGTTTCAAGATTCTCTATAGATAATCATGTTTCTTATCGAAGAAAGAAAATTTGGCATTCCTAATATTCTATATAATGAAAAAGCATTTTGTACAATGAGAAATTTACAAAAATAGTTTTTTAAAAAATACCATTTAATGTTAGCTATGAAATTTGATATTGTAATTATATTATGAAATAACTATTTTTTTTTCCTTTTTTTTTTTTTTTTACTATCTATCTAATCACATTATGAATTGGTTCTATATTAGTAAATTTTATAATATGAATATAATAAATAACATTATAGTCTCATAACCCTTTTGAATTAACAGAAGAAGGATATAAAATTGTAACGCACTTAATATAGACTCCAACATGACAAATGAGCATATTTCAAAACTATAATTTAAAACGTACTTCAAAAATATAGAATATGTAAACTACTTAAATATAGAATGAAATAAGCGCATTTGGTTACTATTTATTTACATTATGTTAAGATAGAAAGATTATTATATTTTTGATTTAAAGTCGCACGTATCAATTTTAATATTTATTTGTATCCAAAAGCGCCCAATGTATATGCAAAGGGACACTAATACATTAGCAACGTAACATTATCTAAAAAGCCGTCTAGCATATACGAGCGAGTGCAGTGCGAAACACGTAGTTCCCGTTTGCCATTCTTACCGTTAAATGTATGTGTTTTTTTCTTATATCAAAGTTCTTACGAAAATTAGCCCAACTAGTATGGAATCGCGTAAATGAAAAAAGTTCGTCAGAGAAGGAAAGTCTATCTTATTGTAATGTGTTAAGACTAGTATTGTTATTCTTTCCGATAAGAATGTATAACTTCCAGACTAATACGTCATTTTAATCATAACGATACTTACTGTCAAAACTGACGAATAATCCTGGCATATCATCAACGGAAACCATACTGCGGTAATCCAGTCGTGGTGCTTGTGTTAAAGCTTTACTTCCACGACTACTATCAACGCTGCTACTACCTGAGGATGTTAGAGGTTGTTGTCTGATGAAAGTACCAACGGAAGAACGCCTGAAAAACGAATCAAGAATGAAACTACATTCATAAAAATGTGTTTATCAACATTACGAGTGTAAAATCAACGAATGTCCCTTTCATATTATGATAACATTCGAACGACATCCTCGTAATGCTAAAATTAATTTGATTAATATAAGTTGACAACATTGACATTGAGTAGGAGATACATCCAATGCAGAATTTGTATGTCCGGTGTATGCTGCAAACTAATTTTGTGGCTATTTCAAGATACTATATATGTCGTGTAGATTAATAATGTATTGTATTTGGTTGTAAGCAGTTTGTTAAGCTTTAATATAGCAGACTGTAGTAGTCGATAAATTGACAGAGTTGTGGAGAGATGTAACATTTACCTGAAAGCAGGAACCATCTGGGGGACCCTTAACCCCAGAAAGATTAAAGTTTGAAGATACAAAGGTGAAGGTTAAAGAAGTGTATGATACGATAAGCATAATATATAGACATGTACATATAAAACATATATAAAGGAATTTATAAAAAAAAAATAAATAAATAAAAAGAAAAAAATTCCTTTTACAATAAATATAAAAATATTATTCAAAAATATTTTTAAAGATTTTTCAAGACCATTCATAATACTATACATAATCATAACAACATTCCATTGGCGTATACAAAACGAAATATAATACAACCAGAATAATAAATACCAAAAGATAAAATAACTAAGATCACACATTTTGACAGACAAATACCAAGGACCAATATATATTTTATATAATAATGCAGGTTGACGATCAGGGTCAAACTCACCCAATTAGGCCTCCTGGACCTGGTGAAAATTGGGCATTGCTGGAGTCCTGGGAGAGAGAGGAGGCGATAAGCGGAGGAGTTCCTCCAGCTCTACCGCCCCCACCACTCTCTTCGCTGGGAGTTTTAGCAAAGAGGCCCGAGCTAAAGTCACTCACCAGGTTGATCGGCGAGCTTTTACCACCACCATTACATATTTTTTGTTAGTTATGTTAGAAATCATAGAAAAACTTCGAACAAACAATATTGAAACTGATCATTCATTTTAGAAAAATTAAGTAAAATTATGTAAATTCGGTTTCAAAATTAAGAAATAATATTTTTAAGAATATTCAGTTTCAAATGTTAACAGCACTTCATTATCACAATTAAAAGTTGTTAGTATTGCAACTACTCTGAGAACATTTTCCCTTCGTGTATCTTCAGATGTGTATTTCTTCATTTCTTTTTTGTTTTCTCTTTTTTACTTTTTCTTTTTATATAAAATACGTTTTCTCATAGTGCTTGTTAGAAATGCAGGAAGCCACTTTCTATGCATAAGTAGCTACTGGAAGTTCTATTTTACAATACCTGAGGATATTCACACTGTACATTTGTACAAAACGCAACTTGCTCGTTGCTTATATCGTAATATAATTTAACTTATAAAATGCGTTTGTTTTAATGTTCGACGAATAACCTCAAGTATATTTTATGCCTTCTAAAAATTTGCGTAAAAGCAATCACACGTGATTTTAAATAAAAATTTTAACATACAAGACAGATTTCAGCGTTCCAATTTATCAATCCTGTATAAAACATATGCTGTATATATCTGATTGAATTTTACACAATCCTAGGACAGCTGAATACAATAATAAATAACATAAGCATATATTAAATTTATGGAGATCGTGTTACAAAAATAGTTTTAAAAAAACGCTGACTAATGAAAAAAATAATTTTAAAAGGATAAATATAATATGAAAATGTGTTCACCTTGAGAAGACTTTACTGAAGACAGATGAATGATGCGAATCAGCACTATTCGGCAAGCTTGAAACTCTATCAGAAACGGATTTATTTTCTTCCTCTCGGTCACCTGTGAGTCCTTCCATACCAACCCATGACAACGGGTAAGACAAACGTTTTAACATCTTGAAAGAATATAAAAGTATAAATATATCAAGTATCATATTTACAATCTCACAATAATCATTTATATTTGTTTACAATACCTTATTTCTTCTAGATTCTTGTTTATCATCATCCTTATGCTCTTCATCTTTTTCAGGTTCTTCATTATTACTATCTAAACTAAACGATACTGAACTAGCTTTCTTTCTACCATTGATGCTAGGACCGCTATCTAACGAACTAGTTGTGATATTAGTTGGGGCTATTGTTATTGGTGGGACCCAATCCGAAGACAAAACAATGTCTGCGTCAGAATACACTTTCTTTGATGGCATAGGTTGAATAATTGGAAGCGGTGGGTTAGGATCACGTATATCTATGCCAGAATCATGGCACGACAATTTGACTAGAGATCCTTCTTCATCTTCAGGAATGGCATTGGATTTTGCTGATTCTGTCTGTGAAAATAATTAATATTTACTTTGACGTATTTACATAAAAACCATCATCAAAAATAAAATAATATAATCTTTACCTTATCAGAATTCAAGGAATCTTGCTGTTCGTCGTCAACCGAAAACGTACTTCTATCTTTACTAGGAACTGCCCAATGATGATCTAACATCGATCTCCTACGTTCTTCTAATGTTCTACTTGCTTGACCACCAACACATGGTTCTTTTTCAGTACTATCTTTCTCCTTTTCTTCTTTCTCTTTGGTTGTCGCTAAATTATCATCCTAGTAAATACAATTGTTTGTAAATAGAAGATATTTGTTTTTAATTTCATTGAAAAGCAAATTCATATATATATATATATATATATATATATATATATATATATATATATATATATATATATTAGAACACTCAATACATTTTACATGTACATACATTTTGAAGATTCGTAGGTGTTACAAGCTCTCTATCGAAAGCTTTTGGGAAAGCATCGCCTTCTCTTTCCGCACAACTGCATACACTTTCGTTATCGTCACCTGCCAATTCAGGAAAAGTTTCATCTTTACCCGGTGACTGAGACTTCTGACTATCACCTTGAGAAGGTTTCTTCATGTAATATATATCAGGCTTTTTGTCTAGATTGCCAGATTTTGTGTGCCCTACTCGCATATGAGCAATATCATAATATATCGCAGCATTGACTACAAATTCCATTGGAGCGATAACTCCATAAGATTCAGCACCGTGTTCAATGACAAGAGGATCAGAGACATTTGGATCAAACATAACTGCATTTGGTGTAACCAATAATACACCACCTACCACACCCTATAACACAAAAAGAAATATCATAAATTTATATAATTTCTTAATATTTGTTATCTTTTTATCACATTATTTATTCTAAATCATTTCAATGTTACACTTATCAATCCAGAATATTTAAAATTTATGAAAAACAAAATAATTAGAATATAAATTACCTGTCCATCTGTAATATGGCGTACATTGATTTTCAAAAATCGTTCTTTAAATGGTTGTTCATCATCCTCCATAACAGCATTTCCACTGCCAAGAGGAGTCTTCACTCTTTCAATGTGGCCCAGCTTTGGTGATACAGGTCGTAAATTATCTAAAAGTTCTGCAAAATTAAAGAAAGAATCACATAAGTATAAAATTTATATAAGAAAACACATAAATATTTCATTTTCTTAATTTAATAAGTATTCTGTTGTAATTGAGATTAAAATTAACTTTATTTATCATCTACAAAACACGTTCTTTTTAGAAATTATATCAAACTCGTGCTTTCCAATTGCCTACACAATATGTATTTACAAAATATGGTTGTTATGCGTACCATATTGACTATTGACTATTTATGATTGACCTATCTATCTATCACTGGACGTAGAAACGTGATTGAACAGCCTCGGATAATCGTAAAATTTACTGGAGATGGAACCAGCCTGCAGTTTGCATTTACAGTATATACCATATACAATCGTAAATAGTAGTAGTCGAGCAAACATGCCTAATGAGTGATTATACATTAATCAAGTAATAAATCTATGATTCATAAAGTGTAATATATAAGGAAAATTCATCGTTATTTAAGAATAATTAATTTTAACAGTGCAGTAGCTAATTGTTAATTGACTCTTACAGTCTCTCTTCTTTTTCTTTTTTAATTCAACAAACAAAAAAGAAAGTGAAGTAAAGATCGTTACATAAAATATTTTCAATGAAACCTCATCGTGAAAATTGTTTTAATCATAATGCACTCTTTGTTGGAAGCTATCGACTACACAAACACGCGCATATTGCATGTGACAAATGGTTCATAGTCGTGGTATCGATCATTTATTATTATGATGACTTATAATGTCAGAAAGCATACTCTTCTCTGCTTCTTGCCGAGTATACCAGGATTATTTTTTTATATCTATCGACATAACGCAGCCTACGGCAACGCGGCAAAGGTATTTCAAAAAAAAATAAAAGAAAAGAAAAGAAAAAAAAAATAATGTAAAATATAAAATATAAAAATAGAGTGAAATCTATGAGATTTCATAAATTAAATTAAATAAATATCGGGATATTTTTAATCTAAAAATCAACGATCGATAGATGGATAAATAGATACAATCGACTTTGACCTTTTACCGTGATGTTACATAGAGAAATATAAAATGGAACATTTTCGTAGAATAAACGAAATTTTTCTGAATCTCATTTATTATAACTATTTCGAAATGGTAACATTTATTGGGGAGAAAAAAAACAAAAGAGAATAGAAAAGAAAAAAAGAATAAGTTGCAATTTCGTTTATTTGATTTCGAAAGACATAACTTTCGTATAAGAAAGGGTTGCGTCTACTTGTTCTACTTGTTCTAGATATATTGTAATGGTAACGCGTTAATATGCAATGGGAAACCTTCGTATTCTAACACAAGATAACATCGAGTTCCAATTCTTTCTCGACGTTTAGTCAACTGAACTACCGATTTTTACCTTCGGCTTTACGAAGACCACGCAAAATCCTGTTCCATTATTCATATCGTAGTATTCATATCGTAGTATTCATATCGAGAGAGAGAGAGAGAGAGAGAGAGAGAGAGAGAGAGAGAGAGAGAGAGAGGAGAATTTCTTTTTCATATTATCATAATTGACAATAAAGCATTTAAATTGATCGATAGAAAGCGTAAATCAAATTATCGTGTGTGTGTATTACACGTCCGTCGTCGTTTAAATAGTAAGATCAAATGTGAATTATCGATCAATCATAAGTTCTTTATCGGATTTTTAAATCTAGCGCGTATTAATATTTTAATCGAGTTTAAAAATATATTTAATGTAAACAATTTCTTTTATCTTTCAAGTGTGTTATAAAAAAGAAAAAAGAAAATAATAATAATAATAACAAACATAAATTCTTTTGTCGCAATCTAGACTTATATCAGTAATATGAAGCTTGTAACACTTTATTTGGATCACACCTTATATGTTCCGAAAAAAAGATCGATATATATACATATAATTGAAGACAAAACAAAATTCATCGAAGTATGTTTGGACCACCCTATGTAATGTTCCGAGAAAAAACCATCTATGAATACTCCCGAAAAAAAAAGATTAATTCATAACATATTATTTGATTACCTTGTATATAACGTTTGAAGATAAGAAACAAAAATAAAAAATAAACAGCGAAAACCAAAAAAAAAAAAGAAAAAGAAAATTGATACTTGAAACTAGTTGATAAAAAAAGAACTCGTAACATTTTATTTGGACCGTCCTATGTGAAGTTTCAAAAGGGAGGGAAAAAAGGAAAGGAAAAAAGGTCAGATAAAAAGAAATGAAAAAAAAAAGTTTCATTGTTAAGAGTACCTTTCTCTTCCGGTGGTAAATCGTCCTGCGAGTCGTGATCCTGTGGAGGATCTGGACTGGGTGCGTCTGTTGCGGTGGTACCGCCTCCAGAACGGCCTTCTCCTTTGTTTGGAACCCATAATTGTTGTCCTGAATAGATAAAGGTACTACCGAGCCTGTTGAGTTTACTCAGCTCGGAGGGTGTGGTGTCGAATCTGGCTGCCACTGACGTAAGCGTATCTCTGTCGCCCACCTGCAACGAATAAAAAGAGAAAACAGTTATTAGAGAGAGAAAGAAAGATATAGATAGATAGATAAAGAGAGTGAGATGAATATGTTCAAAGAACAAGTTCCTTTAGGGATTATTAATTATATAACGTTTAACCGTGTTGACTATAATTAGGATCGTCGAAATAACGATGACGTACCTGACCTATGACATAACAACGTGACATCGTATTTCTACGATGGAATATATTTTTTTTTATTTTTTTATTTTTGCTTTTATATTTTTTTATCGCCTCGTTCGTATATATCAATTTCATATCGTGTACAGTCGATAAAGCAATTATTATTGGCTGCAAAAAGAAGAAAGGAAAAAAGAAGAAAAAATTGTATCAATGTAAAAAAAAAAGAAAAAGGAAAAAGAGTGAAAAACAAAAGAAAACCATAACTTTTTTCGAAACTAAAATTTCTCTGATTGATAATTACATTTAATTCTTTCATATTTTCAAGATTTCGTTCATATTCAGTATTTCATGTCATACAAATATTACAAATTACTTATATACGATATCAAGTTAATGTATGTACACGAGGCCAACGCTCATATGTTGCAAGTATTAATCTATCTAATCACGTACTACGTTATTGAAATATTCTAATATACTAAACGTGATCTAACGGCAGAGAGAGAGAGAGAGAGAGAGAGAGAGAGAGAGAGATGATCATTATTGGTTAATTACTTCGTCCTCTCTTTAAAGGTCGATTCACACAATTTCACTTCGATAGTCTCTATGTTCCGATAGTAGTTCTCAGGCATAGTGATTTTAATTTATGATTAAAATTTATGATTTTAATAATAATTAAAATCATACATTTTAATTATTATTAAAATCATGATTTTAATTATTATTGCACGTAATTAAAATGTATACAACATCCACATATATCTTTATTCAATTTCAGTTCGGTCATCGATCATCTGTCATACATATTTCTTTCTCTGTGTCAAAAGTTCGTCGACAACGATGTGGTTTCTTTTCCTTTTTTTTTTATTTCTTTTTTATGTGTTTATTTTTCATTTTTAATTTTTTTTTTTAATAACTGACAAAATTCCGATAACTTGGAGTCCTTTCTTGTATAATACATTGTTGCATTGCGAAGGTGTAACAAAATATCAATTGACGCATGAATCATTCATTTTCCATATCGATTATTATTTCCAAAAAAAAGGTAAAGAAAATTGAAAATTTATATTAAAATTAATATTAAAAATTATTATAAAAAGATGATAAAATTATACACATCGTGTAAAAATATAAAATGTTAAGGATCGATTATCCCCTGTGATTACTTTGCTACTAAAATTAAAAACAAGAAGAAAAGAAATATCTAAAAGTCAAGCTAATCGCTTTGATCTGTGTGAAATGGTGATAAATTATTCTCGATATATTCTGACGGATACATTCTATGAAATAAAACTGATGTGTAAAAATGTGAACGACTGAAAATTGTTGAAACCATAACTGAGAAGAGACCTATGAAGATCGAACTAAAAGAAACTAGTATCTTCTTCCGTTTCTTTTCTTTCCTTTTACTCCACTCCTCTTTTTTCTTTTATTTTTTTTTTCTTCATTTTATTAATACGAAAAAGAGATCGAAACGTTTCTTTTGTCCACAAACAATCCCGTTCATTTATTTGTTATTTCAAATTCTCCTCCCCCTTTCTCTTATTTTTACTATGACAGAGAAAATCTGTCGTCTCTTTGTGTTATAAAAGATCATAAAAAAAGATAAAATAAAATAAAAGAAAGAAAATGGCCGTGAGCTTTAGGACGAACAGGAAAGATACCACGATGGTAGAAAGAGGGAGGGGCGAAGTGACGAGAGGTAGAGAAAAAGTTGGCGGGGGCAGGAGCAATGGAAGCAGGGACAAGGTGGCTGAGAGAGAGGAAGGGGGAAGGGCGAAAATGATCGCAACGGAGAAAAATTAACGCACAACAGAGCCAAGGTTTTTAATCAACGTCCAAAAGCCATTCTGGATGAGAACACTATAGGTAATTTCGTATAAGCTATTGTTATCCAATGTTTCGCATAAACAATCCGATGCGCGTGCGTCACATACATACATAAATGAGAAATCGATAGACATCAGTTTCTACGTAAGCTGATTATTATCGATCGCAGTGAACTCTCTCTCTCTCTCTCTCTCTCTCTCTCTCTCTCTCTCTCTCTCTCTCTCTCTCTCTCTCTATCCCTTCCTTCCCCTAACCCCCCCTTTCTCTCTCTTTCTCTTCAATACCGTGTGTTCACGTTTTATTCATGTATGTTCTAATAACGAACGTTGAAAAGATTTGATGTTAAACACGTCGTATAAACAATTTGATTGATTTTTCAATATGATATGATATATCATCGAAGCATTGAAATTGATAGGAACGAGAAATCATACCAAGAGTCTGTAAGCGGATTAGAAAAAACGATCTCTACAAAATGAGAATAATATTTTCTGATGGAATGATATTAATTTTGATATTGGATGTAAAATTTTGTAAATGATCGAATATTATCGTGCCGATAATAACGTAACGTAGCATTATATTTTTGTGGAGATAAATCTTTTTCTTTTTTTTGTTTGTTTGTTTATTTTTAGAATTAGATTTTTATATTTTGTTGGAACGGTCGTAAATATGACTAATGTATCTTACGATTAGAAGTGCACACGCGCGCGCGCACACATGCACGCGTTTGTTTCTTAAGGGAAAAAAAAGAAATTAACTTGTAACACTTGTGATGATAAATTTTCAAAAATAAAAATATCGATATTATATATATATATATATATATATATATATATATATATATATATATATACATATTATATTAATATAATATTATATTTGTATTAACGTTTTTATTTGCGATTATATATTTACATAATGTTCACTTTATCTATAAAATAAATTAGCATGTTATACGTTATCGAATATATTCCTTCCCATTACGATCAAACGTTTGCTTGATAATATCGAAGTTTGAAGATAAAAGAGTACTTCATATATAAGATACGTATGAAAAATATACCATATAACATAATGTAAGGAACTTGTTACTCTCCATCTTTATAAAATATAAATAAATTATCACGTAAAAAGGTCTGTAAATCGGTTGGTTCTTTACGAAACCTAAAGAAGAACGGTTTACCACTTTGAACCTGCGATACTTTAAAATCTTCAAAGAAACCATAAAATAAATTAGGGAAATTCGAGAAAAACAATTTCTCGGCGTCAAAGAAAAACGACAAAAAAAAGAGAAAAGAGTAAAAGAAAAACAATGCAGAAAAAATGACCAAACGTAGAAACGAGATGGCTCATTTAAGGTCAACTCACAAAGTTAGTTAATCACATTCGTTCTGAATGTTCAACCATAGTGATTTTAACGTTATGTAAATATATTTACACGATTTTAATGTATGTATGTAAAATTTTAAAGTACACACAACACATTCACGCATTTCCATTCAATCTTACTTCAGTCACCGATCCGTTCATATTTTCTCTGTGTCAGAGAGGATCATCGTCCGAGATAATTATTAACGATGGACTCTTTTTTTTTAATTGACGACACTTAGTCTTTTGTACTACACACCATCATATTACGAAGATGTCACTACATAACATATATTATATATATATAATCGTATGTGTTATGATAGTAGATATTTTTACAAAATGTCACCTCAGAAAAAAAATTGTCAAAACAAGTGAGGAAATATATGTATATTTTTTATATACAAAAGGAATATCTTTGAATTTCTTTTTTATTTTTTTTTTTCAAAATAAATCAAATCAATTTCGATTTATCATGGATACTTTAAGATGTACGAAAAATTTCGATTTAGTCGTCTATGAATTTTTTATATAATATAATAATGTTACAAATTTTCTTTCAATTTATCGTTGTCTTTTCTTTTTTTCTAATTTTAAACTCATAAAAATTTCTTTTTATATTTGAACGTACTTATTTTCCTTCATACAACAAAACTGCAATTATACAAAACTCATTAAAACTCTTCCAATGTAAATTCAGCGGACTTGTTTATTTTCGATTTATTTTTGTTTTCTTTTTTTTTGTGAAAAGCTAAGAGTGAACAAATAAACACGATACAACTGATTTATATCTGATATAGGTGTACTGAATTGATATGGGTGAATATAAATGACTGAAACTGGAACAACTCTATAACTGATTTGGAATTCTTTTTCTCTTTTTTCTTTTTGTTTTTGCCTTTTGTACGTTTGAAAAGATTTTCACGCGATAATACGCGAATCGCATTAACTTATCTTTTACTTATACGAACTATACAGGGTGCTTTCTGATGCCGATAATCTCGTAAACGGATCATAATAACAATTTTTTACCAGATATAAATTTTGATTGCAAATGACAATTACACTATATGAATATAGAAAAAAAAGGAAAAATTATAGTTATTCGTTTGAAAAAAACATGAAAAATAATAGAAAAAAAAATTTTATTGACCTTCGTAACAGGAAAAGGTCAAGAATAAAAAGAAAAAAAAAGAACGAAAACAGATAGAATGAAAGAAAAATAATAATAAAATGTTTACGTACACTTTGTAACTGACTCAAAGCGGAATAATGCAAAAGTTCTCTTAATAAACTTTATTGTAACTTCAAACAGTCGCGAGATATTTACTCGGACATTTATGGACGACGGGACATCTGTACAATTAGAATTTATTTATCTAATTTTACTTTCTCTTCCTTTCTTTCTTTATTTCTTTCTTTTCTAATTTTCAATTCGAACGTCGAGAGATATTTATTTATTTGGACGAACAAACAATGTCATCAGCGATACTTTCGTTATAGAAAAATTAAGGTTGATAATGGATACCCTTAATCTGATCTATTTTTCTCTTTTTTTTTCTTTCTTCTTTTCTCCCCTCTATGAAGTCCAAATGATACAGGTCAAAGGATGTGTGGATTTCATGAAATTCCTTGGAATTCGAGGAAATTCCTCCTGGGTATTCGGCTTGGTAGCTGGGGTATTCCATGTAAATCAATTAATTAACTTGAGAATGAACACGTGTGTGTATGTTTGTGTACGTATTATACATACATACATACATATATACGTGGAATAGTCTACATAAATCGAATCTCACGCAAACAACGATTATCTATCTTCTTTTTTTGCTCTTCCAATTCTTTTCCTTCGATTATAACACGAATTGCAATTAGAAAAAGTGTTCTTTACCCGAGACACTCATTAAACATTTGAGTTTAATTTGTCGACGCGTTAATAAGCGACGGCCATTTTTATTCGTTACTTTCAACTATCCATTAAGAAAATTCATTTAATATACGTGAATCCACGTTAATATTGCGACGAAATTTTCGTTCCTTTTCGTGTCAAACCTCTTTCTTTATTCCCCCCCTCTCTCATTCCATTGTATTTTTATAACTATAGAAATTTACGAGAAAATATTAAACACGTTTAAACAATAATCCGTCGATCTTTTATTATCTATGATAGATAAATACAGAACAGACAAAAATATAGTGCACAAATCCAATTGCTTTCATATTTTCAAGTCCATAGATACATACTTGCGGCATACTTTTGGCACGATCCACAAGACGAGATAAGAATTAAAGAGGAGGAGAGAGAAAATAGACAAACAGAGAAAGAGAGAGAGAGAGAGAGAGAGAGAGAGAGAGAGAGAGAGAGAGAGAGAGAGAGAGAGAAAGAGAAAGGAAGATAGAATTGGAACAGGAGAGTAGGAAGTGGCTTCTGTGAACTATTAAGAGAGAATGAAAAAGGAGTCATCGAAATATTAAGACGAGAAATCAGACTCAAGAAGAAGTTGGCTTAAATAATGTATAACGATTAGAAAGAGTAGGTAGAGAAAGGGGGAAGACAAAAAAAGAAACAGAGAAGTGGATAGAGAAAGAGAGAGGAAGAGAGAGAGAGAGAGAGAGAGAGAGAGAGAGAGAGAGAGAGAGAGAGAGAGAGAGAGAGAGAGAGAGAGAGTTTGTATGTAATATATGTACATATATATAATATGTCAATACTATTATATATATAGATATAAAGATAGATAGATAGATAGAGAGAGAGAGAGAAAGAGAAGGATAGAATGAGATACAAAGAGATAACAATAGAGATGGTAATAGAATTTAAGGGCTATTAGTATTGTTTTCATCCTCAGATATCCGAGTCTTAAGCATATTTGATCTCTATATACGCATATTTGTTTAACCTTCGCTAAACTAATGCCTTTGTCATTTTGACCCGATCTTTACGATCTTAACCGTAACAGATACAATATTGTTATCGGTTATATGTATATAAACAGTCGACTTAGTCGTAGCACGGATCTAAAACGATGCCGTAGGATATATCTAGAACAGTAAGGTAACGGCATCTGAACACGAGACACACGTGTAATATAAGACCCCCCATAGTACTTTTAATTGTGCTTCACAAGAATGGACTGTTGCAATACTGCGCGACAACTGTTTGGTACTATTAAAATAAAACGACAATGCGGATGCGTTCGCATAAAAAATAATTAAGTACACACATGTGGAAACGATCCTTTCGGTAAGACATCACTAAATTCGTCTTTTTCTTTTTTTCTTTTTCATCGTCGCAAGAGTTTCCATTAATCGTTTAAAAAGAATAGCTTAACACGTAAAAACATTAAAGACAAATTAATAATATCATCGATATAATTTATATATATATATCATATATCTTCGTTTGTTTATTAACTTCAAGTATTATATCAAAACAAATAATTTTATTGTCGTTTAAATCGTATGTTAATCAATTCGATTTAATTTAACCAAGGATTTCCTTAATATGCTTTACTCTACGCTTTTTATAATATGAGATACTTGTAAAATACGGAATAGAGAAATAAAGACATAGAACAAGAGATAACGAGAGAGAGGAGAGAGAAGGGGGAAGAGAAAGAGAGAGAGAGAGAGAGAAGGGGGAAGAGAAAGAGAGAGAGAGAGAAGTTAGGAGGATTTTATTATTCCTTAGGATATACGGAAATATATACAGTGACTCACGAAAGTATTTGAACACTTGCCAAGAAATACTTTATTAATTATAATAAGTACATTATAGAACACAGTATGACTCTCTAGATTATATAGGTATAGTTTCAAGCAAATCGAAATATATATACAATAGTAATGATTTCTTTCTTACAAACATAAAGATTGCTGAAGCCACAAAAGTATTTGAACAGGTAACTTTTGAGCCTTTAATATTCAATAGGACCACCTTCGGCACGAATAACACCTTGTAAGCGATTATGCATACTCTTTACTAATTTTTCTGTAACACTTGGTGATATTGAACTCCATATTTTGAGTATTTTGTCATTTAAACTTGTTTTTGATTTTATATTAAATTTTTGTAATTCTTTTCCTATTATTGCCCATAGTTGTTCAATCGGGTTAATATCAGGGCTTTGTGGTGGTGTGACTAACATGTGAGGGGTATTGTATATAATCCATTCCTTAACAATTCCTGCGGTATGTTTAGGATAATTATCCCGTTAAAAGTAAAAATCTTCGTAAATACCCAATTTTCTTGCACTTTCCTCTAAATTTTTTGTTTCAAAATGTTCAAATATTTGTATTTGTCTATTGTTCTTTCTAAGAAGATCAAATACCTGGTACCACCTGCTGCCATACACTCCCAGATCATAATTGAGCCACCCTCGTGTTTTACCGTAGTACACAAGTTTTCACTTCCATCTCTGTATTTGCCCGTTTCCAAACAAACTTACGTCCGTCTAACTCAAAAACGTTACATTTCGATTCATCTGAAAATATTACTTTATTCCAGAAAGAATCATCTTTGCTAATAAATTCTTTGGTGAACTTTAATCTTTTCTTATTATTATTATAACTAATGTATGGCTTCTTTCTGGGAACCCTGGTATGAAAATCATTTTTACGTAGCACTCTTCTACATAATTCTGGATGTACATCTTTCTTGAAGATCTGGTTAACTATTGTTGCAAGTTCGGTAGCAGGAATCTTTGGATTTTTTTTCATTTCACTGATCAAAGCTCTTTCTTCTCATTCCGTTAATTTCTTTGGTCGACCTGAACGATATTTATTTTTTATAATTCCTTTAGATTTCGATTTTTTAATAATGTAATGTATCACTGATCTATTTATATTTAATAATTTACTTTTTTCACCGTATGTCTTTCCTTCTTTGCGCCACTTGACAATTAATATTCTCACTTTCAAAAATTTTATATTTTTTCGGACACATGATAAATATCGTAATATTTCACCACGAATACTTGACTTTGACTAACAAATGTACACAAGACAACAACTAACGACAATCAATGTTTACAATTAGTACCGGGAAAACTTTGTTTACATTAATTCTTGATATTAGTTCGATGTCTTCAAATACTTTTGTGGCTTCAGTAATCGTTACGTTTATAAAAAATAAATCATAACTATTGTATATATATTTCGATTTGCTTGAAACTATACCTATATAATCTAGAGAGTCATACTTCCATCCAATGTTAATAATATATAGATAAGTGTTCTATAATATACTTATTATAATTAATAAAGTATTTCATGGCAAGTGTTCAAATACTTTCGTGAGTCACTGTATATCCTAAACTTGATTTTATAGCTCGAGCATTCGGATATCTGTATAGTAAAAGCTCTTTACTATCGCTCGTATTTACGGATATATTATAGGGTTTTGTATATAGTACTCGAGTATTCGAATATTCGGATATTGAGAGAGTCCCTAGTTCGAATCGATGAGATAGAAAGTAAGAGAAAGGAATGATAGAAGAGGGATGATGTTTTCTGTAACGAGAGATGAAAAGAAAGTAGAGCCTAGCTAGCTAGATAGCTAGGTACCGGCCGTCGCCATTGTTTCACTTTTTGCGTCTTTTTCTTTTTTCCCTCTTTTTCTCTTTTTTTTTTTTTTATTTAAGGTACGACATCTCCTCGTTCCTTAGTCAGGCGATCCTCGGTGGAGCTATAAAGGGCGGTTTTCGTCGAGTACACTAAGGGGTGGTAAGGAGGGACTTCTATTCGACAAAAGAAAAGCTAGAAAATCTACGATCGTCCCAATTTCACTTCTTGCGCCTCCTTTCCAACCACCTTCCCCTCCTCCACTGACCCTTGCGCCACGAGCTTATCATCCTTTCTCTCTTTCTTTCTTTTTCTTCCTTTCTTTCCTTTTTTCTATCATCTATCCCTTTCCAACAGCCAACATATAGCCATCTTCTCCTGATCTTTTTTCCTTCTTTTTCTTTTGCTTATTTTACTCAGTAGGTCAGCTCGTATATTATATTTCAGCCGCTCGGCTAAGAGTTTCAAGGTTTAGATACATTTAATATATAAATATACCTACGTACGCGCGCGCGCGCGCGCGTGTGTGCCGCGCGCGTTAATTAATGTTCTGCGTGCATAACTCCTCGAGTTATTCGTGGTATTCAAAGAGTCTTAACCATGCGTGTATATGTTCGTATGTGTGTGTGATGCGCACACGCTAATATGTGGCATATGTACGTATATGTTATTGTATATGTATGTATATAAGATTGATTATAAATTAAGGAACAGTTAAGAAGAAATAAAAATCATGAAACTTCCGGTTTAACCGGAAGTATTGAATGTTTAATTTCGTACAATTAAAATATTTGACATATAAAATCGTAAAACTTTTCTTAATGTATGTGTATAATTAATATAATTTAAATATATATGTATATATATATATTTATATTTATATTTATATTTATATTTATTGCTTTTAATAAATGAGATATCCAATTGGCCGTTAAATTTGTTATCACCAGTATATATAAATACGTGTATGCATACACGTTATACATATGTAAGTTACCAGTGCATATATATATATATATATATATATATATATATATATATATATATATATATATATGAAGTACGTATTTATGTTGAGCAAATACAAATGTCGATTAGTGCTTAGCTAGGAGCGAAAATGTATCACTAAATAAAATAATCTGCCTTTTTTCCTGTTTTTTCATAATCGTTCACGTGGACTCTCTTTTCTCTTGTTTTTTTTAATCTTTTCTCTCTTTTTTTTTTAATTTTGAATAGAAAAGTTTGGTTTCTACATAATTGGTATTTGTTCGGAGGGGATGCAAGCGTAGTGAACTAGCGTCTAGTGAAATATTAAATTTCTCTTGAAAATGGACAAGGATATCTTGACTAATGAATTTATGAGTGTTGGTATATAAATATGTACGTGTAAATGAGAGAACCGGTAAAGCATCATTTTGTGCTCCATTATTTCGTACTCCAACGTTTCTCTGTCTCACTTGAGATATATTAGATATTGTTAATAAAGCTATAACGCGTACGTTTTATTTCAATATTTCTATTTTGTTATAATTAAGTTAATTTGTAATTGTCCGAAGAAATAATTATTAATTTCATTTGATTATCTAACACTGTGTTTTGAGTGTTGAATGTTTTCGAATATTAAACATAGATAATAATTGATAATAGTAATAATAATAATAATAATAATAATAATAATAATAATAATAATAATAATAATAATAATAATAATAATAACAAGTATTTAATAGCAAAACTTGAAAGTATCAATATAGGATCTTTTGTATGTAGTTCTTTAAAAAAAAAATATTGTATATATCATTTCTAAATACAATACAATCAAATCACGTACGATACAGTCACATACAATAAACATAATGTTGTATAAATAAATATATATATATATATATATAAATATTTAAATATTTGTATTATATATAAATATTTGTTGACTCGATGTTCACGATATTGTATTGATCAATAATGTCAAAATTTGAAATACTTTATATTTACCATAAATCATACATTTACACTCAATATATATTACATATATTTGTGTTTTACTGAAAATTTTGATCAATATTTGACTAAATTGACCAAAGCAATTATACAAATATAGTCGATATTGACTAAGCATATTCAGCTTCACGGCTCGCGGGAGATAAGAGGAATCACCAGATTAGAGACATTAATCGATCAACGAGGTGAAAGGGACCGAAACAGACTGGATAAGCTGCTCTTAATTGTTCAGGGAGCATCCTGATCGTGATTATAGAGTAACACGGGGATTATACATGAGTTATGGCGATTACGATACCATTATATGGTACAATAAGACCAGACGATAGCGTTAGTTACGTTAAATCTCAGCCTCGCTTAACACACTAATTAACCTCAAAATTCTACATCGATTCGGGCGATCGTTCGATAAAAAAAGAAAAAAAAAAGAAAAAAACAAAAGAAAAAGGAATAAAAATATAACGAATGAATCATATAGTGATTTTTTAATTAACACTTCGAACGACTCGAAATTATCAAATTATTTTCAACACTTTGCTTTCATTATATATATTTATATATTATAATATATAATTTATCATATTAATATTGAATGTACGATTCAACTTAAATGTTAGATATTAGGGAACGGTATTATTCAAGAAATAAGAAAGAGTAAGAGGCGTATCATAAAACATTATTTATACGAACGAATCGAGAGAGAACTCTTGATTCTTTTGTTCGTCGGGAAAATGTACTACATTGCATGTTACTATGTAAGTAGTTCCTTTATGAAGTAAATGTTAAAGAAAAATCTGGATCGAGATGAAAACGAAGAAAATATTTCTTTTGTGTTGCATAATACATGCTCGCTAACGTGTATCTTTTTCTGACGTTACATTTTCGTTCCGATGTAAAACGTAAAATGAAATCGTCCTTTGTTTCGAGAATCATGAAGTCGATTTTACGTTATGTAAATAATAAAATACATTATATATTATCCAATATAAAATAAGATTTAATTATGTATTTTTTCTTTTTTTGTTTTAATATATATTTCATCCGAATATTTAAATATCTTTTCGTTTGATAATTTAACGGTACTTAAAAAAATTGGGATCTTTTTTTTTTATTATGTAAGAAAATGTAAAATTAATGTCGAAGTAATAAATGTAATTAGGTTAATGTTTTATGACCAAATTTTTTGTTATGTCTAATAAACAAGTTATATAATGTGAATATTATAATAATATTTATACTAATTTAATTATAGTATACTACATGTAACACACACACAAGTATATTTATACTAGTACAAATAATATTATAGTTTTTATATTTTTCTTATTTATGTTTTGATAATCATATTTATATAATAGTATTATTATAATATTACTAGCATAATATAAGCATAATATAATATAATTATATTATTAGTATAGTATAGTATAGTATAATATAATTGTACTAACAATATAGTAAAGTATTATCATGTTTTATATATAATGCTAATATATAACATCTTTCTTCCTTCAAGCTTTTCGTTTCGGAATATATTTCAAGATTACATTTTTCAAAATACGCTGGAAACTTTTCGAAATATTTTCTTTATTTTCTTATGTCAGAAAAGCTACTGAGAATTCCTAAAACGAAAATATCCTTCTATCAAATAAATAAAATGTTGGATAATCGATAAAGAACAAATATAAAACTGAGAAGAAATGATAGTATTTACATGATCTCCGCATATTTTTCTTTCCTTTGAAGATAATAGAGATATCCAGAATAAAATTTCCAAACACATATCATTTAAATAAATCGCTTTATTTTATTTTATTTTATTTTATTTTTTTGAGAACAGAACGAAATATTTCGAAAAGAAATTAATTGATGTATCTCATAAAAAAAAAAGAAAAAAAAAAATTATTTTCATCTTCAAAAGATAATACGAAACACAATAATTTTCTTTTCCAAACATATAAGATTTTTGAATCAATATTATTAATCAACATTTAAAAATTATTCTAAAATAAATCGTTTGAATTAATAATCTTTCTTTTTTTTTTTTAATTTTATTTTCAATCATTTTCACGGTTGAATATTAAAATTTGCTATGTACATATAAATTTTACTCGACAAGCTTCGTTTTATTATATACATATAAAAAATAAATAATAATAATTATTATTATTATAAGGCAAGTGTATCTTTATTATTATAAAGCATTTCTATCAAAATTCTATTCCATTTTTCTTTATTCTCATTACAAATAAGGTAATCGATCTAATTTAAGCTTCCAACTATCAAATATTGTTTGCATCTGAGGAATCTAGATCTCCGAGAATTTAGGTTATATTCTCCGCATTTTGAATTCCATTCGACTAGTGATGAACCGTCCTTCTCAATGACCTCACGAAACGACTCTTTTGATATACACGTATGTGTACATATATATACATATATATATATATATATATATATATATATATATATATATATATATATATATATATATGTACAACATTACAACATTACACATACAAATTATATATATATATATATATATATATATATATATATATATATATATGCATATATATATATATAATGCAGTAATACTTCGACCTTTCAAAATAGCTCGTATAACATAAAATGTGTATCAAGATGGCAGACAGGTTACCTGCGTAACTCCAAAGGAATATATTATTCAATTAAGAATTCAAATCAGAATCTTTAAGTATGATAAATATCTACATATATAATATATACACGTTTATCTACTATAAAACGTATTGGATTTTTAATTTGAATACTAATATCAAAATTTGGTTAGTGATATAACCTATAAATGTTAACAAACTTTTTCGTTTTCAGAGATTTACATGCGTATTTATGATTTCGAACGTTCATGATAATAATTAAACTATATATTTTGTATTAATTATAATGTATAATGTATGGTGAGTGTTTATGTTTATATATATATATATATATATATACACAAACACACAAATTATATGTATCATTATCGACAACTCAAGCGTCCACTGTTTTGTTAGGAATATATCATGATCTAAGTTATAGTTGGTCTGAATGTTAATATTTTCAAGTTCAAGAATTATAGCAGAAGGATGAAATAAAGGTTATTACTCCCTCCGCAATCTTTAGTAAACAAGGCTGTATATATTCTCAATCTTCCTCTAACCTAATTTTCTCAACTAAAAAACTTCGTGGATCAGATCTTGAACTTGGCAAAGTACTGATGATTTAGATTGCCCCATTGCTAACAAATCTAATTTTGGATTTAACTATAATCTCATCCAAGGCACTCTGATTAATAGACAAACTTTTAGAGCCATGAGTGAGTTCTTTTGCCAATTTTATTGAATCATCATGATATGAGCTTACTTTGTTCATTAAATTAATCATTTAATTATTGAGAGTCATAAAATTGGTCTTTAGGTTTTCATAACTTTTTCACATGGATCTAAAAGAGGACTCGCACCACTTCAGATCCCTAAAATAAGGATTCACTATCATTGAATTAAGGTGAAGATATTCAGCAATATATTTTGCCCCCTCATGCATTTCATATTTTCTCATCGTCTAGAAGAATTTAACTATTGCGTTCTATAAACTTTTAATTTCAATACAATCTAACTAATGAATTTATGACCCTACTTGTCCTAGATAATTTACAGTGTCTGGATATTTTGAAGTATGAGAAAGATAGGTTGAGAGTTTATTGATTATGTTTCTCTTTACCTTGTGAGAATTTGCTAGCATAAATGGTGAAATCTTTTATCCGTTCCGATTTCATAGATGGAGATGGTAGATTCGACAATATGTCAACATTAAATTGAGCCACATTAATTTTGCCTGCAAGGATTTTAATTCAGAAGAAATCAGATTCTAATAATACATCTCTCGGGATGTAATCTTTAAATGCTTCATGCAACAACTATCATATTACTTAGAGTAACCAATTGTTTTCTAAGCTACAGTACCTATTGTCATTAGATCAGAGTATTGTTTCTTTTTGGGAGAGACTGATACTTATGAAATGATTTGTGAAAGGATTTTCCAAAATTTATGATCGGTTTAAAATTATAAACACCAATAACAGAATAGAAGAACTTCTAACATCTTAATATATATTATTATCTTTCAATGATTTTTATTTAATTCGTTAAAAAATATATATATATTTATTTATTTATTTATTTTTACATGTAGAAATTAAATTTTCTTAATTTAACATTAACAATTTTCAACAATTGATTAATAATTTTTGTGTTAATTTTTAAATCTTCTATGAATTTAAAACGCTTACTGGATATTTCGATTATACGTTTAACAAGAATCGTACGATGAAGAATATACAGGAGCACGAATAAAACTATAAGAAAAGTTCACGACTGCAGAGCAAAGGTTAGGATAATTCTCCTTGGCTTCTAATCGGACGATCGACGATGTCGAGCGTACGATTGATTCAATAACGAGGAAACATGTCTTATGATTTTGTATTTTATAAATTACTCGAGATCGTGTGTTTATATATATAAAAAGAAAAAAGAAAAATACAATAAAATAAAAAAAAGACAAAATAAGAGACTTACCGTGTACGCGATAGTGTTGTTTGGTTGAGAAATTCGACCGTGCTTTTTCTCCTGCGACGTAGAACCATCTTTGCTTTCGTTATCGGAATCTGAAATATATATATAAAAAAATTATTATTATTATTGCCATTATTATTATTATTATTATTATTATTATTATTATTATCATCATCATCATCATCATCATCATCATCATCATCATCATCATCATCATCATCATCATCATCATCATCATCATCATCATCATCATCATCATCATCATCATCATCATCATAGTGTTATATTTTTGTAAAAGTTTGAAATAAATTACCTGAACGAAACTGTTCAGTTTTATTTAACAATAAACTTTTAATTTTCTCGCATAATAAACAAAAAGAAAAAAAAAATATATATATATAAAGAAAAAACGAATTCTTTCTTTTCTATAGAATCGTAAAAAATCATCGTTCATTTTAAAAGGAAAATTATCGTAGATATAATAAACGAGCGAACGTTTAAAATCAACAACACGTGATTTTCCGAGTGTTACTACAGATCTTGATAAACAATTGACGGTTGCTTTTAACGATCATCAATTCGATCGTCTTCGTTCTCTTTCATTTGATGTTTTTTCGTCACGTGTTAAAAGATATATATACTCGTACAAAGCAATCCAAGAAATTGTACGATGGCAGGAGATCATAGAAATAATACGTATTTAACGAAATAACCGTAATTTTGCTTACATATGTATATATAAAATTATTTACAGACAGTTAAATATTTCGATATAAAATGCTCATCGTAAATGATCGACTTCGATTAATCAAACGAACATATTCAAAAATCGCTCCATTATTGATATTTTTCTTTTCCTTCGCTCTTTTTCCTTTTCTCCTTTCAAATTCAAAACGAACGTATTCGTATACTGCCACTAATTTTTTTTTATTTTTCTTTTCTTCTCTCTTTCAATATTGTAACAAACAAGATTCTTAAACGTATCGACAAATGATACAAAACAAACCAATTAAATCTAACGAACGCGTATACTGCGAGATATTGAACTTAAAAGAGAGAGAGAGAGAAAACGAAAAAAGAAAAACGTTAATATCTACGCGACATGTAATGATTTAGAAGAATGAGATATTTTTTTATTCTTTAACATCCTCAGCATACCTGCAATAGAAGGAGAGTATTGAAGTGTGCGCAAACGAAGCTCTGGATCTCCTTTAACTACGTAGTAGACAACATAATCTCCAATTTGTTTTTCATAAATACGAACATTACTCGGTAAGTAATCCTTATATTCACCAGAATTTAACATTTTCGTATCTTTGCAATTCTCCCTTATCGAAAGAACGCAACGATACGAAACGCAGTTTATGGATTATAACATCTCTTATTTTCTTATTTTTCTTCTTCTTATTCTTCTTCTTCTTATTATTATTTTCAAGAACTTAATTTTGTCTCGTTAGCGGATATGTGCGCGCGCGCACACACACACACACACAACACACACACACTAATAATCACACAAACATAAAATTAAAGACAAAAATTAAAAGGAACACTTGAAATAATATCGAACAAATTCATTGAATTTTACACCTAAATCAACTTAACCTCTTTTTTAATTTATCGATTTAAACTAACCTCGGAACTGATCAATGAAAATGAATTTTTTTGAATGCTGCTAATTAAATTTTCTTTGTTCCCTTTTTTTTCTTATTTTATCATTTGGATAATGTTTCGTCGGAGAATTCGTTTGAATTTATTTGCTTCAAAAATGAATGTATATGTGCATAAAAAACACGCACACACACACATATCATAAACATAGGTTAATACGACGCAACGAGTCTAGAAAGACAAAAAAGAAACCAAACAAAAGAAAGAAAGAATCTCGCGGCTAATAGTCGACATCAAAATGAAAAATTTGGCAAGTACTTCTATTTTACACACACACACACACACACACACACACTTATATATATAGAGATTAACGATTCGTTTACAAAATAAACGAACTTGGACAAATTCAAAGCCGAATCGTTGATGGAAAAATATTTTATCATAACAAGCTTGACAGGGAGCTTGATGATTTTCAGGAAAAAAAAAGAAAAAACAAAAAAAAAGAAGAAGAAAGATTATTTCTATAACGGATATAAATGCACACTTGGTAAAAGTAATCCGTGAAATAATTCGAACGAACTCGATGATCGTCGAGTAAAAAGAATAAACGTCTAGTATTCTCGTAAGATCGTGCACGTTTGTTATATTGTCGCGAAAAAAGAAAAGAAGAAAACGACGACGAAGACGAAGATGAAGAAAAAAGAAAAAGAAAGAAAGGGATGGAGCAAAAAAAGAAAAGAAATTGGATTTATAAACGCGAATAAAAACAGTAAAAAGAGAAAAAAAAAGAAGAAAAAAACAGTATCAATTAAGACAAAAAAGGATCAATTAGGACAAAATTACACTGGACATCTTCGACCATTGTCAAGAACGATAACACCATACAAATAGACGATACTCGTTCGTAAGAGAAAAATAATTATATCTTGGATGGTTCATAGATCTCGTTCGTTTTGTAATAACGCGGAATAATGGTAGGTAGGATGTCAAATGAGGTGGGGGTAAAAATTACGTGAAAAAGACGGAATTGCAGCATCTAGTTGGTCCGATCGTAGTAAAAGCGACGCACCGCATTATACTTATGTTCCCTCTTTTTTTTATGCGCTTATTTTTTTATCGCACAAAAAAAAAGAAAAAAGGTAGTAACAAAAAAATAAAGACAAACGAGAAACGTTCGTGATATTCTCTTTTGTCGGTGCGTTCTTTATTATTTTTTTTCCTTTTTTTATTTTCCTTCTATCTAAACGCGTCTAATAATAAAAAGAGAAACTGTTCTCGTACCTCGAACGGGTAGAGACAGAGAGACAGACAGAGAGAGAGAGACAGAGAGACAGAGAGAGAGAGAGAGAGAGAGAGAGAGAGAGAGAGAGAGAGAGAGAGATGTGAGATGCGTTAAAGCCTACTTCTCACGTGACGACTAGTCGAAGGACAATTTGATTCGTTGAAAAAAGAAACTTATCGTCTATTGGCTCACACGAAATCATGTATAAAGCCGATAGAACTTCTTTCTTTGTATTTTCTTTCTTTTTTTTTCTTTTCCTTTCTTTCCTTATCTTGTAAGATTTTCATTAGATTAGATACAACTTTAGAGATAACGTATTATGCTTTGCTTCCTCGTACTTCTTTCTTATTATTTATTTCTTTATTTCTTTTCTCTTCCTCTCTCTTTCTCTCTCTCTTTCTCTCTCTCTTTCTCTCTCTTTGAAGAGACATTCGAGGCTTGTACCGCGTACTCACTCTGATTTCTAAAATCACATAATCGCGATTGTTAATTAACGAAACAAGAATGTAAGAATTCACGAATCGAAAGTATGCGCAACAACGAAGACGTCAACGACAACACGACACGACGACGACGACGAAGCAACTATAATGACAACACACTTATGCGACTATCTCAAGCGTTCGCCAATGACTGACGTCCGTTACTCTTGAAGCGGCCATATTTAATGCTACACGTCATAGAAGGTGTGATGAGTTAATATTAGTGTATTATTATTATTATTATTATTATTATTATTATTATTATTATTATTATTATTATTATTATTATTAGTAGTAGTAGTAGTAGTAGTAGTAGTAGTAGTAGTAGTAGAGTAGTAGTAGTAGTAGAGTAGTAGTAGTAGTAGAGTAGTAGTAGTAGTAGAGTAGTAGTAGTAATAGCAGTAGCAGTAGTAGTAGTAGTAGAATAGTAATGTTAGCATTTTTTTTCATACTTCTTAACGGCTTACAGATAAACATTTGCATGCTTAGTAAGACGAATTTGAGATGCTAAGGTTTATTAAGTAGTCGTGCGAACGTTTTAGTGCATCTGTATATCTGTACGTATTATTGCTGATGATTATATGTAATACGATTATATGTAATAGGAATCGGATCAAAATTGAAATTATTCATAAGAATGCATTTGAGACGGAAATATGTGCGTGTGTGTGTGTATATATACGTTTGTTTAACCACAAGCGTCATCAGCTCTTCTTTACCTTTATCGAATGATTTAAGTATTCTTTCATTCACATAATACTTCTGATAAGAATATACATTATTTTGTAAGAAGGATAGAATAAGTATTAATCTTGTTTTAAAATCGACGGAATATATACACACTCGTTTTTTTCTTTTTATTTTATTATTTTTTTTTTAATTTGATGTTTTCAATAAAATTTAATGTTTTAATTTAATGTTTTTAATAAAATAACAAAATATTTTTTATTAGACAAAACTTTCGTGTCACAGTCGAACCTTTTCATGTTTCTTTTACATTGATGTCGCTTAACAAAGGAACGATTCTAAGAAAAGATTAATAGGAACGTTTTTAAGTTCGAAGTATGCACGTCTATTTATGTACGTATGTATGTACTAAGTATAATATATAAAGTGCTAATATAACAAAGTATCGTCAACGTTTCAACGAAATATGATCGTAAAGATCATCTAAATATTTTCAATTTCAAAAGCAAGAGTTATGTATATATGTAAGTATGCATGTATGTATGTATGTATGTAAACAGGATGTACGTGCATATGATAAGAAAGATTAGTTTAGTCGACTACAAAATGTATTTAAACAATTTTTTTACTTATTCGATTATTATTACCTTTTCGAGTAGAGATTAACATTTTTTTTTCATTACATTATTTTTAATATACAAAACTAAATAAATAAAAATAAAACGAACATAATTTTAAAGACGACTTTAAAGATTTCAGGTATCCATTTTGTTTTCAATTAATTCGATTGTAATTATTTGATTTTAATATTTCGATCGTAATTATTTAAACGTAGTCTTATGTTGAAATTGATAAACATATTTTTAATAGGTTTAACAAATTTGTATGTATAAAACACGACGGGAAAACGATCAAATTCAAACATCGAAAATTCGTTATCGTCGTGTGAATAATGTAAGTACTTAGATTATCATTCAAGTTCGTCGCATTATCGTTACGACTTACGATAGATTGAACGATTCGTGGTAATTAAGTGTGCTTCGCTTCAGTAATAATTTGTCTGACATGTGCGCATGCACATTTAATGAACGGAATTTGTATAAATTATTTATTAAATATTCATTATATACTCTTCTTTTCGATCGCGCATATTTGATCTATTAATTTGTTTATTTTATTTTATTCTTTATAAAAATCTGATAAAACAATATTTTTAAATGCTATGATTTTGTGATAAAGACAATACTGATAAGTAAATACGTGTGAAAAATATTACGTGTCTTTTAGTAAAATACATTGATTTTATACTTGGATTATTAATTATTATTACGTATATACATTTTATTATTTTATATAAACTATATATATATATATATATATATATATATATATATATAAATAGTATTTATATATTTATATAATTATAAGTAGTATTTATATAAATATATATATATATATATAAGTAGTATTTTAATAAATATAATTACTATTTTCATATAGACAATTATTATATACAGATTAATATATTATATAAATATTATATATATATATATATATATATATATATATATATATATATAAACACAAACATTATTATATGTTCTATATAATCTTTATTATTTCCCTATTATTATACATAGATTATGTATATATAAAAAGATTATATAAAAAGATTATATAAAAAGATTATATATAAAAATAGTAAAATAAATAACCATGTAATCCTAAGGGAAACATTAAAGATAACTAACTAACTAACTAATTAGTAAAATAAATATTATATTTGTATACACACATATACATATATATATATATAGATAATACCAGAAAATAGTATAATAGCAAAATATTTTTTTTCGTTTGTGTTCATCTTTTTCATTAAAATTTTGTCGTTAATCCCGAGATATTAAAATTAATAACATTTTTCGGATCATACCATGCAAAGTTAATAGTCTACAAGTTTACGAATTTTATTTCAATTTAATTGTAAGAAATAAATCGAGAAACGATCATACTTCAGCGATCATTCTTTGTGATCGACGAAAGACGTTAGGTATTAGAAGATATATCTGACATTACGGTACTGTGACATTTGCTAAGAATTCGTTGTTATTACGGTAATCGTTTTCGATAATTAAGTACTCGTTAAAATATTTCGACATTAGCTTCATACGTAATATTTCTATCGAATATATAACATAACTTCTAATCTTATCTAATAGTAGCGAGGATCATTGATGATCATTATTTTATATTATTATAATGTTTAAACGTCGAATCATTGTCGTATGTAAATTTAATGTAAAATAAATAAAAATTTCGTTCGAGAGACATTCAGACTTTTCAAAAGATTTCCATAATTTTCTTTCATGTATACAAAATCGAATAACATTTTGGTTAAATCATTCTTTTCGAATGATTTTAACGACGATACTTTTTCGACGAGTTTAACAATTTTTCGTATACAACAATGATCAAATATTTTTTTTATTTTTGTTTTTATATCAATCATGATCGATATACAATGAATGAATTATGACAAATGATTTATATCAATTATTTTTATTGTAAAAGATACTGAACATTGTCTTGCTCATGAATGCGAATAAAATTCGCATTTATCTTTTCTATTTTTTTTCTTTTTTCCTCGGCATAAATTCAATGATCGTTCAAAAATGTTTCAAGATAATGTCGAATTAAACGATCAACAATGAAGAATAAGTTGGTAAGGCTCAAAGAAACTTAGCTAATTTCGTAAATCTTTCATTTTATTGGGTCACTTGCACGATCCTTATATTAATACTTGTTGCACTTACGCATTCCTCTGCGTTATTACGTGGTAGAAATAATATAATTATACGAAAATAAAAATCGTATTGATATATGGGAGTGAAATAACCATCTATATACAACACACACACACACACACACACACACACACACACACACACACACACACACACACACACACACACACACACACACACACACACACACACACACACACACACACACACACACACACACACACACACACACACACACACACACACACACACACACACACACACACACACACACACACACACACACACACACACACACACACAGCGATGTCCCGATAGAAAGGAACATGTCGTCCGTGCCACTTTAAGAAAGTAAGTCAATGTAATTCGTTGGATTTGTAAGGTTGCATATCCGTTAAATAGCTGTGATCTCGAGACCTTCGGTTTAGTCTTGATATCTCGTTAGAAGGGCAACCTTTCAATAATTTCTCATTCGTTACCTTCTAATTTTACGTTCTCGCTTCCGCCTTTTCACAGATTCTTTTATTGTAGCCTAATTTGACTATTATTTAAACATGTCGATTATCATATATTTCGAAATTTTCGACTTTTAAAAACGTTCCATCTAACAAATCCAATATATAGATTTTAAACATAGATATAGATATAGATTGTAGATCTAAATATAGAGATCTAGTATACATTTATACTAATATACAGATCTGATTGTATATTATAAGCCAGTTCAATATTCTTTTCGTTAGAAAAAATTAAGATTATATATATATATATATATATATATATATATATATATATATATATATATAGTTTTACGATTTTATGTTCAAAAATATTTTAAGAGTACGAAATAAAACATCCAAGATTTCCGGTTTAATCGGATATTTAGTTTTTTTTTTTACAGAACACCCTATATATTCTTTCTTTTTTTAATTAATTAGTTATTTTAACGGATTTTCTGCCAAAAAATTTATCGACTAAATATTAGTTTAAAGTTGATAATCAATGAGATAATTGATTACGTTTCTTATAAATCCCGTCTCATATCAATAATAATGATAATAATAAATAAAATAAAATAGGCTTACTTCCTTATACGCTGTCTTGTTTTTTTATATTAATAATAATAATAATAATAATTATAATGAAGAGAAATTAATAAGGATAATTATTTTTTCGGAACAATTTTAATATATATTCTAATTACTGTAATCGATTTTTTTTCTAAACTACACTGTTTAAAACCAATATTTTAAATTTGAATAGATAGATAATTATTGACATTATTAATTAAATTATTTATTAATTCATAGATAAGTAAATAAATTCCACAGACAAAATTTGGATTCACAATACCGATATTCCATTATTGTTCAAATTATATAAAATTAGTGTAATTATAATATGATTCACGAATTAAATTAATGAACGAATAAAAAGAATTATTCGTAAGTACGTTTAATTTTATTTCGAAGATCTATTTGATTTAAGATTGATCGATCGATACGTTGATTGGTACTATTTAGAATCAGTCTCACCTTTCGATAGCTTGTCGACGGACTCGAATCTTCCTTCGACCTTGTTCCTCAAAGTATCCAAATCGAATGGCGCTGTGAATCCGTGATCCACGCTACGGCTTTTACTCCTGTAAAGATTCCAACGACGAATAGATTAGATAAGGATTATTATTTTAATTATTATAGAATTTCATAGAGACATTAACACAAATATATTGCCCCATATCGTCGAATGTTGAAAGAAATATTTGAACGACTGATCAAAAACGTTCGGTTTTATTTTTTTTTTCTCTATGCAGACAACATTAAATACATAAACGACAACGAATATCTAGCTATAAATCTAACATATAAGATGCAGCTTGGCATGCACTATTTTTTATATGCTATGTATATATACAAATGCGTGTATTTGTGTGACTCTGTCTGAGTGTGATGTATAATTGCCGTCGTAGAAAAAAAAGATTTTAAGATAAGAGACTTGATAAAGAATTTACTCTTTTTTTATTATTTTTAATGTAAAAGCTACATTTAAAAATTAACGCGATCAATGATCAATCGTATGAATTATTCTCAATTAGAATTAAAAACGCGTAATTTGTTATCGATTTCAGAAAAAAATTAGTTATATTTTTATTTTTTATTGTCTTAGGATAAATAAATGATAATTAGTGAAAAAATTAAAGATACCAAAATGACACGACGAATTAACAAGAATTTTTTCAAAAGTTTATATTGATAAGAAAAAGAAAGGAAAAAAAAAGAAACCATTTTGTCTTCGAACGGTGTCACGGTGTTCCGTACGATGGACAAAAATAAAAAATTTGAAGTGTAAGATTTGAAAAGATCTTTAGATCGTGAAATATTAATAACGTGAAGTAAATAATTCATAATATTATTTATTTATAATTTTTATTAAATATATTAATTTGTTGTTTAAATTGAATAATTAAATTGAATTTTTTTCAGTATAATTTTATTGAACAATTTTAATTTTATAAAATATAATTTAAAAAATATATAATAGAAAATATTTTCAATATAATTTTATAGAGTATAATTTCAATATGAATTCTTTTATTTCTTTTTTTTTTTTAATATAAAATTTATATGATCTTCGAAGTGTCATTCAAAAAAGAAAAAGGTACCAAAAAATATCCATGATCTTTTCTTTTTTTTTATACTAATTATAGACACTTCGAACTATTTGTTAATGTCAAATTTATATGTCCGAATTTTTCTGGCGTCCTGACGATTTTATTTTAATATTTTTCTTCCATTTTTTTTTTCTTTTAAAACAACAAGTAAATAACATCTTCCATGTTTTGCGAACTACATAATATGTAATTAATTATAAAAACAAAAAATAAATAAATAAACGAACGGAAAATTTCGTAATACGTTATTAATTATAAAAATAAATAAATAAACAAATGAATTGTTATGCCTTTTCTTTCAGTCACAAACGTCCATTTACACGAAACAGTGAATCGGTGAAAGCTCTTGTTACGATGTTACATACATACCTGGTGTAAGTCCCTATAAGACTCTCCGTAGATCTCGAATGTGTGACATCCTGGGACATTCGCCTGGACCTGATGTGTAACAAACAATCCAAAACAAGGCCAATAAGAATACATGCAGTCTACATGCAGTGGAGCTTAAAAAATGATAAAATTAAAAATGATTGAGCAAAAATTGAGAAAAAAAAGAAAAGGAAATAAAAGAAAAAGAAAGAAAAAAGAAATGAAAATATTATAGGATCTAACAAAAAGATTTAACTTTGATACAAAAATGAGAAGAACAAAAATAAGGATGATAAACAATATTTTGTTCGGAGAATCGATCCCATTCCTTTTTTCTTTTTTTTTTTTACTTATCGACATATAACACATTAAACGATAACAATAATAATTTATAATAATAACAAAATATATACGTATATATTTTTTTTTTATCAATAATAACTGTAATATCGATAACAATAACAATAAGATCAATTTTTTCACAAATCATGTAAAAGACATTACACAAGTATGGACTATCGTTCTCTGAAGCGAGAAAGCATTAGAAATAAATAAAAAAAAAAACAAAAATTCAAAAATAACAATAAACATTTCAAAAAACACAAAGGCGTAGGCGTCAAAAAGCGTGCAGCGTTCTTAAAATCGTTATCGCGTCAGAAATAATCGATATGCAAAATAAAATTTTGCGGCGCGAGGCAGGGGTAGGGAGAGCTCGAAGAAACAAAAAAGCATGCTGTAAAAAATGATTGAACAAATTATTCGTATTTCTGTTGTTCCTTCTTTCTTTCTTTCTTTCTTTTTTCTTTCGTAAACAATTCAACTTTGTAATCTTTTTTATTTTTTCTTTCTTTCTTTTACTTTTTTTTTATATAACGTATAATAAAATATTTAAATTATTTCTTCATAATATAATATAATTATAAATTCAGTCATACGTATCCAATATAATTATTTTCTATATTTTACGAGTAAAATTACTGTGAATAAATAAAAAAACAAATAAACAAATAAAATAATACTAGGTAATAATATTTTTTCTCATTACCGTTTTATTCGTTACATATTTTCGTCGGATAAATATCGCAAACAAATATATCACTTTAAAGGTATTTTATTTTTTGTTTTCGTTTCTTATCTTTTCTTTTTTTTGCTTTATTCTTCTCTTTTAACAGTTAAACGAACGAACGCAACGAAACATTTCTTTCGGCAGATTAATTATTTTCCGGTAGGAAGTGAAAAGCGTTTATCGTAAATGTATTCTCCAACACCCATTCCACCCATTATTAGAACAAATCCCCCTTCTTCTCTACCATTCACTACGCTCGTTCAACTCCATTTTCGCCATCGCGCTTTTGTTTGCCGCGTTGAATGCGTCAGAGAAAATTTACGATTGTCGCAAGATAATTCGTCATTTTTTTTTCTTTCACCCCCACCAAATAGAACATTTAACAAAAACAGAAGATCTTTTAATATATCATATCGTACTATTTCTTCAATTCTAAACAGAATCTTCGAAATACGTTGGAGATAGAATATGATGGCGTATAAAGAACCTATTAAAGATTTAAATCGTAGTTGAGAAAAGAGTCACGATAGATAAAAAGTGCGTATTCAATTTAGGATTAATAATCGCATGAATTTTTCTTGCGATAAAATTGTTTCAAAAAATTGTTCGACACAAGTTGTCACGCACAGGTTTGTTCGAAATACAAATATTATAAAAGTTAACACCCTTTAGATCTATTTGAATATAATCTCTAACTCTTTATACAGGCACGCGTAACAATTGTAACAAACTAAACTTTCCAATTAATTGCGATAATTAATTGCATTTATTGTACGTAACATTTAGAACACATCCAAATAGTGGAATATAAAAGAAGAAAAAAAATTTATTTGTCCCTTTAACTGACTCATTATATTGGGTTAGCCAATATAAGTGATATTGGATTTTTCGATATAAAACAAAAAAAATACTAGTATAGTTTATTTACGTGTGAAATACTAGAAAATATTTCACTGAAAAAAATTCTCTCTAAAGCGTTAGTTTTATTTAGATATAAAATATTCCATATTTTCAATAAAAAATATTCTATATTTTTATTTATTTATTAATTTTATACATTCATTCATTCATTCATTCATTCATTCATTCATTCATTCATACATACATACATACATAAACGCACGCACATATCATCTGCTGCACAGATATCAACGCTGCACTTTCTTTAGCGATTGTGTGATAACGGTATTGAAATGCTAACAATACTGCAATGATCAATTCAAAGAAGTATAATTGTATGTATTGAATGCAACAATTAGAACACAAAAAATAGTAAAAAAATAAAAAAAAAGAAATTAATTTTTCCTTTAGAAAATATATGTAGGGTTGGCCAATACAAGTGATGTAGTCATAATTTTACTAGTATTGTTCATTTAGATATAAAAAACTAGAAAATGTTTCACTTAACAGAATTCTCTCTATAATATGTTATTTTTATTCAGATATAAAATATTAAAGATTTTCGATAAAAAATACTCTACATTGTCATCTACTTGGATATAAAACATTAAAAATATTTTCAATGCAATTTGCAATGAAAGTTCTTTCATTATTTAAATATAAAATAGTAAACATGTACACTGAAAAAAAATACTAATGTAGTATCATTTATTCAAATATAAACAATTTCAAAATTGCGTCATTATACTTATTGTCCAATAAAATGAAGCTGTAGAAGTTTGTTTTTCTGTCGTTTTATAAAAATGTTTACGTTGTATATAAAATGATTATCGCGGTCGGTAAGGGAAAAAAAAAGAATAAAGTAAATTACAGATTTCGTTCTTACCGACTCGAACAATAGATAAATAAGGAGAGAAAGAGTTAAAAAAGGAAAACATTAAAAAGTGTTAGCCGAGCTAATTGAAACGGAATAAGTTTACATTTTTATGCGTGGAAGGACGAATGAGAACTCGAAAATCTTTAAGAGATATGTGTTACGAAGATAAAAATAGGTAAACGATTGGCAATTTGCCATTACTATGAGTAACCTGTTCGTGCAGCACGAGACTTTCGAAATCGCATAAACGCATATACGTGTAATACCTGTATATATGTAATACATAGATACTATATGTATGTATGTATGTGTGCACGTATGTATGTATGTACCTATTTATGAAGAGAGGAAATGACTACCGTGGAGATGTTTCCATCGATTAAAGCGGACTAAGAAATTCTTTGTGAATCAAAGCAAAACAAGTGCTCCGTTTAATCCTATTTATGAAAGACTATTTCTAATTAAATTAATTCGTTATTTATGACGACAATGATATTTCGTAAGTTTCGTATCGTTGATACGCGACGTCGTTCTTATAAATGAATTATTGTTATTTTTTTTCTTTTAATTTTCTTTTTATTTTATTTTATTTTATCTTATTTTGTTTTATTTTTTTTTTTATGATTATATTCCTTATCAGAATCGAGAGTACGATTTTATTGGAGGATTGAATTCATCAAGTTTCAATTTCACTCTAATCGAATCAATTTCGATTCGAATTAACAAGATATCCGATGGATTCCTTTTCGATTAAAAATTTTTCTTTTTTCTTTTTAATTTTTCATTTCAATGTATCCCAATTGTTCGTAGTATAGCGAAAATAATAAAATAATAAAATATTGACGACAGCAATGAATAAAATTTTCATTTGTATACATAGGAGTATGTATATGTATATGTATATGTCGATACGTATATACGTATTGATAAAAGTTTTACTTGTTATACTATAAGAAACAATAAAAAGAAAAATAAATAAATTATATGAAGAGTATATATATAAATATATATACAAATACATATTATTTATTTATTTTTATTTTATATATATATGCATACATATAGTGTTCGATTTAAATAAATCCCTATCGAATATCTGCAAAACAAATAAAAAAGAGAAAAGAAAAAGAAAACAAGGGATATGTCGGGAAATAAAAGTTGAATGGTTTCGACGTGCACGTAACACGACATAAATACTTTTTTTTATTCCTTTTCCTTTTTTCTCTATTTCTTTCGATCAACGTATAGAAGATCGTATCAATTTTATTTTATCAAATTAATTGATATACATTTTTTGATTGCATTCGTCGATGTTTTGCACTTGTTATTACGTTTTTAATAATATCTATATACATATATAAAACAGTGATATATATACCATAGATATATATGATATGTATATTCGTAAATATAAAAAATAATTTGAACTTGTAACTATGAATAGACAAACGAGATAAAAATTCGATTTACAAGATAAAATATCGGTTTGTTTCGTATTCATGTAGAAAATTGAATTTAATTGATCGTCGTTAAACGCGAATTCGTGGACATTCGTTTATTTCGTTCGAAAATTCAAGGGATGAAACGAAGTACATCTCAGATTGAAAATAGAGAGCGTTAATTAATTAAATATTTAATTAATTAATTAATTACTTTCGTAACACTAAGAATATAAAGTTTACAATTCGATAGAAGAAATCCTATGGTCCGTTGTTAAGAACTCTTTATTATGGCCGATCGATCGATTCCCACCCAAGTTATGTGTCTTGTAATTAAAGCTGCACCACGAAGAGAATAATCGTTCGTTCGTTCGTTGGAAAAGAAAACTGGAGAAAGTAGTATAAATTACTATGTCGTAATTACGTCGGACCAGACGATTTTATAAAAAAAATTTTTTTCTCTCTTTCTCTCTTTTTTTTTCTAAAGAAAGAAAAAAACCAATTGAGTTTAATCAAAAGATTAAATAATAATGCGTAGGTACTTATCCATTAGGGTGATCTGCATTTTGTAATTATCTTTTTTTAAACGATTTTTTAAAAATAAATATTATCGAATCGACGATTCCTAGAAATGACTTTCATTTTCTTTTCTTATCGTTTGTGTTAGATTTTTTTTTTATAGAAAATAAGAGTTCAATCAAATGAAAGATGACAGTCATTAAGGGTTAAATAAAAAGGTTAAAAGGTTAAACAGTCATATATTAACATACACCTTGACGCTTTTACAAAAAAGAGAAAAGGATAATTTCTGTGATGCTTCTTCTTTTTTTTATGTATGTGATTTATTTTATTAATAAAAATATATTAATTGTCTTTACGGCGACGTGTGCTCCAAGTAATATTTATCAACCAAAAAATTTTAAGAAATCATCTTCTTGGAATTAATTGATGTCGAATCCAAGAAGAGTTGTATTATCAAAAACGAAAAGAAAGAAAAAATGAAAAGCTCTTAAAGTACATTAAAAAATGAAATCAAAAGAAACAAAAAGATCCAATTCTTCACAACGTTGATTTTTAATGTTTTCATTGAATAAAAAAAATATCGATCCATTGAATTTTTACAATTAAAAGATTACAGTTGATTTTTAATGATTAAAAAAAAAATTAGAAAAAGAATAGTTTTGTCAATTAAGAAGAATAAATTGTCGTATGACCAAAAGGACCAGGATAATGATACGAGAAAATGATCGTGCCAAATTTCATTCAAATCGTTTTCGTAGATTTCTAAATATCATTGGCACCGAATTGAAAGACGATCATTTCGAGAAAACAGCGTTTAAAGTTTAAGGTAAATATTATGCCGAGAACTCGACAAATCTTTCGAATTTTCCGAAAATATTCTGAATGTATAAAACTATCAAATGAAAATATTAAAAAAAGGAAAAAACAAGCGATTTATTTTCTTTTTTAATTTAACTTTAGCGTATATAACTTGTTAAGGTGTTTTTTGCTGTTTTTTTAATTCATCTTTTTTTAAGCTTCCTTCACATCATAAGAAATTTTTAAATTGCAAGGCTTTTTTTCTTCTTTTTCCCTTGCCTTTCGCCCGCAGTCTTTACCTACAACCATAACACAATAGTAGCTAACTTATTACGACGTTCGTGATTCGTCTTAATCTTCAAGTTTCATTTTAAAAATAGGCATGCTAATTTATCAAACCGATTTGATTTCATTGCGAATAGAAAGAAGAACAAAAAAAAACATTGTACGTAATTGATAGAAACTAAGATTAGTTCATAATTGAATCAGCAGAAAAAAAGTGGGCTAATAACACATATTAGTTTGCAATCATTGCGATCATTTGATATCATGGAATGAGGAATGGTGTTATTATTTTGTGTGTGTGTGTGTGTGTATGTTTATTATATTATATATAAAAACAAGGAGTTCAAAAATAAAAAAACGACAACATAATTCTCCTAATGTCATCCATTCGTTCATTTTGCAGTTATAAGAATTTCAAAAGAAAAAAAAAAGAAAAGAAGAAGATAGAAAAAACTTGTTAAATTCGGTCAACAGCGAGATACAAGAAATATATAAGTGATAAAAGAAGAAGAAAAAAGAAACATTCAGTAATACATTAATGAATTATTAAAATAATTAATAAAGCAATTAATTAAAATAACAATTATTTTTATTTTTACTTCATAATATGTTACTGAGACTTTTGCGATTAGAGAAGTAATCTGTGTAAAAAAAAGAAAGAGAAAAAGAGGAATAATAAAAGAACAAATAAACAAACAAATTAAAGAAACAAAAAAGATAATTCGGTACTACAAACGGTATGAGATAAAAGACAAGTTCAATTTTTTAAGATTTCTTTTCTCTCTTTCTTTTTTAAATTAATTAAAACCATATTTAATTGCATAACTTTACTGTAGCAATTTATATCCTAGACGCAATATTATTCCAAATGGAAAAAGGAATTAAAGAGAAAAAAAAGAAAAATAGAAATGAAGGAAAGAGGTAGGTTGTGAAGAAGGTTATTTAATTCAATCGACACGTGACACTTACATTGATGAAATGAGATAAAAAAAAAAGAAAAAAGAAAGAAATAAAAAAGAAACTAAAGAAATATTCGCAATAAAATAATTACCCCCGTTAAACCACCATTATCATTTTAACTTTATTATATATTATATAAAGGTAGCCTATGTGGAAATAAAAACAAAAGAAAAGAATAACAATTTTTAATATTACGAACAATATAAAGCGGTATGAGATCAAATTTTGTTATAATATATATAAGTATATATATATATATATATATATATATATATATATATATATATATACACACACCTATATATATGTATATATTTCTTTTTAATTAAAACCACATCCAATTGTAATTTAACGTTGTCAAACAAAATTATTGTCGCAATGCGAACCTCATGCGCAATAGTATCCTGTAAAAAAAATGAAAAAATAAAAAAAGAGGAAAGAAGACAAGAGGATTAAAGGAGATTAAAAAAAGAGAAGTAAAAAGAAAAAAGATAGGGGTAAGAGGTGGGTGGGTGGGTGTATGGTACGAGGAGGTTCTAGATGGGGGAAAGAGGGAAGAGGGGAAGGTTGAATGCGTAACGCGTTTTCTTTTACGTCGTAGACGATAAGCGTAGGACGAAGGCGAATCAATAAGCTTCCGTTTCACGAGCAAGTGCTTGTTCTCGTCTCGATGGATATAAATAATAAGAAAGATGCACGTTGCCAATCCATGAATTTCTCCATCCAATAAAAACATCGACACTTTTCTTACGAGTAACTTTAACGCAATTTTTAATGATTTATATGGGCAATGGTCGACATAAAAATTTCGAGATATCGATCGATAATTCTCTCTCTCTCTCTCTCTCTCTCTCTCTTTGTCTCTGTCTCTCTTTCTTGCTCCGCCTTCTCTTTCTTACAAATTTGCATTTTTAATTTTTAATTTTTCTTTTAATTCTTTTTTCATTTTTTTTGTTTGTTTTTGTTTTTTTGCCACTTTTCTTCATCTCCTACTTTTCTTTCGTCTTTTATTTTCTTTTCCATTTTTCTCTTCTTTCTTACTTTTTTCTTTTTTTTTACGAACGATCGTTTCGTCAAACAAAACAACAGAAGATGATGCAGTGCCGAATTTACATAGAGCAACGTTACGGATATTTACTCTGAATGATTTAGTAACGCATCTGCAGTTACTATGTGTCATGGTGATTCGTTTACTCCGACGTAAGTACTTAGTTACTTACGTGTTCGATTTCGACATTGATTTTGTATGTAGGCAGATAAAGTGGACTCGCTAACATATGAATTAATGAAAAATAGTAGACATAAATGATGAAACGTGAGACGTGTGTATTTGGATGAAGTAATTTTTTATTTATTCTTTTTATAATTATTTGATATTTATTAGTACGAAATTAATGTTTTAATTTTTTTTGTACGTATGTACGAATGTAATTATATACATATATTTTTTAAGAAAGTATGTTTTTGAATAATGACAAAAATGTATTTTGAATAATAAAATGTTCGAAAGAGAGACAATTTAAATATGTAAATGTACGGATAATGAAAGTTCCGTATTTTTTTTTTATCATAATGGTTTTACTGCTTTTTTTCCCTTTCTCTTTCTATTTTGCTTTCTCTTTCTCTCTCCTTCTGTAATAATATGGTTTCGTTTGCTCGAATAAATTTAATCTATTTCGACATCAATTTTGCGCGTAGGCAAAACAGATGAATTAACGAAAAATAGGAGACGTTTATGATGAAGTGTGAGACATAAATATTTGGTTGAAGTAATTTTTTTTTCTTTTTATTTTTATAATAATTTAATTAGCACGGAATTCATGTTTTCACTTTATTGATTTTATATATATATATATACAACGCTTTTTAAGAAAATATGTTTTTGAATAGTAATGGAAATGTATTTTACATAATAAAATGTTCGAAAGAGAAACAATTTAAATATGCAAATTTACGGTTAATGGAAGTTCCATATTATTTTATAATAGCTTTACCGTTTCCTTTTTTTCAATTTCTTTTTTAGTTGTAATAATGGTTTCACATTTCCTCGTCTTTTTATTTCGGCTGATTCTTTTTTTTTGTAATAATTGTTCCACTCAATTTTCGATTTGTTGCTGCTCTATCACTTTGGTCTCTTTTTCTTTCTTTAAATGATCATGAATTCGAAATAATAATAATGATGATAATAATGATGATAATAATGATGATAATAATAATAATAATAATAATAATAATAATAATAATAATAATAATAATAATAATAATAATAATAATAATAATAATAATAATAATCAATAATAATAATATAGACAAATATAATGTTCTCTCGAAATGGTTATACGTCCTCGTCGAATGTAGAAGGTTATATTAAAAATTCTCTCGGCGTGCAACGGTAAGCGTATGCTAGGGAATTAATTATAACTAACTCGGTATGATAATATATCACGATGGATGGGGTGGGGGAGGGGAGAAAGAGAAAAATATCGCATTGAATTCGCTTACGATATTAATATGATAATTCCTGTATTTTATGTTTTAACTCGGCCCGATACTATCTCAACCCCAATACATTTCTTTTATTTATATCTATTTCTTTTATTTCTTCTTTCTTGTAATATTTAAAGTGGATAATAACGCGATTTAATTATGACTTTTTTTCTTCTAATTATGAGTATACGAGGAGTTAAAGAAAAATAATCAGAATTAAAAAAGATAAAAATATATATATAACTATGATATAATGAATAAAATTAATTTCATACAAATTATAATATTAAAATTATAATAAGGGCTATTTTTGTTGGAAATTTTGTTTTTCAGCTTTTCTGAATCTTTCATCAGCTTTTTTTTCTTTTGATCAATAATATTTCCGGATACTTCGTATATATTAATATAATTTTATTAGATATTATACTGATATAAAATACGATTTTTATATGTAGTATAGATAAATTAGATTTATTAAATTATAAAAAATGTTAATAAATTTGTTATACTTATTAAATAATCTATATATATATATATATATATATATATATATACACACACGGAAATATTTTTAATAAGTAAAATAAATTTATAAACATTTTTAATAATTTAATAAATATAAAATAAATGCAATCAATGAATAAACAAATAAATGTAAGTATTATATATAAAAAAAATAAAATAGAAGTATAGTAATCAACTATTACAGTAAGAGATTTAAAACGTTCGCACTATTTGTACGCGTCTCGGTCCAAGGACTTGAAAGGAAATAACGTTTTCGTAAATTAAAAGCATTAACATTAAAAAGCTATTTCAAAGTGGGTAGAAACGTACGAATACGGTACAGTCGTAAAAGAAAAATGCATCGATAGTTTACATTCAGATCCCATCTCCGTTAATAGATCTCCGTGGTCTTAAAAATTCACTTATACTACGATTCGAACTCGGTACATAATAGTACTGACAGTAAATAAACAGGTCCTTTCTTTTTTCTTCTTCTTTGTTTCCGTTAATTCTTGCAAATTATATTGCTCCGACGTTAGAAACATCGTATTACGAAAGAAAAAAATAATGATCCAGAACAATTGATAGAAATAAGTTACGTGAACACATTACGTGGTTTTATTAACAATAATTGTTTATGAACAGTTATTTTGTTATTATTACAATTTCTTTTTTGTACATACATATGCCTAAGTAATTATGAAAATGGAAATGAAATATAAATATATGCGTATATATATATATATATATATATATTTATATATATATATGTATATATGTATGTATGTATATTATTTATTTACATATTATATTTATATTATATTATATTCAAGTCACTTTGTTTTACCACGAATTACAAAACAATTTTTTTTATATATCATACTATTTCTTTCTTTTCTTATCTCTTCCATATAATAAGAGTCTCTTAAGAAATTATGAAATAGTTGAAGAAAGAAGAATACGAGAAAAATTATATTTTTACCTGAATATTTTTCTGTTACATTATAACAGTAACGTAAGATCATAAAAAAGAAGAAAAACAAAAAATACAAACACACGTGAAATGAATATGATATAAATATGTGCATGTATTGTATATATACCATGTATATACTATATAATCAAAAAAATCGCACGTATCGATAAATCTCACTTACATCATTGCGATGTAATAATAGTAATCATAATAATAATGATAATAATAATAATAATAATAATAATAATAATAATAATAATAATAATAATAATAATAATAATAATAATAATAATAATAAGAATACAAGAAAAAAATAAAGGAAAAACAGAAGAAAAAAGAAAAACAGGAGAAAAAAGAGAAAAAACTTATGCACCTACTTCTTTTCCTGATTATTTTAGCAACTTCGTCAGCTACGTTCAGCTTTCTAACGAATTACATATTTGTATTATAACATGTCGAAAGAGTTGTTTCTTTCTTAACGATGTATGCATGTACCTATGTATGTATGTATGCATGTATGTACGTATGTATGTATACATTTATGTACTCGAGAGCTCGATTATGATCGGTGCGTGACTTCGAGCACGCATGCATGATCGTAACGTATGTTAGCGGTTACGAACGATCTCTCAGGGCCTTTCTTGTTGTCCCTTTTTTATAAGACAGATAACTCTCTCTCTTTCTCTCTTTCTCTCTCTCTCTCTCTCTCTCTCTCTTTATCTATCTCTTTTTCTGTTCAGACAACTTCCATCGAAAGAGAGAAAGGCGATCGTGCGGTGCACGAGAACCAAGTTGGCCATTTCGAAATATCCTGCAACACCTTCAGCAGTCGATCTTCCTGCAATCGATTACGTTACGACTTACGAGTATTCGACAATGAGTATCCGTCATTCGTATCTCTTGCAATTGAGAAATGATTTTTCTCTGTTCTTAATGTTTTCTTTTCATATTTTTGTTCTTTTCTTTTCGCTTTTTATTTTTGTTTTGTTTTTCCTTAAACGTTAAATAATAAAGATAAATTAACAATGACATTAACGTAAGCTAATATAACGTAAGCTAATTCAATTAATAATGGTTTAACATGAACAAACAAGCTATACGATTAGAAGGGAAAACTTCTTTTTCCAGATAAATCGGACGAATTTTTGTTTCTTTTTTATATAATCATCGATCATTATATAAATCGTCGATCGATTTATATAATGATCTTAAAGCGATAATGAAAGTATCGATAAGAAAAAAATATCCTTTTGAAATTCTATGAATGCTAATGTTTTTTCTTTTTTTTTGTTTATTAAATTCATTGATTGATTTTATATTGATAACGAAATAATAATGTTCCATTAATGACGAAATTATTGATAAAAAAAACCTTTTTTTTTTTAATCTATGTGAATGCAAATTTATTATATAAAATTCATCGGTCGATCTTTATATTGATCCTTTCGTAATGATTTAACATTAGTATTACTGATAAGAAAAGAAACATATTTTTATTCAAAATTCTATGAATGTACATTTTTTTTACATACAAATCATAGATTGATCTATATAATAATATAACACTGATAATGAAATTATTGATAAGAAAATTAAAATCTTAGGAATTCTATAACTTTTAATTTTGTTTTTATAAACATCATCGATTGATCTATATAATAATCTTACATTGATAACAAAAGTATTGATAAGCAAAGAAAAAATCTTTTTTTCCTGAAAAACGTGGATGTTAATTTGTTTTTATATAAAACTCACCATTCGATCTATATAATGACCTTACATTAATAACGAAAACATTGATAAGAGAAAAAGAAATATCTTGTAGAAATTCTAGAAATATACATATTTTTTATATAAAATCTATCGATTGATCTCTATAATGACCTTACATTGATGAAGAAAGAATTGATAAGGAAAAGAAAATAAATTTATCTAGAAAAAAAAACATAAATATGATCAATTAATCCATATATAAATTTATTTATTTTTAAAAATATCGAATTGCGTTAATAATTAATGTCGACATTTTGTAAGACTTTGTAACTAAACGAAAAAGTATTTTTTATTAACAAATTTTATTATTATTTATTAACCAACTCAATATTATATGTATTATCATTTATTAATATACATCTATATACATATATAAATTACATATAATACATTTAATATTAAATATTACATTTAATACATATGTACAAACACACTATTATCACGCAATATCATTGATTTACTAGTACACTATAAGGAATAAGATAGGAAACTACTTTACCGACTGACCCATATTTGGTCGATAATAACATACGCGACCTTATTAAAATTTATTTGAAAACAAGTGATTACGGGTATTATTCGTTTTATTATGCCAATGGAGGGGGGAGGGAGCAAGAGAAAAAGAATGATTTAAAAATAATTCGTAATTGGAAAGAATTTAAAGTTCGCCGTGGGATAATGATCGAAAGGCGGATAAATGAAGGACGATCTATCTATGATTTTCTTCCTTATTCTTGGCCTTCCAGACCTCTAATGAACTCTGAAATAAGGAAGTTCCATTTTCTTACGATATACTCCAAGACCAGAAACCAATTATGATCTAGGACTAATGAGTTAACGATAAGTTAATAACAATTGTCCTGTTTTGCAAGAAATAAAAACATAATAAAAAAACGATACGAAATTCACTGGTAAATTGTTTTATTTTACATTTTAATTATTATTTCCGTAAAAAAAAAAAAAAATAAAAATAGATAAAAGGAAAGATAAATATAGATTAAAACAAAAGTAAAAATAAAAACGATAAATCATTCTAAATCTTTTTCAAAACTATGAGAAATTGTAATGTTTTTCAAAACGTTAAATCATATTTCTCAAAAACATTCAAACGATTAAATAATATTCATAATATAAAATCATTCTAATAGAATTCTACTATTTCTACTATTCTAGATACTACATCACATATTCACAATATTAAATCATTTTAATGATTTTCATAATATTAAATTATATATCGATAATAATTAGATAATTCCGATGACTTTCGAAATGATTATATAATATTCATTAATTCCATAATAATAACAATAATAATTGTGTGTGTGTGTGTGTGTGTATGATAATAATTCCAATAATACTAAATATTAAATCATCCTAATAATAGTATAATATTATTTCATCCTAACAATATTAAAATCATTTTAATGATATTCGAAAACACTAACATTTTCTATGATCGTACTAAGATTTATGAAACTAATAATATCCATTCCGATTATTTTCTTTTTTTTTCCTCTTCTTCTTCTTTTCTTCCCTTTTAATCAACGACGATTATACGAATGATATATACTTATATATATATATATATATATATATATATATATATATCGTAAGAATAATCACGATCGAAACGGTAATTGCTCGTTAATCCGATGCAATATACAGTTCGATCACTCGAGTCTCGATCGATATTGATGACTCATTCTATGACGTAGGAAATATCGTTCTCGAAATAATCTCGAATAAAGTTCTTTAAGAGACGGAATAAGGAAAAGTTAAGAAGATGAGAGTTAATGGGAATCTATGGTTTTCGAAAAAAAAGAAAGAGAAAAACAAAAAAGAAAAAAAAATTATTCTCCTAGGCGTATGGTATCATACTTCGCAATAAAATAAAAAAGAAAGAGAAAAAAGAAAAAAGAACCAAAGGTAAACGATTATACGATTGTTATTCATAATAATAATAAGAAAAAAAACGTAAGATTGTTAAATAGAAACGTTTGTGTAATGCAATATTAACACATCTTAGTTTTACAATACATGTAATCTTTACATTGTAAGTCATCGGACTAATTGAAATATATCTGCAATTTAAATGTAGTATTCATATCCCCACAACGAGAAATGTGTGTGAGATGACATAATTCTAAAAAAAAAAAAAAGAAAAAGAAAAAGCTTAAGAAAAAGAACAAAGAAGAAAAAAATATCAACAAAGAAGTTGATGTGAACGTCGCCGTAATAAACTTTGTAGATGCATTAGAAAGTTTTATGATATATTCGAGAGTATGCAAATTTTACGAGTACGGTTATATATATATATATATATATATATATATATATATATATATATATATATACATACATATATATATATATATCGTATATATATTATATATATCGTTTCGATCACGTAATGATTACTCGAACATTTTCCGTTATTCTTTATACGTTTTAATGGAATTCTTGATCGGTTTTCCTTTTTTCTTGTTTCATTTAAAAACATTTTTTTGTATTATCTTTTTTTGTATTATTATTTCCCTTATTACATAACACATTTTTTTTTATTTTTATATGCACAGTAGTTTTATTATCTTTCCAAAATTCTTTTGAATTGAGTCAAAGCTCTTAAACGTATGATATTTATTTTTGAACCTAATCGTACGTAAATTATAGGGGTCAGTCAGTCTCTCTCTCTCTCTCTCTCTCTCTCTCTCTCTCTCTCTTTCTCTATGTCGATAGCGAATAACATTTCCTTTTCTAAAAGTGACCTTAAACGGGGACAGTGACCTTCTATAGTGATCGAGGCGTCGATCGATCGTACGAAGGAAACGGCCTTGAACGAAGACGATCGGTTTTCTGTGTTCTTTTGTTCGTCCGTCGAAGGACGAACGAGTTTCTGGCGAAAGCGAAAGATAAAAGAAATAAAAAAGGAAGAAAAAAAGAAGAAAAAAAGAACAAGTATATCTTCATTCTTTTTTTTTCTTATTTTTTTTATGTTTAGATAAAGCTTGAATTTATTTGTAATTGAAATGATAAAGATAAAAAGATAGATACAGAATGAGAGAGAGAGAGAGAGAGAGAGAGAGAGAGAGAGAGACGAAATATTTTAATTAGGTATTTTTGAATAATTATTGATTTCATTTCTAATTAAAAAATTATTTTTAAGAATTAATTAACTCTTATCACACCGATCGACGGTATCTAATACTGTCAACTGTCATTTTTTTTTTATTTTCGTTCGCTTGATAATTGCGTTTAAGCAATACATATAAATATTTTTATTAATAAACTAAAAAACGATATACGAATGTTGATAAAATTACAATTTTGTCATAATTAAAATTTTTTTATATTGCAGTTCTTCGTAAAATTATAATTTGTATGAAACTTTATAAAAATGTAATAAGATTACAATTATAATGAAATTAATTATTTTGATAAAAATTAAAATTTGGATAAAATTATAATTTTTATAAAAGACATTTTAAAACTTATGATTTTTAATTTCTTTTTAAAGAAAATCGAATTAAAAATATAATTAAAAAGATTTTTTGTTAACAATATTATAATTTTTATTCGTCTTCCTTTAGCAAATTAAAATACACTAAATTTATTTTATGTTTCTTGGAAAACTGTTATAATACTTTTCCAGTAATAAATGTTAACAATTATAAGTATAAGAGAGAAAGAAAGAAAGAGAGAGAAAGAGAGAGAGAGGGAAAGAGATGAGAGATAATATGCAATAAAAGAAAATATGAAACTTTGTTATTAAACGAGATTCATGAATAAAATATGTAAATAATTATTTATTTCGTTAATAAGGAAAAAGACAGTCAAAACAAAAAAGAGAAAGAAGAAGAAAAAGAAAATTCAATACCAAGAGATCAATATCGTTTTAACGTACGGTATAAGGGTTACAGGAGATTTTTTATAAACTATTATTTTTCTCCCACATCGATAATTAATTAAAATCGATGATGAAGCCTCATGCGTATTCGATAAAATGTTTTCAAAGAAGGAGTTTCATTCTTTCAACGTACATAATACAATGATGAACGAATTTGTGATCGGACTTTTTAATTGAGAACATATCTTATTGTAGAATCGATCGAACGAGAACCGAACACTATCGATATGTAACACACTATAGACTGTGACGATAAACAATTCCTTAAAGCGATTGCCAATCGATCGACTTATTAGGTTCACCATTTCCGGCTTGTGTCCTTTCGTAAATCGTACTACCTACGTATACAAAACACACACACGCGCGCGTTTTTACACACTACCAGATGAAGTAGCGACTTGTAGATAGCGAAAGAAACTTTTGGGACAATCTAATATACACACATATATACATGTATACATGTATACATGCGCGTATTTGTACACATATATAAAATATCTTCCATTAATTAACGCACGTCTCTCTCGTGTCTTTGAGAATGCATGACCTTCGTTAGTGATCGTTAATGTGGCATAGCAATCAGATACACACTTCTCTTATTCTTTATCTTTTATTCGATAGTTTATTTATTCGACTTAGGTCATTCGGTGTACGTTTGGTTAAATCGTTTTAATTTTATTTTTAAGGATTTCGTTTTTTCTACTTTCTTTCTATCTTTATTTTTTGTTTCTTTTGTAAAACATTGTACGCGATAATTCGTTCATTCGACTCTAGTAATTCGCGTGTTTGTTCAATTCGTTAAATTTTTTTCTAAGGACTTATTTTATTCTGTTTCTTTTTCTTACTTCTTATTTTTTATTTTTTAATTTTTCCTCCAAGGTCGAGTATTAATTTTCGTGATACGATTTCTCTTTTTAAAAGGGGCAGGGTGAGGAGGTGTTTAAAAATATAATTGTTTTCTAAATATGATTTTGATTGCAAATGACTACTACTACTATATAAATACGCAAATAAAAATGTATAGTTATTTATTTAAAAAGAAATGAATCTTACGTTCGTAAGTAAAGTAAAGGTCTGGAATGAAAGGAATAAAAAATTTTTACAAGCACTTTTTAGTTGATGTAGAACATTGAATATTTTTCTTAATAAATTTTCTTGGAATTTAAATCAATCGTCAGATATTTATTCGAACATATATATATCTTTAGTCATAGAAGAAATTTTGGAAAGAATTCGCTATCATATTTTTTATATTAAACTTTCTATTAATTAATACTTATAGTTTTATATATATAATATACATAAGTATATAGTATATACATATACACGTATATATATACAACCTTCCAAACATAATAGAATAAATCTTAGAAACGTTTCAGATGAAATCTTTAAAATCGAATGTCGTTCACACTAACGTAACTAAATCATTATATAATAGTTACGAAATTTTGTGATAATATACGAACATTTTTACTGAAATTATTTTATTTGTAGTAATATATGACTCCTTTTAAACAAACAAAAAAACGACAAAAAAACACAAATTAAGAGAAAATGAATAATATTCGACTAAAAGTGCCGATTGCAAATCCACCGGAGATTTCTTAATGCGATCGTCGGATAATAATATCCCTCGGTTTAAGCGACTCCATTTTGTAACTCGCGTAAATTAACGTCATTGCATGGTGCGGCAAGGTAAAGTAACTAACACAAAGAAACTTTTGCAAACATCGTTCCTGACAGCACACGAGTTGTTATTAAGCGCATTACCGTTAGAATGATTAAAGCTCGAACACTGATATGATGACGAAGGAAAATTGTGATTAGGGAACATTGTATAACGCGAGAGAGAGAGAAAGGAAGGAAGAGAGAGAAGAATAAAAAGAAAGAAGAAATAAATAAATAAATAAGTAAATAAGGTGCCATTTTGATATAATATAATCGTTCAATTGACATCGTTCATTGACAATTGAAAAATATTTACAATAAATAAGGATATCGTCTTAATCTCTCAATATAGATAATAGTATAAACGAAAAATATTTTGCGTTCAATTTCATTCATTATTAATCCTTAAAAATGTCAAGAATAATTAAAAATCATCGTTTTATAAGTTCACAATTGGATTAAACTGCGTAATCGCAATAATGTTCTTTACGACTGTTGAAGAGACGGATTACAACTTAAAAAAAAAGATCACGTGAACAAAAATAAGTAAATTTAAAAAAAAAAGTAATAAAAAACGAAGAGACAAGAACATAAATTAATCGATTAAAATTCATCACAAATTAATTTATGGCATAATTGATCGCATTATTGCGATTACAAAGTTTGTTAAACTTCATGGCGCCATATAATTCTATGAAGAAATACAATGTAAATTATAAGGTGTTCGTTGAATTTGTATTTATATTGTCGACAACGTTTGTTACGCTCAAAATATCGATTTATATATATATATATATATATATATATATATATATATATATATATATATATATATAATTATTACCAATTATTACCAATATTAAAACCAAGCGATTTATTTTTATTTAAACGCTTGTTTTTATAAACAATCAATAGGATTGAAGATATTTGATCGTATTTTATTCGTTAAAAAAGTGAGACACGTTACGCGCATAAATATTTCGTTTTCTTTCAAGATGTTTTTCTTTTTTTTTTTTAGTTACGTATTCGATGATCTTTAAAAAATTATAACAACATTTCTATATCGACGATTCGTTCGTTATTTATGATTATTAAACATCGCGATATTAAGAATTAACGTGTTTTAATAATTTCTATTAATTCAATGTGAACTTCATAGATAGATTTTACAGTTACATTATACCAATGGAAACACTTTCTCTGATAAAAGTCATCGATGTTAACGACGATAAAACTCTAAAAATAACTTTTATGTCCTACATTGAATAAACATCAAGAAGGATAAATGTAGCTTCATTATCATTCGTAAGATCGATCAGCATGATGGCTCAGCACGAAAATCAATTGCAATTTCGATAGATATAAGATAAGAAATTAGAAATATCAAATTATTTATGTATACTTATATATCGATTTTATTTACTATCAGTAATCTTAAGAACCGGTCTTAGGTATTAACTCAAGTCATTTTGTTTTCTCTGTGAAGTTAATTATGTAATAGGACATACTAGAGATAAGAATTAGTATATAGAAATATCTATATAATTCGACGGTATAATTCAAAAAAGGAAAAAATAAATAAAAATAAAAAAATAGTTATGTTCATATTTACACTTTATATTATTAATATTGTTTATATTATTATGATTTATATTAATTATATTTATTATTAATAGTATTTGTTTTATATTGTTAAATAATATATTATTTATATTATATATTATTAATATTAAGTATATTAAATAAATTTATAAAAGTGATATATAATAAATAATATTTTATTTATATTAATAAGTAATACATAAATTGTTCTTTTTTCTATTTTTAATTTTTTTTATATCAATTTTCTAATTTATATTCAAAAATATTAAGAAGAAAAATAAGAGAAGAAAAATAAAAAAAAAATAAATAAATAAAAAAGAAAGAATAAAAAGAAAACGAGGAGTTGTCTCATTTTCTAAAACGTAAAACTTGGTACTGTAAAAGAATCGTTTAAAGTGTTTAAAATGTGTATATAAGAAGACGATTGCAAGACCTAGGAGAATGGAGAAGATTTAATTGTCCTTTAATTAGTCACTTCGTACTTACCATCGTCATTATCGCAGACAGTCGTACACGAGAAATTTCACGGCAATCGTCCAACCACAATTCGTGTCGTCATGAAATTTGCGTTAACATACTCTTAGAAATGTATGCATGTAATTAATTTTTATAGTCCCAAAAGAAACGTATCGAAACGAAACGAAACGTAGATCGACTATTGTTCTCTTCTAACTTCAAAGCTAAATCGGTCTTCGATAAATACGTCATTGTCTTTTTTTATGAAGACATTTGAAAATTTTTCCTCATCGATATGTGGGTACGTTTATTATCGTTTTAGTAAAATTATCATTAAAAAAAAAAAAAGAAAAAAATATTTCAAGAATTATACACCTATATCAATACGCGTATATATACTTATACATAATTATTTCATTTTTATCGTGACTCGTTAAGAAACATTTACATGAAATTATTAATAATCGTAAAAATAATTCAATCGTTCAATTAATCGTTAGATTAATAAATCTGGTAGAGATCATTTTATTTTTAATTAGTGATTTTTACAAATTTTGTTAATAATGCATAATAATTTTTCTCATTTTTCCAAATCCATTTAATTTTTTACCAAAAATTAATAACCGATAATCAGTGCAAAATTAAATAATGCATAAAAATTTATTGAAGTCGCTCGATGACACACATACACACAAAATAAACAATAATAAAACAAAAATATCGTCAGACTGAATCGACTATTCTATTTATATACTGCGTATACATTATATATTTACAAGATACATACATACCTAAGTATGAAAAACAGAGAAATAAAATTCGCACCAGGGATAATGATTAAAGCAATTAACTTTTTTTCTTTTTCTTTTTTTTTGTGTACAAACAACTTGATATGCGACAAGTGATAGCTGGGTCTTTTGTGATATAACACCTACGAGCATCTTTTATATTTTATAATGCGTTCGTTAAACCTGGTCACGAATCAGTTCTACTTCATTCTTGAAAATTCTTGGCAAACAAAAATTGGCAAAACGCCTGCTATCCATCCAACCAACCAGTCAGCCAGTCAGCTAACCAACCAACCAGTTAACCAGTCAACCAGCTAACCAGCCAGCCGGCTTGGTCTCCCTCGTTTGAAGATTCAAAAATGAAATGAGTAACAAGGTATTGTTGACAGAGTCAAACGTCGAGTCGTATGTACTCATATGTAGAGGAGAGAGAGAGAGAGAGGGAGAGAGAGAGAGAGAGAGAGGGAGAGAGAGAGAGAGAGAGAGAGAGAGAGAGAGAGTTAGAGAGAGAGAGAGAGAGAGAGTTAGAGAAATAAATTGTTAGCCATGTGCTGGAAAAGTCTCAAAGTTTGAAATTGTCAACGCCAAATATTTTTTTCCTTTTTTTTACATACATACATACATACACACATACCGTGAATCGTTTTTGAAAAGTGATATATTACAGTGACGAGTTAGATTTCCTATGAATTGATCTAATTTTTCAATCTTCATTTTTGTTTTTGTTTTTGTTGTTTGTAAGAGCGAAAGAGTTAAAGAAAATTCGAAATAAGTGTATGTATATACGATGTATATGTTGTTAAATGTTATATATGATGTAGTTTAATATAAAATATTCTTATATATTAATGATATATTTTGTGTGATTGGTATATTATTATTGTTTACATTATGAATATACTATTTTCATATATATGTTATTGTAATTATATGTACATTATTGATTTCTCTTTGAAAAACTTTTTTGTCCTTTATTTTATATCCTTATTAATATTATTTATTATACTAATAAATAAGTAAATATATATATATATATATTTATTATCAATTCATAATGATAACAAAAAAATTGTAACAATATATATAACAAATTTTCAAATTAATAATAATAATAATAATAATAATAATAATAATAATAATAATAATAATAATAATAATAATAATAATAATAATAATAATAATAAGAAGAAGAAGAAGAAGAAGAAGAAGAAGAGGAAAAAGAAGAAACAAAAAAAAAAGAAAAACGTGCCTTTCATTAATTACTATTTTGCAATTACTTGTTACTCATTTTGTTGGTAAATAATTACAAGCATATCAACGATCCTAATTATTATATAATTACATCTTATTATATACACATCAGGATTCGTTAAAGTATGACAATCTGTATGTCGAACAAAAGAATGTTGAGAAGCAGGTCGCTTTTTTCGTTGTTTTCTGGTATTTTTTTATTTTGTTTTTGTTTTTTGATTTTACCGAATCACGTTTTGTAAACGTGCAATGTTTTGAACGAATCAAAAAAAAAACATTTCGTTTTCGTTTGTCCTTCGTTTCCTCATATATTTTTAAGTGAAAGGAAACTTGTTTTTTCGAGGTGATTTTTTTTTTGCAATAAATTCCGATATTTATAAAGAAAAAAACAACTCGTTACTCTAAATTATTATTAATAAAATATTTATTTATTAATAAAAAAAATAATTAATAAAACACATTAGATCTATCTACGT
>OU426998.1:8284517-8294517 GCA_911387935.1 Dolichovespula saxonica | reverse complement strand
AGACAATTTTATGTTATATTATATTATATTATATTATATTATATACATTGTTCTTTCACTTGATTATATACGATCTATGTAATCATTATTAGATTATTATCATTTAAATTATTCCGATTATTTTATCATTCAATTAGACAACTAATTAAATTAAATACAAATCTATTGCAATGAATTAATAAATATATAACAAAAATAAAAGTTTGACATTAAATCGAACCAACGAATGTTCGTTTAGAGTGACAATAATATTGAAAATAATATATATATATATATATATATATATATATATATATATATATATATTATATATACCTAATCGATAATCTAATCTCCGACCTAATTTTGTAGCTTCGACGTTCGAAACGATAACGCGAACTTGTAGATGATCTAAGACCTACATAAATACGAAACAAATAGTGTTACCAAGGAAAAAGCTGAGAAGAGATCATTGTTTTGACCTTTAGAAAATAATCTCCTGTATGAATTCTATCTAACTCGGACGCAATATACACTCTAATCATCGTGTGGCACGCCCTCGTCTAGTCCGTTACATCGAACTATCTCTTTCGTCGTGTACGCCATATAGACGGGCAGGCATGATCACATGGAATGTCGTATGCGGTTAGATACTCGATATTTAAATCGAAAGAAAAAATGATAAAATAAGATTGAACGGCATAAAGTAAGACATAAAGAAGGGACGAAAGAATAAGAAAAAAAAAGAGAGAAGGATAAATGGAGAAGAAAGAAATGTAGAGAGAGAGAGAGAGAAAAGAACGGGAGAAGGACTGGCGATAGAAAAGAAAAAAGAAAGGAAAAAAAACAGTGACAAATATAAAGGGTGTAGAAATGAGATAGAAAGAGAAAACAGTGTGACGGAATGTCAGAAAGAAAGAGAAAGGAGAAGAGTGAAAAGGAAGAGATAGAGAGAGAGAGAGAGAGAGAGAAAGAGAAAAGAAGAAGGAAAAAGGATAGAGAGAAATAACAATGAGAAAGGAAGACAGAAGGAAATGCATTGAGAAAGAGAAAGAGAAAGAGAGAGAGAGAGAGAGAGAGAGAGAGAGAGAGAGAGAGAGAGAGAGAGAGAGAGAGAGACAGTTCGAAAGTGAAAGAGAAAAAGAGACAGAGATAGAAAAACAGTTAGAAAGTGAAAGAGGAAGAGGGAGAGGGGGAGAGAGAGCGAGGGGGTAGACGTCAAGAGAAAATGAGAAAAAGAAAGAAAGGATGATAGAAAGACAGTGAGGAAAGAGAAAGAATGACTGATAGAAAGACATTGTGTGAAAGTGAGATAGACAGAAAGGTAGAAAAGGTAAGAGAAAGGAGGACACAGATAAAAGTGTTGAGAAAGAGGTAGACGGAAAATAAGACATTGAGAAATAGAAAGAAAGACTGATAGATGATGAGAAAGAAAAAGAAAGACAAATAGAGATCGTCAAATAGCGAGGAAGAGAGATAAATAGAAAAATAGTGAGAAAGAGAGGCAGATAAAAAGACAGAAAGAGAGAAAGAGAGAGAGCAAGAGAGAGAGAGAGAGAGAGAGAGAGAGAGAGAGACAGATAGAATGACAGTGAGAAAGAGAAAGAAAGACAAGTAGAAAAACAGGTAGACAGACAGTAAGAAAGAGAGAGACTGTTAGAAAAACAATGAGAAGGAGAAAGAAAGGCAGATAGAAAGGCAGGTAGAAAGCCAGTGAAAAGGGGTATGATAGACTGATAAAAGAAACGCAGTGCGAAAGAGAAGGATAGACAGCAAAAAAACTGTGTGAAAGAAAAAGATAGATAAATAAAAAAGAAAATGAAGTGAGAGAAAGAGAGAGAGAGAGAGAGAGAGGAGAGAGGGAGAGAATGATTGATCCATATAGATCCATATGTTTTCGATTAATCGAAAGACAGAAAATAAAATAAAGATAAAGAGAAATATAATGAGAAGAGAGAGAGAGAGAGAGAGAGAGAGAATAATCAGAGCATAACGACGATGGGATCCATTGTCGTCTTATTCACGCGCACACGATCACGTATTTCTTGGTTTTACTTATCTCTGTTTGTCTGTCGGTCTCTCTCTCTTTCTTTTTAATATTCTTATCGCATGCTCGATGTCTTCTTTCTAAAAATTTATGATAATGCTATATCCTTAATCATAATATTGTCTGTGTGCGTGTGCATGTGCGTGCACGCCCGTTCACGTTATTTACATTTTTACTATAATCTCAAATATATATATATATATATCTTTTTAGTATATATCGTATGAAATTTTGTTTTCTTTCTCCGCCTTGCTTTTTCCTCGCGCTCCCACCCCCTCCCCTCCCCTCGTTCTTTATTATTCAAGCCAATATTTATTAATTGTTAATTATTTAATGATTTTATATATCGATTCAATTGAATTCGTGCACGATTTATTATCTTCGATTATATCCCTTTTTATTTCGTTTCTATTCTTTCGATCAGTATTTTTTATTAATCAATGATAAGTATTTCGAAATAGAATGTAGGTATTTGTAATAAAATAATATCAAGCACGTAATATGTGTTCGATGCTAATTATTAACCGTCTCAGTTGTATCTGGATTTATTATAAATAACATACCATTTATTTATAAAATACTGAGAAAAATATTATCTCTACAAATATTTCGATTAAAATACTGACAGTTTTTTTTATTAATTGGTATAACAACGACCATTTATATTACGTATTGATAATCGGCGTTATGAATACTGATCATTTTTTAAATGTACCGATTAAAGACGTTTCGAAGTTACTAATCCAATAAATTGCAGTATTTTTATTTATACCTGTCACGTAGTATTGGATGAAGTATTGAGAAAGAAAACTATATGAATTTTTTTAACAATATTAATTAATTATCAATTAATCGATGATTAAATTCATTCGATTTAAATTGTACGATTTTAGTTATACAATGTTTGTTTGTAAGATTTTAGTTCGGCAAACTATTAAAAGCGTTTCTTTTTCTGTTTATTTATATTTAGAGGATGAAGCAATAAGAAAGAAAATTGTTAGACATTTTGTAACGATATTAATTAATTATCAATTAAGCAATGGTTATTTTCATTCGATTGAAATCATACGATATATTATTGTAAGATTTTAATTATATTTAAATGTCTCTTTATAAGATTTTAATTTGGAGAAATATTAAAAACATTTCTTTTTCCCTTTATATATATATTAATTTATTTATTTATAAGGAATGAAAGAATAAGAAATAAAATTGTAAGACACTTATTAATGATATTAATTATTTAGTAATTAGTTAATGGTTACATTCGTATAAGTAAAATCGTACTATTTTAATTATCTAATGTTTGTTTATAAGATTTTAGTTCGGCGAACTAATAAAGTTACTTTTTTTTTATTTATATTTATAGAGAATGAAGCAATAAGAAAGAAAATAGTTAGACACTTTGTAATGCCGGAATGCACTATGCAAGATCGTGTATGTGTGTCTATGTATGAATGTATGTGCATCTGCATGTCGAACGTACGTACGTACCTATATATATACGTACCAACGTATATATGTATGTATGTAGGTATATAAATTTAAACATCTCGTTCGTTCTATCGATAGTGCTAATTTTCTATCTTCTCTTGTCACTTTTCCAATCTCTATCTCTATCTCTCTAACGAGAAAAGTTTCTATCTCTATCTCTGTCTCCGTCTCTCTCTCTCTCTCTCTCTCTCTCTCTCTCTCTCTATCGCTTATTAAATTAGTTGTTCTCTTTTATAAAACGACCGACCGGTTATTTCAACACAATTTACACTTTCTTTTTATCTATTGTTATCCGTTTTATGACTACTATTCGAGTTTAATCACGACATTTGTTTTCGTTTTCTTTTCTTTTTTTTTTCGCACGCTTCGACGATTGACCTTTTCGAAACAATTAGAGTTAGAAACATAAATGGAATAAACGAGATCGTGAATATCACTAGATGTGAACTTTCAGCTTTTCTCTTTATTTCATTTTTGTTTTTTTTTCCAGATTTCTATTGTTTTCAAAGTCCGAGTTATTAAAAAAATAATAAAAATAAAAATATTTGATTCAATTTATTTTGATTTCAATTTATTTATTTATTTCAAAACTCTGACGGACTGGCGAATGAATATTGGTTGAAATTATAAGGTTTGCAAATAAACGCAGATAAAATCTATTTGCGAGTGCCATTCGATCGATAACTTAAAAAAAAAAAAAAATCATTTAATCGGTATTTTAAATCAATGATCAATATTTATAATAAAATATCTGTACGTAATACAAGCGAAATTTAATTATTTATAATGGTCAAATTATTTATACACGTATATACTGAACATTTATTTTAGAAAATATTTACAATTAATTAATACGAATAGATAAAAAATAAATAAATAAAAGAAGTTCAGAGAAACGCTTATAAATTATAACTATTAAAATGCAACTTAAAATCAGATGTTGGATTTTGAACTTGAAAGTTGGATAACGATATTACGTCCTCTTTTCATGGGACTTGAAAAAAATCTATTATAAATATCATAGAAAAAGGTAGACAACAATGGTAGAATATATTAATGTAATTATTCTGTTTTTCAACAAAAGATTTGACTCATATTCTTTAGTACGCCCACCAAAAGAGATATTTACGAAGTGAGGTTACTCTTACGAGGAAAAAGAAAAAAAGAATAAAAAAAGACGAAAGCCATTTATAGTAAGCAAAAAGTGTAACGAGGCAATTTCCGCATGTTGAATTCTCCGTCGCGGAGTCACTATCGCAATTATCGATCGTCTCTCTATCTGGTACCAAGCGGTACACCTTCCTTATTCTCTTTCACACATTGTCTCTCCCACAGGTACGCATCATTGGCACTTGTTAATGGTTTTTTTTTTTAAATCATTGGAATATTTTCGACAAATATCCATACAGCCTGTTTCAGTTTTTTACTTTTATTGCGATAATATACTCTCGTAACGTTCCGAATTTCACGATATTTATTAATTTATACGGTCAAAAGTTTATTATCAATCTCGATATTAGATTGCTTTATACTGAACTATTGCAACGTGTGCATTTTACGGGCCGATGCAGACGAACGGTTAATGACGTACCGTTAACGTTGCGTTGACGGTGCGTTATCGTAAACGAACAGTGAAGATCGTAACGCCGTTGCGTACACGTCCCATTATTTTTATCATCATCTAAGAAGGAGGAATGAGCCTTCCAAACGTTTGAAGATTTTTCGTCAAATTTATTCGAATATTTTTGACAAATATCTATACAGACTGTATCAGTTTTTACTCTTATCGTGATAATATTCACTCATAACGTTCCAAATTTCGCGAAATTTATTCATTTATATAATCAAAAGTTCACCGTCAATCTCACTATTATGTTGCTTTGTTGAAATATCGCACGTATGCACTTTACGAGTCGATGCAGACGAGCGGTTAGTGACGCACCGTTGACGTTGCGTGCACGATGCGTTACCTCATACGACGAACAGTGAAAATCGTGTATGTTGCCTTCACGTACAGTAAATTTATTTTTTTTTTCGATTTTTTTAGCATCATCTAGGAAAATAAACACGAACTTTCCAGATATTTAATTTTTTTATCAAAATTACATATTTTTTCGACGAATATCCATACAAGCTGTTTCAGTTTTTATATAAAATCGAGATAATATTCTCTCGTAATGTCCCAAATTTCGCGATATTTATTCATTTATACGATCAAAAGTTAATCGTCAATCTCGCTATTACATTTTTTTTGTCGAAATATCGCACATGTGCACTTTACGAGTCGATGCAGACGAGCGGTTAGTGGCGCACCGTCGACGTTGCGTTCACGATGCGTTACCGTAAACGAACAACGATAATTGTGCGTGTTGTCTTCACGTATAGTTTCATTCTCAATTTTTAGTATATTCTGACAAAAAACAAATATGAAACTACCAGATATTTTTAGACCTTTTTCATCATAACTATTCGAATATTTTCGACAAATATTCATCGAGGCTTCTTCATTGTTCAATTTTTATATGCGATAATAATCGTCGTCGTAACGTACATTTATTATTAAAAAGTAAGATATTTTTGTTTATAACGATGAAAAATAGAATTTTTACTTTCGCAAATGTTTTAATATTCGTAAAAGACCTAATGAACTCAAAGGTAATTAATTGTAACATAAAATATAAATAAATGATATGTTCTCGTTTCCGCAATAGTTAACAAAATATATCACTATTCCTTTTGGAGAACCGCAAAACGTTCATCTTATCGTGGTTAATGTCAAACATGTTAATTTTCAAGAGAACAAATATTCGATATGTATTTCTTATCGTGATAAATTGAAATGTTCTACTAGTTCGCAAGTAACAAATGTAAAAACGTCCTACTTTTACGTTAAGCGGGTCAAATATGTAACTTAGGAGGCCGACTTTATCATAGAACGTAGCTGACCACTGCTGCTTCGAGATCAATAGTCCTCAAAACGCGAAAGGAGAAGAAAAGAATTTGAATGTTCGTTGCAACGCGGCGAACGATCCGAAACTAGGTCACTTTAAAAGATAAGGTCTTTTTATATATATATTAGACATTATTACAGATATCGTTTTGTTTGAACAATCGTAAGCTCATTGCTATTCCACAAAATTCGAACGATGCATATATATAAATAAATTATTTTATATACATGTTTCCCGAAAACGATCATTCCAATTCTAATAAAAAATGAAATTCGGGAAGATAATTTAATAAATGTAATATCTTTATCAATAAATAGGCCTTGCTTATAGGAATAATAAATAGGTGTAACGTTGTGTTGCATGGGATGTACTTAGATATTCATTTACTCATGTGATCTATGTTTAAAAAAAAAAAAAGAAAAAAGTAGAAAAATTAAATAAATAAAGAAACACTACCGAACAGCGAGTCGCAACTGAAAAAATATAAAAATGTGTATATACGTAATTATACTTATTTTATAATATATATATATATATATATATATATATATATATATATATATATTTTTTTTTTATATATATATATATATATATATATATTTTTTTTTTATATATATATATATATATATATTTATCATTATATAAAAAATATATATATCTTTTTTTTCTTACTCCTTCTCAACTGGTCATTAATTTATAATCAACATGTGGTTGATGGTACGATATAGTACCACATATATGATATTTATATTCCTCGTGAATTATACGGCTTTTGTTGCTGACTATTTCTGGATAGTCGTTTAGAATGGTGACTAGTGAACTTACATAAGCAGGGTGGGTTGTGAGAGGGCTGGGGGGACAGATTGATTGATGATAGGGACCGTGCTGACCGCAACGAAGAAGAAGTTACCCCTGCCTTAAATCATCGTTTCCCGTTAATTATATCTTATTCATGAAATATTTAAATGTACTTGCCACGTCCTTTGTTAAAATCCCTTTATGACCTACACTACACATGACTATCGTTTAATTTACGAGAGAGTACAAAGAATTTTAAAGAAATAAATAAATTTAATTTATTTAACAACAAAATTCTCTCTCGCTCTCTCTCTCTCTCTCTCTCTCTCTCTCTCTCTCTCTAAGTTACTGTAATTAATCGTAAAATTAATGAATGAAATAAAAGAAAGAAATTTATATTAACAAAAATAAATAAATAAAATAATTAATACTTAGCAAAAAATGGAGAAAGAAAAGGAACCCCTTTCTATACATAATTACTAACTAGGTGACCGTTACGTCTTGCGAAGAAAGGAAAAAGAAAAGAAAGAAAATTAATAAATAAAAAAATGAGACAAATTATTAATTAGAATCGATCGAATCATAGCACGTCAATTTCATAATTTTTTTCCATAACGAATTACAATGCGTCTCTATCGGAATCGTTTCCATCTAAGTATGTATGTATGTATATATGTATGTATGTCGTATATAATAATATTGCAGATGCACGACTTACTTAACCACGTTTGTTTTATTCAGCGCGTACATCTGCTCATGTCGCCTATCACGAATCCTCACGTTCCTTCGTTAAAGTTTTTGACGTCATCAACGAACCGGCACGTGTTTTCCCTACTGATTGAGAACCCATCCTCGATGACGATCTTTTTACGTCGAAGGAAAGTCTCAGCTTAGAAATCGAATTATAATGTTCGTAAGTTTATTTAGGAATACTCATGGATATTAATGCAATTAATTGCAGAATTGGAAATCTGAGGAAACGACAAGAAAAAAAAGAAAAGAAAAAGAGATAAAAAGAAAAATCAACAAAACGTAAAAGCAACAAATAAATGCGTTGAGTTAACCGATCGTAATTAAAATTTTACAGTATGATAAATTACGAATAATAAGGTATTAATCTTTGTCGATGTTAAATCTGACGATTATAACGTATTATTATGCTCGGTTTCACGAGAATTTTAAAAACTCATAAGTTTGGTATATAAAATAATTCCATGTTATATATAAAATATTCCATATTATATAATATGTGTATATATATATATATATATATATATATATATATATATATATATATATATATATATATATATAATATAATATAATTTAGAAATTATTTGGTGTACATTTTAGGTCATATTTTTTGTACAAAAATTCGAAACTGTATATATGTATATATATTATATACACATGTGTGTGTATATCAGTAAAAGCGACATTAAAATTATATGCCTTTACAGAGAATTAACGATCATTCACACTCACCCTATTTTGATCGTTTATTATTCACTATAGCGCATTGAAAAGATAAAAAAAAAAAAAGGAAAAAAAATACATACATACATACACCATGTGTCGGAGTTTATGTTGTTCGATAAAACTACGTATTACAATTACATAAGATTAATACACAGACAGTTGATCTCAGGTGCAACACCTGCGTTCAAGGACCGACATTACCATTTGCAATGCAAACATGAGACGTTTTCTAGAACGCAACGTATCAAAACTTTTATGACACTTCCCTATCAGGCGTAATTCCCTTATCTCTCTCTCTCTCTCTCTCTCTCTCTCTCTCTCTCTCTCTCTCTCTCTCTCTCTCTCTCTCTCTCTCTCTCTCTCTCCCTCTCTCTTTCTCTTTCTCTCTCTCTTACACATACACACGCGCGCATGCGCGTGCGCACACAAAAACATACAGAGGGGGAGACGGACAGACAGACAAATAGATATACATAATGTATAAAACGTATTAAACGAGAGTATGAAATCAGTTAGATGTTACACACGTTACACATCTACTATCTTTGAAATACAAGTAGATGATTAAATAAAGCATTTGGGTTCAAGGACGTATCTAAACACATTTAATGTTTATCTACCCATCAAGATAATTGAGATATCTAATATACTTAATAAAATAACATATCGTACTGAATTATTAACGCTCAGTTAAATTCTCAGTTATCGTGAATTTCATCGAATAAATTTCGAGTTTATCGAAAACTCGAGATAGATGGATAGATAAGTGGATGGATGGATAGAGATAGACAGACAGATAGTGTGATAGAGAGAGAGAGAAAATTTTTTTTTTATTATACATATATATACATATACATATACATACATACATATATATATACACACACACACACACACACACACACACACACACACACACACACACACACACACACACACACACACACAACTTTAATTCCATTACGTCAGTGATAAATTAATCGACGATAATTGTTTACCTATGTCGCATATGTTGCGATTATTAACGGCTCAATCGATTCTTTGTTGACGTTTCGTGATATTAAAACGTGACGAATTGTAAATGATTTTTTTCTTTTCCCTTTTTTCCTCTCCTGTTTTTCTTTTTTTCTTTGTTTATTCTTTTTTTTGTCTTCTCATTCTACTTCTTCTTTCGTCGAAATCAAATCTTAAGAATCATTACGACGTTTCCACTTGAAATTTCATGATAACACGATAACGATACGTTACTATA
>OU426998.1:8277017-8279517 GCA_911387935.1 Dolichovespula saxonica | reverse complement strand
TAAGCTTTTTCTTTTTTTCCTCTGTGTCGCATTAGTCACAATCGAATTGAAAGATCTTTTTAACTTGGGTTTTTTTTTCTTTATTTTTATTTTTATTTTTCTCTGACGTTGAACAGGAAAGATATTTTTAATTATAAATTATCATTCGTTTTGTTAATACTATAATTAATTAGGATTATGTTTGATAATATTCATGTCTTTTCAAAAAGTACTTTTAGCATAATCTTACAATTAAAATTAGTTTTGTTATTAGAAATCGAAAACTTGATTACGAATAGATCCTTCTTTTTGTCGAGAGGAAACTGTGAATTGTAATGAAATTATTATTTATGATAATGTATATATAAAAACACGATTTTAAATCGTACGAAAATAAAGCGAAGCTTCAATAACAAGATTATTTATTTGCATTATGCAACTTCCATTGATATTAGATTTCTCGTTAGTATTATCTTAGATTTTTATTAGCAATCAAAAATACGATCTCAAATAATTTTTCGCTAGAAATGAATAATAATAAAGTTATTACTAATATCAAGAGATTTCTTGTTAATCTCATTTTAGATTTTTCTTAGAAATCGAAGGCTCGACTTCGAATTGTTTCTATATATAAGTACAAATTAGATTTTAAAAGATAATCTAAGACTTATCGTTAGCCTAATCTCACGTTTTACTCATTAAGAATCAAAAACTTAATTTCGATTATTTTTCTAAAGAAATCAAAACTTCAATATCATAACATTGCTAATATTGATGATTTATCGTTAGCCTAATCCCAGTACTTTCAATTATGAATCAACTAAATTAATTTTACAAATGATTTAAATTTATCGAAATTATTTATCGAAAATCAATGTATTTAAGTTACGATCAATCCTTCACATTCGTAAAATCATGAAACTATCTTATTTTAATTCCCCATTGCCCATTTCCCCATTTCCCCATTCCCCATGTGTTTCCATAACACCGTTAACTCTTACGGCAAATCAAACGAATAGATAAGTTTCTCATTCGACATTACAGTGATTTTATAATTCCCCTTTTGATCTCCTAACGAACGTAATATTTCCCGGAGTTCTCTATTCAATTTCTAATCTCACGGGAATATTTATCGGAAATTGTGTGTGTGTGTGTGTGTGTGTGTGTGTGTGTGTGTGTGTGTGTATACATATATACGATAAAATATTATGAATAGAAAGAGAAATCCAATCGAATTCCTTGCAAGGAGTTAGTTCTTGTATTCTCGAAAACGAAAAAAAAAAAGAAGAAAAAACAGGAAAAAACAAGCGATAATAAAATCTCTAGAAACGATTTCGCAATATCTTTGTAATTATTATAATTTATAATATTACTTTATTATTAGGAATAATAATAAATTATTTTAGTAATCTAAAAACGTATTGATACATACACCTATTTATAGATCAATGCACATGAACTTATATGTACATATATCTATATGCCTACATAGATTTATATATATATATATATATATATATATATATATATATATATATATATATATTTACACCATGTAAACTCGGGAACAATCCTTCGAACGTTAAGAAAAGGAAATTACTCATGTTCCAAGAGCGAAACGAAGAAAGAAAAAAAGAGATGAAAAGAAAAAAAATGAAATAAATAAATAAAGAAAGAAAGAAAGACAAGTAAATAGACAAAAGAAGAAAGGTAAAAAATACCTGGAAACTGAGTCAGGTACGAATATATTCCACCAAGATGGTCTCTTCTGTCTCGTATGGGTGTAAAGTGCTTCGGCGCTGGCGACCTGTTCAACGGGAGGTGCACCGACAACGGCCTTCTTTCTTTTTCTTTCAGATTTCGATGGTTTAACACCGGCAAGCGGATGCCATGACTTTCTTCGTCCCTTTTTAGCTTCGATTATCGCTGCCCTTTCCTTTTCCTCGTTCACGATAACATCCTGTTTCTCTTCGAGTAAATCTTCGGTAACGTAAAAAACTGATCCTCTTCTGGCGGCGCCACCGTCGCTGCTCCTTCTCTTTTCCTTACCATAAACGATTTTCTGTTGTTTCGCATTCTCTTTTTCGTCGAAGGTACTCGTACGGCGTGCCCTTTGCCAAAGACTGTCTCTACGTGCTTTCAAATCCTCGAGTACGCTGTACCTTCTACCTTTAACAGCTGACACCGTGTTCGGATTAGTATTAGTGGTATTAGTATTAGTGGTAGCAGTAGTAATACCAGTAGTAGTACTCTCTTTCAAGATGGTCGCCGATGCCGCCGATCTAACGCCGGCAAATCTATTACCCATAATCCTGTCGAACGTATTTTCATTTTCCTCTTCCATAGTCGATGGTATCGAATTAGTCGAAGCGTATTTCATCGTGACTTGTTGTCCGTTCTTTTTACTCTTCAAATTATATTCTATCACCTCTTTTTCGTTTTCGTCTTTAATGTACATTTCGCTTTCCATAATACGGATAATTACCGTATTATATTTATTATTATTGTTATTCTTCTTCTT
>OU426998.1:8244517-8272017 GCA_911387935.1 Dolichovespula saxonica | reverse complement strand
GAAGAGATTGTTCGAAGTTAATGAAAAAGGAAGTAAAAGATGAAGAGAAAAGAAAAGAAAAAGAAAAGAAAAACAAGTTTATTACATCGCGTTTCTTTTTCTCATTTTCTGTAGTTTTTTGTTTTTTTTTATCGATCTACAAAATGAAATACAATGTGACAAATAAGAAGCGAAAAATGATAATGCAATAAGTATATGATTGAATTCTCTGATATAAGGGATAAATTTTATAAAACGAAATTAACTTGAAAAATCGAACAAGAGTATTTAATGAGAGATACGACAAATCTGATAATGATATGTACGAATCGTTCGTGTTTTTTTTTTAAACTTTTAACAATAGATATAAGTAAATCGTAGATACTTGCATTAAAAAAAAAAAAAAGAAAAAAAATTGTAACATCGGTATGATGTATTTATAAAAGAAAAAAAATGTGTGATAGTTGATCAACTCTTTTTTTTTACTTTATTTCCATTCCAAGAAAATTTTATAATGAATCCTAGTTTCTTTTTAAAATTTTAAAAAGTAAAAAGAAATATGTACTTTCATATATACGTACGTTTTATATCCATATTAAATTAGAAATTGTCCTTGATTCGCTTTTCCTTTCTTCGTTCATATTTCTTATTTCCATTTTTTGTCTTTTACTTTGTTAAAGGAAATATATTTTTATCGAAAAATTATTAAATATCCTTTATTACTTTAACAAAACATTCACGTACAAATGTTCGTCGATTTATTCTTTGTTTTTTTTTGTCGCATTTTCATTCGAAAGAAATTTTAATATTAATTATATCTGCTGTTTCTTTTTCCTCTTTTTACATTCTTAAAAAGAAAAAGAAAAGAAAAATCCTACAACACCCTTTTACGCTACAGTTAATCATTAATACGGTATATTTTTTATTCATTTCAATCCTTTATCAAATGAAATTTTTTTTTTTAACTTTTGATCACATTAGTTATACACGTAGGATCCATCCTTTATTAATACAAGAAAATCATTATTTCGAAAAGTAATTCGATGTATCCGTTTATTGCGACGAAGAGGAAAAAGAGAGAAAAGAAGAAAAAAATAATATTTAGATTATGCAACATGCTCTGCTGATAACCCTGATGCCGTTTGATTCATCGTCGTTGCGCCGGCACATCGACGCTACACTTTTAACACACAGACCGTTCTTTTCTTCCTTCTTTCCTTTCCTTTCCTTTCCTTTCCTTTCTTTCGTGCACGTGTTTCGTTGCATTGGATTGCATTGCATTACATTGCACTACTCTGCACTGTACTGCATCGCGTTGTATTGCATTGCACCGGTCGCGACGCGAGCCGACCTTAACCCGATTTTAAAAGAGCGAACTCGGGCCACGCCCGACCCCTCCCCCATCAACTAACTCACTCGACTGAATCTTCTTTTTCTCTTTTTTCTTTTTTTTTCCCTCTATCTCTTCCTCCTCCTCCTCCTTCTCTTTCTTCTTCATTTTTTGCTACTACCACTACTAGTGATTCTCCCTCTCCCTTTAATACGTCTGCAATTTAACCCTCCCTCGCTATACGTCACACGTTTCTTCTCTCTCATTTTACTTTCATATTTTCCCCTTCAACTCGTACCTGTTATTCCTCTTTCTAACGATATTTTCTTTTTTCCTCTTTTCATCTTTCTTCTTCTTCTTTTTCTTCTTTTTATCGTTATCATTATACGTCATTGTTGATCGTACGATTATTTGAAAGATTTTTTTTTCTATTTTATTCTTTTTTTTTTTAATTTTCTTAATATGTACGTGATGTATGTGACGTACGTGATCTATGTGGAGTATATGTGCGATTGTGTGTTTGTGTGTGTGTGTGTAGGAGGGTAATGACGTTAAATTTGTTTTTACCGCACGTTTCTCGACATTTTCTTTCATGAAAAATTATAGAAAAGAAAATGAAAAGATTAATAAATTTATATGAACCGAAAATCTTCTAAACAGCTATGTTTCTTTTGATTTTATTATTTAATCTTTCTTTTTTAATTTATCGCGTGGTACGATTCAATATTTATATATAATCATATCGAAAAACGATTAATATGTATTTAAATATATGTATATATTTCTTTTTTTCTTAATTTATCATATAACGCGTTCTAATTTATAGATAATTTAAATAGACAAAGACATTGTTTCTGCTTTTCAATAAATATTATTTCAATAGTTTCATACACACGCAAACGCATAAAATATTGAAAACTAATAAATTATTATGTCGTTAAATTCGCTAGTTTGGTAACAATAAATGAAATATTGGAATCGATAATAACGACCAGCAAGGTGTTAATTAATCATTAAGAGGACTAGAATAAAAAGTAACATTTGTCTGCCCACGTACGTTCATATATCCTAACAGTTTGACGTCAGAAACGCGAGAGAGAGAGAGAGAGAGAGAGAGAGAGAGAGAGAGAGAGAGAGAGAGAGAGAGAGAGAGAGAGAGAGAGAGAGAGAGAGAGAGAGAGAGAGAGAGAGAGAGAGAGAGAGAGAGAGAGAGAGAGAGAGAGAGATTGGTGACAAAAATCTCTTTTTCTCATTGATACATATCGATTTTCGTTTACTCATACAATACACAAAGGATATGTAAAATAAGTCATGACATTTTTTATTTATAATCGTGATGTTAAAACCACTTAAAAGCAGTAAAATAGTTCTTAAATAATGCAAGACTTTTACGTTTCTCTAATATTTAGGACGATTATTAAATACCTTTCCTGATAGAAAAGTTTTCCAAAATAAATTAAATTAATAAAATCATTTCTACACCATATTGCAATCATTAGACGATTTCTAACATTACGATTATTATAACAATTTGCAATATAATCAATTGACGAATTAAGTAATTGCAACAATATTTTTAATAGTTATTTGAAATGATCAAAACGTATAATTTGTTCTCGTACAGAAGAAAAAATGAAATATAAAAAAGAAATTAGAATAAATCCAATAAAAAATACAATTACGTCTCCATCATCGTTATTTAAGATAAATGAAATTATGCATTCATCATTTTGTGATCCTCATGATAGTTCTATCATTATAATTATTTTTATTTATAATACAATAAAAAATTAACAAATAAAATAAAATAGCAACAATATATTTTATCCTTATTTAACCCTCTCGGTACGAGCGCCGGATATATCCGGCATTCATCTGATGACCTGTGTTGAGTACGAGTGCCGGATACATCCGGTGGTATCCATCCGATGATTTATCTAAAAATATGTAAACTATAATTGTTCTAACGTTACTTATCTAATTAATATAATTTTATATAAATCTCTTTTGATATTAAAACTATAAATGACGCTTGTTAGAAGAAACATTGTTTCATTAAGCACTGTTCTTATTTAATGCTTAGGAAAATCTTCATACAAAAGAAGACTGGACTACGCGCTATGAGTGCATTTTCGGGACGGCGTCTCGTACGACGGGAGTGTCACAATAGACAGAGCGCTCGTACCGAAGGGGTTAAGAGAATTAAATGCAAAAAGTTTCGTCCAAAAAAAAATAGAAAAAAGGAAAAAAACATAATTAGAATATATCTAGTTTATAAAAAATTAGATTACTTTTATTTTAATCGGTCTAATATTTGCATAGTTACTCGAACGAAGTAGATAGAATTTGCAGAACAGAGAAGAAACAGACATTTTTGTAATTACACACACACAAAGAGAGAGAGAGAGAGAGAGAGAGAGAGAGAGAGACCCACAGTGGAAGTTGTTAGTTTCTAATTCTAATGATCCTACGTTAAAACTACTAGAAAATGTTTCCTCTAACTCTTTAAAACGATCGTATAAAAGCGAGACTTGTGATATTCGTTGGCTTGTACAACAGCTTAGGAGCTTTAATTGGCTGAATCGAATTAAGAACGAGCGGTGTATTTTCATGGTGCAATTCTGTAATTGGTCGCGGACGAATTGACCAATTGTTTGGACAGTTTCGTACGTCCGTATCTTGTTAACTATGACGGTCACTCAAATTAGAAAAGGAAATCTAGGAAGGGAAAGATGATCAAAAATAGCTCTCTATACAAATAAAAAACTACTTCCGATAGAAAAAAAGATAAATATATATACATCAAAGATATATATATATATATATATATATATATATATATATATATACACACTATATTAATATATATATTAAAAATAAATTGAAGATCTTAATTAATAATAATTAATAGTCTTAATCAATAATAATAATTTTTATTATTATTATTGTAAGTAAAAAAGATATATATATATATATAAAATATATATGACTATATATGTTAACTATAAATTATAAAAATAACCAAAAATATCGTGTTTATATAAGGGTGTCATTTATGAAAGATAAAAATGGAAAATTAACGGAAAAAATTCAAAAAAGGTGTTAAAAATTCGACGGCGATCAACGCGTCAGCGATATATAGATGGCACGGATGTTTTTCCAATCTCATACCGATTGTTTTTTCTTTTTTAGTCTTTTCCGGCAAGACATTCGGCTATTAGGTTTCGGTAGTTTAGCAACGTTTTTCTGTATTCGCAAATATTCGTTCCTTTACTTTTACATTAGAGTTAAAAGCTGAATTTACTTTAAAATAAGTGTTTCTACTTGATCCACAACAAATAAAACCTAACAAAAGGAAAAGGATATAAAAAATAAAATCAGAAATTAATAGTACTAATAATTATTACTTTTATTACATTATATTATATCTATTTATTTAAACCTCTACAATGTCCCATATTACTTTGAAGTCGCATATATATTTGTATGCGTATATATATTTTTATATTTTAAGTTTCATCTTAGTTTATCTTTATAATATTATAAATTTTTATCGAATATTCATAGTTTTTTATGTATTCTTAATCATAAGTTATACTTGATACAATACAATTAGATTAATCTAAGCAATATTACAACTTTTACGTTATATAATTTTCGTTCTTTTTCCTTTCTGTATAGATGTGAAAGAAAAAATTTATTCCAGAGGGTTAAATAATTTATTATAAAATTAAGACTAAAAATTAAAATTATTTATATTAAAATAATTAATATTAAAAATTTGTCCGTAACTTGTCCGTTCGTTATCAATGAATTCAATAATCGTTACCTCAGACAATATAATACACTAGAAATAATTAATTAAATACAAATCATCTCTATATCATTAAATAGATCTTGTTATAAATATCTATCGTACTGTACCAGATAATGATAATAAAATAAAAATTTTCTAAGTATGACTGAATTAATCTTACGTAAATAATTTTCTAAGAAGCAATAGATGACTATAGTTATCGTTAGAATCTAGAAAAATATGTTTCACGCACTTTTACTTTTGTAAGAATTGCCGATAGTGATTTTACAAAACGCAAATATAGCAGTCGATGGCAAAAAGAGAAAGAATGAAAAAGGACGATGGAGTGCATCGACAGCGATTAAAGTGATCACAATGATTATGTGTACACATACACACACACACACACACACACACACACACACACACACACACACACATATATATATATATATATATATATACATATATAGCTTACGTAATATGAATCCAACGATTTCGCACCAGTGAAAGTCACCGATCGATAAAAACTTAAAGTCTGAACCGCGCGGTCGTGTCATTTTTATCATTGCAATAGGATGACTTTCGATTCCATTATCATAAAACTAAATTTGTTTTTCTATTTTCGTTCGGAGATCAATGTTTCATAGATATAATATATTCCATTAAAACATATTTTATGTACTTACGTAATAATTATATAAATTTGTAGATACGCATATAAAATTAATTAATTTTTATAAATAGACGTTATTTTTTATTCGTAAACATCGATATTTAATTTTCTCTTATTTTACTTTTTTATTCATTTAATATTCTATCTATAATAAAGAACAAAAATAATTTAAAAAATATATGTTAATATATATATATATAAATTATTATACAATAATATATTATAAATAATTATTAATTATGTATTTAATTTTCGACCTTAAATATATATATATATATATATATATATATATACACATACATATTATAATAGAGAATTTAAGGTCGAAAATTAAATACATAATTAATAATGGACATATTAACATTATGAACGTAATACATTTCCTACGCATATAAAATAATAGAAAAAGAAAAAGGAATTTAATTTAAAATACAATATAAATTAATGTAACCTAAATAATATAATATAATACAAAAAAAAAGAAACGAAGTTACACAATCACACATATATTTCTTTTAATCTCTTTTCTTTCATTCCATACCAAAGATTTTCTCTCTCTCCTCTATATTTTTTTAAATAATAATAATAATAATGCAGAGAAATGATGTTTAATAGAAGAAAAAAAAGGAAAACAAGAAAAAGAGTAAAAGAAAAACAAAAGGTGTGTCCATTGGACCGTGCAAGATTATCGATCGTGATTGTTTAATTTAATATCGACTCACGGAACTATTTGAAAATATCGACGCGTATCGGATGGTAAAAGGTAATACGAAGAAAATGAAGAAGACAACGAAGACGAAGAAGAAGACGAAGACGAGGAAGACGAAGAAGATGAAGAAGACGACGAAAACGATAAAGAAAACTTGTCACAGTATCTTTTTCTCTCTCTCTCTCTCTCTCTCTGTACGCTGCCTATGTACACACACACGCACACACACACACACATCTTTGCTTGTTTGCTCATACGCTTTCGAGGAAGCGACGAGAGAAGCTCGTTGCGATTCCGGTGGTCGTGCAGTAAACCTGTCTCTCCATTATATGTTTCTCTCTTATGTATTTGTCCATATATATATATATATATATATATATATATATATATATATATATATATATATAATATATATGAATACGACGATAAACAGTTAAACAATAGCACTACACGCACACGAACCTAGATTTCTCGATGGACTGTATATAGCCTTTATGTTAGTAAAGTTATTTCTCTAAAAGAAAGATCTAAGTACGTTTATATACACACACATATATCTTTCTCTCTCTTCCCCTCTCACTCATTCTCACACGCTCTCATTTTTTCTTTCTTTTTTTCTTTTTTTCTCTCTTAGGATCTTTCTATCTTTACCTTTATCCCTATCTCTTTCTCTCTGAACGTTTCTATTTCTTAACTTCTTTGGAGACAATGCATTTCTTAGAATTCCTTTACAAATTTCACAAAGCTAAATTCGCGATCCCTTTTCAAATGCAAAGTGAGTGATGACAGTCATAATAAACGAAAAACGAATTTAAATTAACAGAATGTATCGTTCTACTGTACTACGTTAGTTCGCCATTTTGTTTTTTACGTCTGTTTGACGTCATGTATGTTTCTATTCGTACTTTATAGGATTGGTCGATGCGAGGTTCATAGTACTTCATAGCTAAATAAATAATATGCAACTACACACAAATACACATAATGTGTATTATATAATATAATATTAGTATACTACTGCTATAAAATACAATTATAGTATTGTGTAGTATTGTATTATTTTATATATTGTATTATTTAATATATTATATCAGTTAATATATTAATTATATTATAAATTTGTGAATTCTTTAGGAGTATAATCCCGTATCATTAATTGCAGGTTGTTAGGATGCATGTCGTAAACAAAAGCCGAACTACTTACGAAATAAATTTCATTAACTTAGGACGATAACATGAAAAGAATAAACCGAGATAAGAAGTTCCTGCCTTATTTACAGCAGCATTATGTTGCGTTACATCGTATTATATTATAGCATAATTGTATATATTGTAATATAATGTATTACTAATAAAAATGAAAATAAATTGTTAATGAGAAAAGAAATTCTATGTGAATTCTTCATCAAACCCCCATCATTATCTTCCAATTCAAAAAATTGCACAATTTAAAATTGAGAACAAAATGACACAATTCCCAATATATCACCTCTAGGTTAATTACTATTTCCTGTTTCAAAATTCAAATTTGAAACGAAGTCGAAAAATTTCTCGTAAATCGTGATTTGTATTAGGATCACATAATATTATATGTGAAGAGGTGGCACGTGAAAGAATGCCATGCCTAGGTAAGTCATTACCTCCTGTTCAAAAATTCAAATTTTGGACAGAGTGAGAAATTTTCCTTCGAAGGGAGATTTGAATAGAGATTATATGATGCGAAAAGAGCACGTTAAATCGTTAACTCTTGGTTAAGTTATATTCTTTTGTTAATAGTTTTAAATGCTGTAGTAAAAGCGAAAAATTCATCCGGAAATCGAATTTTTTATTCGGATTACGTGATGTGGGATGAGTTGGCACTCAATCTCATTACACCATCTTATCGCATTAGATAACAAATTATTTATTTAAAAATGAGAAACGTCTTGTTGATCTTTCTTCGATATCTTTTTCTCTTGTTTTTGCTTGTTTAATTTTTTACAACTATACATTGCGTTATTCAAGATTACATTCTTAAGAGTCATTCAATCGTAAACTATATTAGCTTTATCGCAATTATAACATGTAATACGATAACAAGTGGCTTTTTCCTTTTTCTTTCTCCAATTGTTTTTCATTATTAATACTTCCGATATTGTTAGATATTTATTGGATATAAACACTTCGGATCGATATCCATTCAATTATTTATTTCGAATTAGTTACTATAAAAGTCAAGTGTAAATTAGAAGAAGATATTTTATCATTATTTAAAAAAAAAATTCGATTTGGAAATCCGTGTCGTGCAAGAAAAACAATTAAAAAAAAAGAGAGAGAAAATTGGAACATCAATCAAACGTCATGGGAAGACGAATTTTACATTTCTTTGTCGTTTCGGCAATAATGAAAGTTTAATTAATTGATATTATTCCCACTTCATAATGATACGCGAATGAAAATTCATCTTGACGATATCATCGAGAATAAAGCTGCACGAGTAATACGGATTTAATGATACCGTAATTAGCATACTAATGAGAACTCTCCAATAATTTAAATCGAAATTCATTTTAATCGATTCATTGTTTCGATAATTCAGGTATGTCCTATCTAATGCTTTCGTCCTTTCCTCTCGCTTCTTATTTTTCAATGTACTCATCATCACTATTCGATTGTTCTCCTAATTTCGTTATATATTCGGAAATCTTTATTGTTTTCTTTATCTTCTTTCTTTTTTTTATAGATCTGTAAACAAATTCATCAACAAAGATTCTATTTTTTGCATTTATATAGATATTTATAAATTTGATGGAAATGTGATCAATATTTTCCTCTAAATTAATTATTTCAGTTAATTATTAGTGTCAGTTTGTCGTTTAATAATAATTAGATTATATTCATCTAAATATTCATAATCGTTATTGTTGCGTAACATCTTTGATAATACGATAATTTTGTATTTAATCTTAATTATTAAATTTGTTTATTCTTTTATTTTTATAATAAATTCTAATGAAATTCTAATAAGATCTATCACACTTTTGTAATATATGTATATGCCTATTATATATACATGTTATCTAGTATTTCTATCTAATAAAAAAATATTATAGATAAATGTAATACAATATTTTTATTAAAATTTATAAATAAAAAGAAATATATATATGTATATATACATATACATACATATATATATATATATATATATATATATATATATATATATATGTCTGTATTATATTATACTATATTAAAAGAATGTATTACAATATTATAAGTTTAAATAAAACTTCTATTTTAAGTATTATTTAACATAACTGTAATATTATGTATATTACTGTATCTATATAGTAAATAATGATCAACATATCTTCCTTTTTTTATTTCATATTAAAAACAAATAAAAAAGTAATTTATGAAAAAAATTTATGCATGTTTCATGACAAGCCATTACTCTCCATAAATTATTCCACTGCTTTTGTTAAAAAGGAAAGAAAACAAAAAAATAAATAAAAACTCACGATTATGATCGTTATGTACAAGAGCAAATGAAATTTCTTTCGTTCGAATGGGAAATATTGATTTTAATTGTATATTTTTTTAACGAAAGTTCTTTAATAACAATTTCGTTGAAATATTTACAAGGATTTAAACTTCTAAACACGATTTTTTATTCTTTAAATTTGTTTTATTTTATTTTTATTATTATTATATTTTTTTTTAATCCTTCCTTGTTCCATTTACAAAGGCATCAAACTTGATGTAATTTCCATGGAATACATCTTATCCTTTCTATCCTTAAGCTAACACATACTAGAATATCCTTTGTCGGACAAGAGGAGCATCCTTCTCTTTGATAAGCATCATTCACTATACGAACACTTTTGTTATATATTTTAGAATCCAATAACTTCAACTTAATTTTCTTTAATTATAAATATATGCGTTTTGGTAAAGTAGATAAATAAATGTCTACCCATATCCAACATTCGCAAGGGATTTATATTTAAATATGATTAAATAAATGTTATTATTTCATTATCTTTTCTCCATCGATATTAATTTAAGGAAAATTTAAGGGAAATTATATTCTCGTCGATATTATTGAATATATATATATATATATATATATATATATATATATATATATATATATATATATATATATTATTCGTTATACCGAATTTGCTTACGACAATTTACATTTTTGCACTGTGTTGATTATACCAATCAATGAGTGACTTCCAACATTAATTATAAAATTATTCAAATATAAATATAAATGTAAATATAAATATAAATATAAACATAACAATTATTGTTTTAATACATAAAAAATATTATATGAATAATTTTAATTTAAAAGTAAATTAAAATTAGAAGCAATTTTTCTTCAATTTTTGAATTTGTTCATTGTAGAATTATCGATAGGAATGTCGTAGTTTTTAAATCGAAATGATAAACAGAAAAAATCCCACAAAAATTCCGCATATACTATTATGTTGCATCAGGTTAGACAATATATTACTATAATGTGATACAAGTCGCCTGTTTGTTAAAAATAGTTTGAAAATATTTAGCAAAAGGCAAGAGTCGAGAAATAATCTGTTGTTTCAGTGAAATGACGGTGTGCGATAAGGATTTAGATTGATTTAGAATTTAGATAAAGAAAAAGAAAAAGATGAAAGAATAAAACAAATAAAGAAAAATAAAAAAGAAAAAAATGTGCAAAATTAATAAGAAGCATTACATAAATAATATATAGTTTGTGTTATATATAGTATATAACGTATATATACAATATAATTGGATCGAACAAAATCCACAGTGGTAGATTTAAAACGTTATCTTCGTCCCCTTATCCCTGTTATATAGAAAGTGAATTTGATTTACACGTTTATTACGATAAGGACGATAAATAGAATAAAAGAGAAATGAAGGGATAAAAATAAAAAAAATGGGGAAGGAAAAAACAAAACAAAAAATATGACAATGCAATTTCAACGTTCAAATCTTTAATTCTCAGTAACAATATCAATGTTAGCTAATGCTTCAAAGTATTACTTCATAATTACGATTACAATCGGTAAAAATCCAAGAGAAAATATTTGATTACGAATCAAAAAGCAATTGAGCAAGAATCTTGCGAATATGTGTGCGTGTGTATATATATATATATATATGTGTATCTACGTAATATGTGTCTACATAAGAAGACTAATTATAAAATTTTTAGGTCAAGGCCTCTCTTTATCGTTCAACGTTTCGTGCATTTCGGTGTTTACTCTACATTTTACACAATATTTCTTTTTTCCAAAAAGTATTCCAAGTTATAATCTTGCGAACTATTAACGATTGAAATAAGATTCGTGAAACATGAAATGTCGTAATATTAAGATAAATGATAAAAAACATAGTGAATTAGTATATTAAATAAATGATTAATTTTTTTTTTTTTTAAATATCGAACGAACGAACAATCTAATTTTTATTAGCGAGAACGAGAAGTGAAAAAAAAATACATAAATAAAGGTGAGAAAAGCGAGAAAGTAGGAAAAATGAGTAATGAAATAAATTAAAACGAAAAGAAAAAAAAGTAAAAATATAATCGATGTTCTACTATGTATTATATTTATCTTTATTATATACCGTAGGTATATGTGAATATGATGTATTATATATTATTAATGTGTATAATATAATATATAATATGATATATAAATAATGAATAAATACATCAAATAAATGACGACATAATTACAGTTACACCTTTAGAATAAAAAAAAAATTCATAAATATTCATTATATACAAGTTGTCCGTTCATAGATGTCGGAGGAAATATCTTCAAACTGATTGGGATTTACAAGAAAGTTTAATAAGAAAAAATTCGCACCGTTCTGACTCGGGTTACGAAGTACATGTAAAAACTTTTTTTTTCTTCTTCTTTCTTTTTCTGTTATATACACTTGACCTTTCCGATTAACGAAGGTCAACATAGTTTTTCCTTTTTTCCTTCTTTTTTTAGGGCCGTGCAAATTTCTCTGAATTAACTTTCTTGCAACTTAAACTAATCATAAGACATCACTATACACTATTCACGTACTACATATATTTTATACCAGAAAATATTTTAAAAAATTTTTAGAAATAATACTTATAAACATTATTTTCTTTGAATTAAAATCAATTTCATTTCTCCAACTACAATAATACTACTTCAAATATCACATAACATGCCTATAAAAATACAGATCATTCAAATGCGTCTACACTAATTCATGTTAATGTAACGAGAATGAAAAGTGACTAGAAAAAAAAAAGGAAATAATATCTCGTGTAAATAAGAAAAGTAATCAACCAAAATATCGTCGGTTGAAAGTGAATTAATGAAATTTACGATCGACTAAAACGGAGAGATAAAAATCTCGCGTTAGGTTTACAATCGTGATAATAAATTTCTTTTCTAACATTCGTTTTTCTTTTGTTTCTGTCCTTCTCTCTTTCCTTCTTTCTCTTGACACAATTTATAAAAAAAAAAAAAACGTAACGAAAGTATAATATATATTAGATTAGAAAGAAACGTTTAAAGAAAAGCATTAAGTTGGAAACTCAATGGTAACGTCTAATTAGCGTGACAAGGTGCTCGATGTATTATCGATTAATTATCTATCCTATAAGAATCGAGATACGTGTTAATACCGAAGAAAACGATATCATCGTTCTTGACCCACGACACTGATCACCTTTCAACGATAAATTGTTAACTCCCTTCCTTTCTCTCTCTCTCTCTCTCTCTCTCTCTTGCTCTCTCTATCTATCTCTCTTTCTATCTATCTCGTGGGAGAACAAGATCAAATATCTTTCTCTTTATCTATCTTTCTTTCTTTTTCTATCTCGTGGGAGAACAAGATCGTATATCTATCTCTTTCTGTCTCGTGGGAGAACAAGATCGAATATCTCTCTCTCTCTCTCTCTCTCTCTCTCTCTCTCTCTCTCTCTCTCACTCTCTTTGTATATCTCTCTCACGACTATATAATTTCGAATCAATAAATTGGTTCTGCTCGTTGAACCGTCGGAATTTCAAAGCTTGGATCACACCTTCCGGATGTTAATACTTAATCCAGCTACGAAGAAAATGGCTTTGTTGATATCTTTTCGCTCAAATCACCTTTTGAGTTACCTATTGTCTATGTCTATCAAGTGTTAAGATTAATGAAGAAAAATACATTTATCTTTTGATACCGTTATACATTTTTATGTGTTGTATGTGTATGTATGTAGTTATATATATATATATATATATATATATATATATATATATATATATATATATATATACACACACACACACACAGACACACACACGTCTTTTATTCTAAAATTGTCTTAAAAGTCCATTTTTCTTTTGGCTGTAAACTGTTTAAAAATGAATATATCACGTAGAATATGAACCATTATAAATTTTAAATGGATTATTTTGATTGAAAAATAAACTTATGTCACTATCGAAATAAATGCCACATATATATGTATAAATACGTATATGTATGTGAAATTATTTTGTCGATATAATACAAGTATTATATGAATTAAAATTTAATAACCCTATCTCCGAACCATTGCCGTTACTCGATGATATTAACAATGACCTTGTTTTTCATTAACTCCAGATGAGCTTCGTGTTCTTAATAATATATAGTCGATAAAACCGAAAAAATAATGAAAAAAAGAAATAACATCGCAATTTTTTAACAATAATTTGCAGAATAATAACATTAATACAATAAATGTTTTGGGTATGCCAAATTGACGACCTTTCGTACAAAAAAAGAGAGAAAAAAAGATAAAAAAAGAAGGAAAAAGAAAGACTTTAAAAAATTGACATTACAAATGTTCTCTTAACTAATAAAAAACATAGTAAATAGAATTAAAATAGATACTAAATATAATCTCCATCACTTAAACATAGTTCTCTCATTTTAATAAAGAGGTAGCCACGTTCTATTGACCTTTTATATATATATATATATATTATGTTTATTAGCTTAAAATGATCCTTCACTACCACTCATATACGTGTGTATGTATTGCATATGGGTACTTATATGTGTGTGTATATAGTACACGCGTATGTTCGTTCACAAAAATATATTTCAGATCGAAAATGTTCAGTTCTGTTCTTCAAAAATATCTAAGAACTTGTAAAAAAATTAGATCTTATTCACGATTTACTATTAAATTTATAAATTATTAAAAATTAATCATAATAATTTAATTTGATGAATGTTCGTGTCTTTGAACATTTGAACAATGTTCGAATATCATAAATATTATTGAAATTATATAAGTTTCATTATTTTGTACACACACACACACACACACACACACATATACACTGTTTTTTTTAATTCCGTATACAATGACGACCGACATATTCTGCGTGAAGAAAAAAAAAATAAGATAAAATTATTTCACATGAATGTGGGCAGGATAATGCTTCGTTAAAAATTAATACAGAAAAATACGTGATAATAAAATAAGACTGATTTTAGTTTCGACATATCGTATAATACCTATCAACACACACACACACACACACACACACACACACACACACACACACACACACACACACACACACACACACACACACACACACACACACACACACACACACACACACACACACACACACACACACACACACACACACACACACACACACACACACACACACACACACACACTAATAACGGATTGGTTGTATTTATCTAATCTGTTTACACAAGCTGTGTTTAATACTTGTGGTCGTTTTAAAGAGTAATGTAGCTCGTATTAACAACGGTTGATTATTAGAAAGTTATACGATTTCATATCAACACATGCCCCCAAGAGAGTATTCTCATATGGTTGAATAATAACAATATGCATTTCATTTTGTGGTTTCACAAAGGAAATGTTTTCTAACTGTTATGTTTTATTGGAATAACGACAAGTATTGCACAATATTTCCGGTTTTTCAAATGTCATCAATTTGTTATTTTACCTGTTCTTACATAGGACGATAGAAAATTATAGGTCATGAACAATATAGCGAGATTTTAAACTCTTGTTAAATTTTTGTGATTTGTTGAAAGAAAAAAAAAAGAAGAAAAAAGAAAAAGAAACGGTAGCCGTACAAACTTTGACCTTGATCATGAAATTAGAGATCAAAAAATTTTTTTCTCTCCTCTTCTTTTCTTTCTTATGCCAATAAGAAATTATGAAATTTTTGATGGGTTTATATTTTTTTCTTTTTCGTTTTAAATTGAAAATGTTTAATATTTTATATCTGAATAAATATTTGGACACTATCGTACTTTGTATTGAACGAATATTTGTATCTTATATATAATTAAGTAAGGATATGATATTATTTTTCATTTGAAAATATTATATATAAATAAATAACGATGTTAGTATTTCTTTTTCTTTAATTGAAAATTTGTAATATTTTATATTCCAATAAATAATATTATAGATATATTGAATAAAACTGATGAAATAAAAAATAACGCAAAAAAAATTTTGAAGAAAAATATCTTCAAAGCTTCAAATTATAGCTAATCAAAATAATTCGTTCGAACGATCGAACAATCTAGTTTATATCCTATTTTGTTCTCTTTTCAATCAAATGTGAAATCACATATTTGCAAAAAGTTATTCTTTACCCGTAAATCGTAATTACAAGCGAGTTAAACGTTATTAATTTGAAAACAAGAAAAAAAAAACAAATTATAATCGCTCCGATTCTATTTTACTGCACGAGAGAAAACCATTGACGAACGTTTATAATTAATCCTAATTAATTATTTTCATCGCTGTAAAAAATACTAAATGCAACGTAACAAAAAAAAATTAAATTGTAAATACATATTTTCAAAGCTTAAATAAAGTACGGTCACAATGAGTACAATGAAACATTCTTGTTATTAAAATAATGACGAGCAAACATTGTCGAGAATAAACTTGATTTTTTCAAACGGATCTTCGAATTTTATATTCAAACGGATAAATTTTTTATTTCCGAACGTGGTGAATTCGATTAGCCTAAAAAAAAATAAAATAAAATAAATAAAGAAAGAAGTTGAACCTCGATACGCAAAAAATCTTCCATTAAAAAAAAATTATGCGAAGCTATAAAAAACAAAGAAAAGAAAGAAAAAAAATTACACAAATAACGTCGCAAACTTAATCGATCGATAAATAATATTCTGTTGATTCGAGGCGATAGAAAATTGAAAAAAGTGATTAATTCGTACGAGATAACCAAGATAGTTCTCGTTGAATGTTATTGCATAGTTCGCCGGTAATACTGCAATAACAGACGTATCATTGAAATAATATACAAAAACGACTAGGAACCACGAAGCTTCTCAAAAATGTTATGTTACAAACATTCGGAGCGGGTGATAGGGGGGCGGGAGGTAGCAGGGAGAACGTTTCGTGATAGATAACATTACGAACTAATGCATTGAGATGAAAGAAAGAAAAAAATGAAAGAAAGAGAGAAAGAAAGAAAAAAAGAAGAAAAACAAAAAACGAAAAAAAAGAAAGAAAAAAGAAGAAAAACATAAAAGAAAAAAAATGACTAAGAAAGATCACTGATCTAGAGAAACTCCTACAAAAGATCTCTTTATATGTACAATCGATCGATGAATATTACGTTTAAATATTCGACAAGATATATGTTTGAAGTCGTAGACATAGAAGTACTGGGTGTTTGGGTGGTTGGGTTGGAGATTGGGGTGGTTGATCGGGGTATAGGGAAGAGATGGTAGGTGAAGAGAGAAGAAAGGAGAATCCAAATGGCGTCCGATTTTACGCTTGGAAACCAGACGCTCGACGGCATTCCTTTCGAAAACCAAAAATATCTTTCTAAACGTAAACGAAAGGCATTTTGCAATAACGATTTTCGAGGGAAAACAAAAACAGTTTATCTCGCGGAAACGTTTGTCCGTTGACTTTACTTCGATCGTACATCTTCCTCTTCTTTTTCTTCGTCTTCTTCGTCTTTAGGATTTCAACAGGAACGACGTAAACAGAGACTTGAGAGAGAGAGAGAGAGAGAGAGAGAGAGAGAGAGAGAGAGAGAGAGAAATTTGTATAGTTAGGAATGATTTTTAGGTGTGTGTGTGTATATATATATAAATGTGTGTGTATGAGTAAAAAAATTTTATAGATCTATTGATAGAATTCATTGAGAGGTTTAAATATTCGATTGATCTTTATTATAGATATGTATGTATATGTAACTAGGTTATAAATGATTTTTACTTATATATATATGTGTATATCGATCAATATTTTTATTAATTAATGGTAAATATTTGAGTAAAATAAATGATCAGTACCAATGGTACGAATATTTTGATTTTTAATATGAATAATTGAATGTCACAGTTACGCTGTATTATTATGTTATAGTAAATAATGACACTTGATTTATTTAAAATACCGATCTAATAAATAGAAGCCATAAACAGCCATTTTCCTCATTAGTTATTTGTATTTTTTAAATAGTTAGTTAATTTATTAACCAAATCAATATTTTTTATTTTATTTTATTATTATTTTTTTTTCTTATTATCATTATTATTATCTTCATTATTATTATTATTATTTTTATTGATCAGTACCAAAGTATTTGATGTTACTTTGAAAGAAATATATTCCAATGTATATATACGAAATATATATAGAAATGATTTTACGTATCTGTGTACGAAGAAGAATTTTATAGATTAAAACAATTAATTAGTTTATTTGTCGTTTTTCTGTTTTCTTCTAATTCTTTCTCTCTCGTTTTCTCTTTCCGCTCTTAATTACTCTCTCTATGTCTCTCTCTAATGTCTTATAATTTTTAATCCGTTTTAATTATGTTTTAATTATGTTTTAATTACGTTTTGACTACGTCCCCTGCTTTCACGCTCTCTTCGATAATAACAATTAACAAGTGTTGTCGTATCTTTTAAATCTACATAATTTTTAACTCTTTCATAGATTTATCGCTTTCTTTATAATTCTATGCAATTTTACGCATTGCAATAGAGTCAACGAGCATGTATGCGCGTGTATTAGCATAAGTGTGCACTTATCATTAAAAGTTAATGCAATAAATCTTCTTTTCTAATATATAAATATTAATAATAATAATATATAATAATATAGAAATCTCCTCTAATATATAATTTGTACTATTAATAGATGTGTACATATATATATGAAAAAAACAGGTTATAAAAAAAATATATAGTATTGCATTCAAAGATTTATTCGATTTTTTCCATATTGTGTGTGTGTGTATTTATTTTACTTTCGAACAAAGATTTTAGAAGAAATATCTTTTAAATAATATTTAAAAAAACGTATCTATTATGTGTATGTATAGTGTACACACACGCACACACCGATTCTAATGAAATACAAAGAATATTAAATCTTCACATAAAATTTTGTAGACTTCAATTTTTATGTTGTGAACGTTGACTCCTTTTAATTTTCGTTGAATAAATTAAAATTTTATTTTTTTTTATTTTAATAAAACTACGAAAAACACTATAAAAAAGGTAATTTTAAAGATAAGAAAATAAGAGAAAGAAAGTAACGAGATCAATACATTTCTTTCTAATCGTTGATATTCATTTTATCGTTTTTATTTTCTATTTTGTAACTCTTTGAAATTTTATTAATAAATCTCATGTGCTTTACATTTACGTTATCATAAGGTATCCTAAAAAAAAATTCTACACCTTGTCCGAAGTATTATATAAGAAAAATAAAAGTTTATAAATTGTTATATCTCATGGATATAAAAATTCTGTATCATTTATTTATAACTATATTTAATTAATTTTCGATTGAAGTAATTTATCATAAAATACATATTATTATATTTCGATCGAAAGGAGACCTCGATTTTTACAAAAAAAAAAAATATTCAGAAAATAATTTTGCAGATATAATCGAACTGTTTTAATGTTTTAATTTTAGTCTTTAAACTTTTCCTAAATTTATTGTCACATAATATAAATTTTAAATTTAATATGAAATTTTTAATCGGGTTTAAATAATTTATATATATATATATATATATATATATATATATATATATATATATATTATTTAAACCCGATACAATATATCATATGCTCGTAATGCATAATTTTCAAATATGATATCTTAAACTTTAATCGTTTTCGATAAAATTTAAATAATTTTTCGTACGTATATGTATACAAAATATGTATACATTATATATGTATGTCACACATGGTACATTGTTTCGACTAAAACGAGGTTGCAAGAAGTTTTCATGATCGAAATCGATGTGTTCGTGACACGACACACGTAGCCATTCGATTATCGCTCGTCTCAAAAGCCAATAGGATTCGAGATCGAGCAATTTGTGGAGAAAGTCGTTTTTTCTTGCAAGGCAGACTCTTCGTCATTTGCAAGGTGATATTTATACTACTGACATTGGTATACCATAAAAAAAAGGGAAAAGAAAAATAAAAGAATAATGAACTCGTATTTTTTAAAAGGCTTATTATATTGTACCTCAGCTCCGTTGTCGTGATTAATGATATCGATATTACGCTATAATAAGTTGTAGATAAGAAAACAAAAAAAAATATAATGATAAAATGATAAGAAAAAAAGAAAAAAAAATACAATTGACTCATTCGAACGAGATTGTAATTATTGTAACAATAACAATTAATTGCATCGTTCGTTGATACTCGCCTTTTTTGAAATTTGCTTCATTGTTTTCTTTCCTTTTCCATTTTATTATAATTATATACTAAAAGAATATTATTGAATGATATTTATTGAATCATTTGATTTCAGATTTTTGAAAATTTTTTTTTTTTTATATATTTGATAATATATTTATATTTTTTTTTAAATAATAATTAACGAAACTAATTAAATCCTTAAAACTTATTATTAGACTTTCTTGAAATTATGTTTTACATAATATTTATATATATATATATATATATATATATATATATAAATATATATATATATAAATATATTAATATATAATATATAAATATATAAATATATTATATTTATATATAAATATGAGTATTTATGTATAGATGTATTTTATCATTCGAATATTTAAAAGTCGAAAGAATTTCTTATAAAAAAAAGAGAAAAAAATATTAACAATTTTTAAAATATTACAACACGAGAATAGAAATTAAAAATTCCTAATACAAAAAAAAAAGAAAAGAAACAATATTTAAATAAGTCAAGCAAAGATTGATTAATAAAATAGATAAAAAAAAATAATAATAATAATATTAAAAGAAAAATTAATTAAGATGCATCGATTATTGAATCAAGATCGATATAATAACAATAATCTGCGAGTGAATATTTCAGCTAATAATAATCACTGACAATAAGATAATGTTGTAAAATATTATACTACAAGAATAAATATTATAGATTACCAAAAAAAAAAAAAAAAAAATAAGAAAGAAGAAGACGAAAAAAGAAGAAAAAAGAAATAATACAAAATTCAAATATGCCGAGTTCAAATAAAAGGTGAAAATATTCAAATAAAATGTCGAAAATAATTAAAAAAAAAGAAAAAATCGATTAAGATAGTATCGATATAATAATAACACACAAGTGGATGTTTCAGTTAATGATAATTATGAATACGATAAGAAAGTAAGATAATATTCTTAGCGGGAGACCTAACGAAGTGGAAATTCGTTGGATGTTAGTTCCCCGAACGAATGATCGTGATCGCTTAGAATGGAAAAGATCGATTCCTATATATTATAAGCGAATCTCTATAGAAAGTTTGTTTTGATCGATCGCGTTACTTCTCGTAAAACTAACTTGGGTTGTTCCTTACGAACGATTAATAATAAATTGATCGTCGTTCGACCATTATTAAAAAGCGGAAGTTATCAAGACTCGTTAATGTACTCAGAAACTACTCACAAAACTATTCACATATCCTATCTCCATTTTCTCTCGGCAAACGAAATTTCCAAAGGAAATTTCATTTATAACTTAAGTATGGGCGCGCATAAAAAAAGAAAAAGAAAAAGAAAAGAAAAAGGAATTATTCCATTCACACTGGTGGGAACTATGAAAACATCGGAGTGTAAAGGTGACAAAGTTTGAAGTTAAATTTTTGATTTCTTTCTTTTATTTTTTCCTCTTTTCTTTACTTTTCCTTTTTATGATCATCGAAATCAATAATTATTAAACAACAAATATTAATCGAAAGAGTCATATTTCTTCATTTATACGGGTCATCTTATTTCATACGATAAACATTTGTTATCTTCTATAACGATTTCTATTATTAAAAAAAAAAATTATTATGACTTACGTATCTCGACAATAGTGTCATCTCTGAAGTAATTGCGATAAATATTACATTTCTCCCTCAAAACCAAAGCAACCATTTATTAGAAACGTTTGTTTATAAAATCAATAGAATCAGATATTTGCGTATATTGTTTCAAATGAGACACCCTTTATATGTTATTGTTAAATTAAATATAAAAATACGAACTCTCTTTAAAATGTAAATACACACATTCATACACGTTGGAGAAAATTGTTCTATTAATATTATATATACTGTATAATTAGATTAAGTCAAAAATTGTGGATATATAAATCCTTATATATGTAATATTTATTAGAAAAAAAGGAATATTAATTAGACTAATTAATAATCAATAAAAGTAATATCTATTAGAATAATTGTTTATATAGATATTTATACTATAGTAATATATTAAAAAGAAAAAAAATTAATTCTCCAAAACGTTTTATCATTTCTCATGTGTTCATCAAATGCGAGAGTAGATACTTCAATAGCAAATAACGAGTACAGTCATTGATCGAAATTTTTCTCGAAAAAAAAGAAAGAAAAAAATGTTCTCCCGTGTTACTCATTGCCAATAAATGAACCGTGCAGATATGATAATTAGCAGTATACATATTAGCATGTAATTCAAAACCGACACACGAGGGAATAATATTTTTCTGAAGCTTACATTGAACATAATCATGTAAAACATACTCACGCACAGTTCATACCGGTACAACGATACAGATATGACGATTACTCACCTGAAACAGAACACCACAATTTTGCATTAATAATAGAGAAATGCAAGATACAATAAACAAAAATTGTAAAAAAAACAAATTAATTAAAATTGTTGAAAAATTCATATTCGCCCTTGGTGGTGGACACGTAAACAAATTTATTTTTTTATTTCTCATCTTAGAAATAATCTTAATATTTTGAAAATATTAATTTCAACTATTCAGTATTTTATATGTTAATAAATAATAATTAAATACAGTAATAAATTATAATATATATATATATATATATATATATATATATATATATTGTTAAATGTGTAAATTTATTATATTACATAATTTCGTATGTTTCATTTAAAATATAATTCAAAATATATTCACGTTAGAGCTATGTGATTTATTAAACAATATAATATATTTACACTGAAAACAATATAATCTAACAAATCATACATTTATTAACAATATGTTATATGTAATTAAATTATAAATTAATTAAATTATACGATTATAGTTAACATAACGAGTTATATTGCATTGCATTTTTCTGTTTCCTATTTCCATATAAACACATTACAAATATCGTTAAAACAATTTATTAAATTATATCATTCTTCCTGTGAAAAATTATTAAATACTGTCCATTGTTTATTTTTAATATAATAATAATAATAATAATAATAATAATAATAATAATAATAATAATAGTAATAATATAAATTTCGACATAGCGTATAACGTAGCTTTAATACTTGATTACGTTTGAAACGATTGGTTTTTAAACGTTAATGCGTTGACCTTGATGGTCAACGTTTGTTGTAAAATCAATATATCGAGGAAAAAAATAAAAAAGAAAGAGAGAGAGGGTGCGGGAGGGAGAGTGGGGGGAAGAAAGAGAGGGAGAGAGAGACAGTAGTAAATCTATTATTAGAACAAGTAACTACGAAGGAAAATGTCGATTGACGTTGATATCGGTAATCAGTGCAAATATAGTCGAAACGCGTTCGCAATAATGAGATAAAAATTTGTTCGCGAAGGATTCACAATTCAAATTGAGGATTCGACGAGCGAAACGCGACAAAGAGAGAGAGAAAGAAAGAGAGAGAGAGAGAGAGAGAGAGAGAGAGAGAGAGAGAGAGAGAGGAGATAGGAAAAAAGAAGAAAAAGAGAAAGGAATTCGCATTACTGAGTACGCAAGAGTCATCGTCTTCCATTGGACGATCTAACGATCCTTACGTGGAAGGAATAATTGAAAAATTCTTAAAGCATTCTTCCGTTTGTTCGCGAAATAGACAAATCCGATCGAAATTCCTACAGGAAGCATGAATCATAATTTCACTATGTCAAAGTACTGTTTTAATTTTTGTTAGATTTTATTTTCACAAGAGAATTTTTTTTTCTTTTTTTTTTAGTACAAAATAAATTTAAATCAAGTCAAGTTTTTATTTCACTATGTGGGCCTAAATTGATTAAAATTATTTTCTAACTCTTTTTTTTCTTTACATAACCAGTAAAATTTTAATTTCATAATGATTCTCAAGTCATTAAAATTGTTTTTTGTTTCTTTTAATACTGTAAAAATACACCTCTTTATTGCACCCAAGCGTCTTATCGAACAAATATTCTGTTTTTCTTGTTTCCTTTCATTTTTTTTTATTTTTTTTCAATCGAAATACTTCTTCTATAAAATGAACTTGACAATACGAACTTTTTCTCGGAGGTTTTAAAATGATTTTAATTTCTCTCTATAACTCTGTAAATATCTGCGAAGATTTTACAATGATTCCAAAAGTGCGTTTCTATATTAAAATATAATTAATTCGTATGAAACGATTATGTATATTCCTCTATCCTTTTTTTATTTATTTATTTAAAAGGTTTGTTTTTACTTTACTACAAAATCGAAGAACAAGAAGAAGTAATCTATCTGTAGAGGTTTTAACGTTCGTTTTAATCGATTCTTTTTTATTTCATTATAAAACACTGTGTTTGTGTTCAAACAGATAGAAATAAATAAATTCACCTAGCATCGTACTCCGAACGTATTCATTTGAAAAATTCATTGAAGATGATAATGATAATTGAAAAAAAAAAAAAAGAAAAATGGATGTCAAATGGTGTGGATATTTTTCATAAACAAATCAAAGTCAAAAGAAATTTACTATATAAATATTAATTTTATATCAGAATTAAAGAAAAAATTTTTTAAGAATACATAAATAAATAAAAAGAAATAAAAATAAGAATAAACAAAAAATTGAAAAAAATAAAGCCTCAATCACAATTAGTTTTACGAATCATTATAATGACGAATGAAAGTTTAATCTTTCATGGAGAAAGAAGAAAGAAGAAGAAAAGAGAAAAAAGACAAAAGGAAAGGAGTAGAAAAGAAGGAAAAAAGTCGAAATTTTTTCTAAATGACTTATTTTAACAATTTATTTTAACTAGCACACCGAAAAGGGTATCATTTTTATACGCATAGGTATGCGTTACGAAATAGAGAAGTAGTCATTGAAGATTTATTAAGCGCACGACGATCATTTATTTTCACGTTCCGTTTACGTTAATCCTGTAGTTCGGACGTTGGATAAGCGTGAATCGAGGTGGATTTTAAGTTAGAGCAGGTGCACCTTTCGAAATATAAGCCTCGTATAACATATAGACGCACACATAGGCGCATACGCAGACACACACACACACACACATACAACACACATCTCGCGTATAAACGTATACGTATATGAACATAAATACACAATCGTTTCTTTAATACTTCTCTTCCGGGTGAAGGTTTAAATCCCGAAGGAAATTAAAATCGTGCCAGCGACAAATTACAATCTCACTGCTCCAACTTTTCTACTTCATTCTCTCTCTCTCTCTCTCTCTCTCTCTCTCTCTCTCTCTCCCTCTCCCAACCACCCTCACTCCCTCTCTCTGTATTTTTTTCCTTCTCCTCTTTTTCTTTTTTTCTCTCTTTCCATTTTTTAAATAACCCGTGCAAACATGCAACTACCACAATTATTTCGTTAACGCAATAAAATTACTCGCGTCCTTCTGCAATAATAATAACTCGACTGGTTTCGGCGAATTAATTGGAACAGAAAATGTTTCAACATTTTTTTAGATTAATATTTAAAGACATTAGAATTTTCCTTTTTTTTCTTTTTCTTCTTTTTGTTTTTTTTTTTTGTTGAACTTTATCAATCAGCTGATAAAATTAATATAATATTAATACTGTTTAAACAATTCGTAATGTATATATATATATATATATATATATATATATATATATATATATATATAATTTATTTTACTATCTAGAATTTTATATCTATAATATAATTTTATTATATAAATATAAGATTAAACTCACAATAGATACTTTGTAACAAACTAAAACAAAACAAAAAGAAAAGAAAATTATACTCAGGATTGATAAAGAATTATTATAAAAATTCAACCAAAAATCAACAAAAAATAAATAAATATATATATATATATATATATATATATATATATATATATATATACTTCAACAATATTAATATTATTGCATAATATACAATATATTAATTAACGATTATTATTTAACATTTTCCATTAAAAAATATTTGATATTTAATATAATTATAATTAACAAAATAATGATAGGAACGATCAAAGAAAATGGCGAGTTAGCCTAACCAAGAAGAGGACATACGAGTTAGTCTTTCCTTTGTGCATACGCGATTAGGTGTAGTCCGTGGTCACCCAATGGTAGGAACCTGTTTGACACCCTGCAGACGCATCCAACAAAGATTTTTTTTTATTCAGGTATATCAAACTATAGATAGAATTCCCGGAAGGCTATGAAAGAGGGGAAAAAAGAGAGAGATAGATTGAGAGAGAAAGAAAGAGAGAGAGAGAGAGAGAGAGAGAGAGAGAGAGAGAGAGAGAGAGAGAGAGAGAGAGACAGAGAGAGAGAGAGAAGTCGATGAATCTTACAAGACTCTTTCTCTCTTTATTTCTTTTTGTCTCTCTCCTCACTCTCTCTCTCTCTCTCTCTCTCTCTCTCTCTCTCTCTCTCTCTCTCTCTCTCTCTCTCTCTCTCTCTCTTTCTCAATCTATCTACCTCTCTTTCTATCTTTATCTTCATCCTTTTTTAATTCGTCATTTTTAGATTTTAGCGGTGAAGCGTCTTGCAAAATACCCTAAGAAAAATTAGGTTAATGCAAACGACACTCGGAGACTCAACAAAGCGTGTTGCGTAATAAGAAGAGCGTTATACAAGCTCGAGATTAACTAACGACATTCATTATCTACTAACTTCGCGTCTTTCTAATCTTTACGAACGAAAAGAACCTTTCAATTTTCTCCTTTTTCTACTATCATTGAAATTATTTCACTGCGGGCAAGAGCCAAAATCGAAAAAGCGTCGTATATAATAAAATTGTTATAGCGGTAAAATTTATATCGTATATTTTAATTTTTATCTATTTGTATGTTTTTACTTTCTTTCTTTCTTTTTCTATTTTTTCCTTTTTTCTTTTCGATTTATTTCGTCACATATTTCGTCACATATTTCGTCACATATTTTAATCGTAAATTCTTATTTTATTAGAATTTAATTTCCACGATGAATTTTATTATTGAATATATATATTGTGATTTATTTATTATGGTGAGTTTATTCTTGTCTTTATTTATTACTGCGAATTTGTTTTCCCCCCTTTTATTCGAATGTATATTTATTACGGTACATTTATTCTTGGAAATTTATTTATTACGGTGAATTTTTATTCTTTCTTTTTTTCTTTTTTCTTTTTTTAGCTTGTTTATATTTAAAACTTTTATTTCTTTCTTTTTCTTTTTTTTTAATTATGATCTAATCGATATAAAACGAATTCG
>OU426998.1:8182017-8239517 GCA_911387935.1 Dolichovespula saxonica | reverse complement strand
AAAAAACGTAAAAAAAGAAGAAACAGTATACACGAGCACATAAATATTTTTTTTTATCGCATAATTTCCCATCGTGTTGGTTATATAAAAAAAATCATTGATAAAATTTAAGTGACTTCACGTAAACACGTCCGATTTTATTTTACTTTCGATCATTTTAATGTATTTCAAAGACCTCCTTAACCACTCCCGTACCCTATCCCACCCCACCCTTTCTCACACTCTCCCTATCTCCCGCCTGAATAATCTCTTCGCACTTTCACCATTCTTTACGATTTTAAACTCCTTTCGTCGTAATAAAGTACGTTAGATTAAAAATTCTATTACAATAATAGCGAGTTTCATGGTATGAGCACACGCTAATTTTAAATATGTACGATCTAATTGCATTCCTAATATAAACATGAAAGTTACTAACGACTAATAAATTAATTGTATAACTGACAATAAATCTTAAACGTTATACTATATCAAACATGCATGAATACATATACATACATATGCATGTACACACACACACACACACACACACACACACAATTATACGACCAACAATATATACAATAAAATTATATACGTAAATGAATAATTTTAAGAGACCATGGAAAAGTGAAAAACATACAAAAAAAATACAGGATTTTCCATAAAAAGAAAAAAATTAAAGATCATTGAACCACTGTTTCAATAGGAAAGTTTCAAGGTGTTTCATTTCGTACCCTTAAAATATTTGAGAAATGATGACATCACGAAACTTTTCTTTATTTCTTAAAAAAAAAAATATATATATGTTTATTTATAATATACATATACATATATACATATATTTATTTTAATATTTCTATTAAAAGAGATATACGATTGGTTCTTAATTTATAAACAAACTTATATACATTATACATATTATATAATATACATATATAAATAATACTTATTATACATATATATATATATATATGTATTATACATATGTATAATAGTTAATACATATGTATTATATCGTATTATTATTCAATATGAAAGTAATCATTTTTAATAGTTAAAGTATTTGAATGCAGCTGCGTTTAAAATCGATAGTTTTGATATGAACAAACTTTGATAAATAAAATAGTTAACTGGTCGTTATTGAAAGACGCGAATGTGCATAACAAATAGAAATAACGGTTAATTAGCAGTAGTAGTACCGAGCTTATGTAAGACATATTGCATTCATTCTCTCTCTCTCTCTCTCTCTCTCTCTCTTTCTCTTTCTCTCTGTTTCTTTTTCTCTTTCTCTCTCTCTCTCTCTCTCTCTCTCTCTCTCTCTTTCTCTTTCTCTCTCTTTCTATCTTACCTCATTCTCTCATTTACTCTGGCATTTATTTATTTACAGGCTTACGGTACTTGACGGCACTTTGTTCGCGCGAGTTGACAGTAACTAAAGAAATGAGAAACCGCAAGGACCAACCTGTTGTATGAATTTACTTAGAAATTAGTTTCGTAAGGAGAAAAAGACAAAGAAGAAAAAAAAGAGGAAGAAGAAAAGAACTTATTTATATTATTTTCGTATAAAAATTATAATAAAACAATTTTTTCAAATATCTAACTTGAAATAGAAGAGTTATCAATAATATAATATAATATTTGATAATTATATAAATGTTAAATAAGTGTTACTATAACATTATTACGATATAGAACACTGATGATGAATGATTTTCTGACGTTTAACATACAAGAGTTCATTTACATGTAAACACATTTACAGTAAACAATTTACAAGTAAATAAAATCTATATTACTATACAAATATATAATATATATGTAAAAAGATATATATATATATATATATATATATATATATATATATATATATATATATACATATATATATACATATATATAGGATATGAATTTTAAAAATTATCAAATTTCTTTTTTTTTATAACCACGTATACATCTATAATGAGAATAAATATACAAGCTAATAGGATCTATAATTATATATTTATATACACAAAAAGTATATTTGCTCATAAATATTGTATTTCTAAGATTCATTTAGAAATTACTGAAACAAGCAAGACAAAAGTCCACAATGCAAATTCCTTTCAAAGATATATGTATATACATGGATGATCTTAGCTTCTAAATTAATAAATGATTAAGAGCGAGTGGGTTCGATTGGAAATAATGAGTTGATGAAGCGTCTGCATCAAGTCTCATATCACAGATGCGTATGTATATTATATATGCGCTATATACATGTATATGTGTGTGCCTGTGTGTTCGTATGTACGTACATATGCTTATACGTTATGCACACGTGTACATGTGTATAAGTATATATTTATGGTTTTACATTATATACACACGTGTTACGTATGCATGTATATATATATATATATATATATATATATATATATATATATACGTATATATATATATATATATATATTTATTTATTTATTTATATGCTTTTTTATGTTATATACATACATGTATATGTATGCATGTATGTATCTATGCCTTTACGTTTTATACACATGTGCATGCATTCGTATACATGTAAATTTATATACTTTAACCTATGCGCGCGCGCGTGTGTGAGTGTACATACGTAAATAATATCTATACAATCTTAAGTTTTAAATTAACGTCATCTCGTTGCAGTTTAAAACGATAAAATTAGAAACGTTGTTGATAAGGTGGAACGATCGTTATTTAGAAAATCGTTCGATAAAACGTAAATAGAATGTTACCAAGTGTCTAAACGAAATTTATTATGTACATATAATGATAAATATTTTGTAAAATAAACGATCAGCATACATATATAAATATTTCAGTCAGTATTTATAAAAAAATATCAGTACGCAATAATAAGTGATCAATATAAATAATTAAGTTTCTGCTTTGTGTCTAGATTGCATCTGGATTTATTATAATTATCCACCATATATTTACAATACTTACGAATTATCACATGTTTATGGAAATATTATAATTAAAATATTTACAATTTCTGCATTGATCACTCGTATTACTTATCGATATATTTTATTATACATACTGACCATTTATTTAAAATACTGACAATTAAGCTGACAGACATAATGCATATTTGAATACTGATCGTCGAAATACTGACATTTTAAATACTGATCGCTTTATTTAAATTAATTACCGATTACAAAATTTAAAAATACTGAAGTAGTAGTCAAGTAAATAAATGTTAAATATTGCCAGTGTTGTTATGCTAGTGGCATAGACCAGATCTCTTAAAATCGAATAGCTTCATTAAATAGAAATTTTTTAGAATTGCGGACTTTAGGTACGATTTTTAGAATTTCCTGGATGGATAATATAACCGATGAAAGCAACCATTGGTAAATAATAAATATATATTTGTGAACATATCTTATTTAATGACACATATTATAAGTACATTGAGATATAATAGAAGCCATCTTAAAAATTATACTTATGGGAAAAATCGTGGATAAAATAGGGGGTAGCATATCATCGTAAACCATGAACGAGATTCATGGCTCTATAATATATGAAATCGATGTAACGTGTAGGATATCGTCATTTTATTCAAAAAAAGAAAAAAAAAAAACGAAAAGGATAACTGAAGAAGTTAAGTATTACACTCAACATCCTGCAATAAAAATGCGTTCGTTTTAATGTATGGGCACCATAAATGGAAGGATATGTATGTATATATAACCCTCATATAATGCAATACTTAAACAAAGCGCTTTTGAAATAACGTTGTCTTTAAATCCAGATAGTAAATCTCGTATAAAGCGATACTTAAATAACAGCCGGTTTCTATATAACGAAATTTTTATATTTTTATTTTTTCGCTTTATATATATATATATATATATATATATATATATATATATATATAATACGTGCATTAGTTTTTTTGTATATGAATTATTTGAATTACTTTTTTTTTGATAAATATATATTCCTGTTTGTCACGGTAATGTGTTGCTTATATAATTAAAAAAAAAAAAATAGAATAATATAAAGACAACCAAACAATTTAAATAGAAATTTGCAACCTAACCCTGTTTTTTTTTTTTTCTATTACAACTGAGTATCGCGTAACGCTATTTATATAACGACATATTTTTATCAAATTAGGTAAATATACATACATACATACATACATATATATATATATATATACACATATATTTATTTATATATAATAACTATATTATTGTTACTAATTCTTTTTATCATTACAAGCTATTAAAATTTTTGAATTGTTTTCTTTCTTTTCTTCTTTTTATTATTTTCTTTCCTATTATCTAACGCCGATATGTTACGAACTTGGTCTCTTTCTTGATGTTAATTTTATAGAAATAAGTTCGTAATACGTTCGTAGATAGAAAAAGAAATACCAATCGTTATTTTGATACGTCGAAATTCTATAGTAGATATTAAAAGACGTGTCCGTTAATAGTCCAGTCTAAATGAATTCTTACATAACAGAATTAAGAGACAAGAATTAAAGAGACAAAAGTGGTAGCTATAATACGTTGGAAACGTTTAGATCTTTTCCATATACATATACACATATATACATAGAAACATACATACATACATATATACATATATCTATACATACATACATACACACATACCTGAATACATAAGTACATACATAATATGTAAGTTCGTAAATACATATATATATATAACCATATGTACTATAAACATATATGTATGTATATACGTATATACGTATGTATACACATACATATATAGATCTGTCCACTCCTTCAGAGCTTCTCTCCATAACGAACTAATCACTCAACGAGAATAATTAGACTCGTTATGTTCTACGTGGCCAAAATTGTTATCGTTTTGGTACATGATCCGGTCTACGGTGTTAATACCAGTCATGAACGTTTTGATATAGGAGAAGATAATCATGAACATGTTCCCTAAGGGCATACACAGTTGCACTCTACTTTCTGACATAGGTCTGTGGATGCACTTAATAAGTAATCAAGGGGATATGCGATATCGAACGAACAAGTATCGTCTGTTTAATATATACATACATATATATATATATATATATATATATATATATACACACATACCTATCAGCAACAATGGAAATAACACGATGAAATTATCGAATGAGTAATGTTTAATTGAAAATACGTTCTATCTTTCTTTTTCTTTTTCTTCTTTTTCCTTTTCTCGTTTGGTTTCTTTTCTCTTTTCTTTTTTTTACGATAAAACAGAATATTAGAGAAATGATATAGGTGTATATCTAATTGAATGAATAATATAAATATATGACACGTCATATTTATCTAATCAAATTTTAATTCATATGAAACAATAGAAATTTCAGGATGAAATTATCGGTTCTGTATGATTCCATTGAATGATCAGTTTTTTTACTATAAAAGTAAATTTTATAGAAAATTTATAAAGAATATATATATATATATATATATAATAAATAATTATAATCTATATATCTATATATTTGACAGATAAATAAAATCTGTGTATCTATATTATCTGACAGATAAATAAAATCTGTGTATCTATATTATACTATAAATGTATAAAATCCTTGTATATCTATATTATTATATATATATATATATATATATATAATATTTATTATTAAATAATTTGATGATGTGAATGCTAATTGGTAGATTAAAAAATTGACCAATATATCCCTTCTCCAATAATTTTTTTAATTTTAAATTCTTTTTTTACGATCATTATTGCAATCGATTTATGATCCTAAATGAATTGATAATTATCAATAATAGCCATATTATAAAATGAATAAAATCGTTGATTGAGTCATTAACAATTATAAAACATGCGCTGAAAATGATTTTACCTGTGTAAAAATCGTGTAAAATTGACTTCGAGAACGAATCGACCGCGACGATTCTTTTTATTAGCCGATTTAATTACAATCGCTCGTTCAGAAATTTCTTGGTAATTTCGCACGCATTACACGAAAAAATAATACATACACTTTAGTAAACACATCTGTGTAATTTTATGATATATATAGGTAACGTATGTATGAGTATACACTTACAACATACATACAGTCAGTCACAGAAATATTAAATTAACATATTTTTTTTATATTATTTCAAGTGAAAACTTTGCTTTTATTAACTATTTTATTTTTTAAAATAGACTTCCGTTTCTTTTATCTTCTTCATTATAAAAATTATTGCGAATTTTGTCGAATTCATCGTACGAATAAATTTGCTTGTTATACGAAGTATATTTATGTTAGTAAATAAAAAATTAGAAAAAATGCTTTTCAATCGTAAGAGAGACATTTCAAAAAATCCTATTAAAAGAGAAGAGTTATGGTCGTATTTTGTATGTGTTAAATCAAAAACATTATTAAAATTTACCTATAGAAATAAATAACTTTTATCGTATAATAGAATATTTCTAATCATATAAATAAAAAAATATATATTACATAATTTTAAAAGATATTTAAAGAACAAATTTATAAAAAATATATATAAAGATTCTCATTTCATTTTTTTTATCTTTTTCTACAAAAAGATACTAATCTGTCTTATTTTTAATTGTTACATTTTTCTTTTCATTCTTTTTATTTTTATTTATTTATTATTATTATTTTTTTATTATCATTGTTTTAAATCCTTGATCAATTGAAAAATGTATTGAAATATTTCTGTCCCCGACTGTATGCACGGTTACGTACACACATACATACATACATACATCCATATATACATATGTACATACATACAAACATATGTACATCCATACATACATATATACATACATGTATGTACATACGTATTATGATGCGTGAACATGTTTACAAGCGATATCACTCGAAGCAGAACATTTTTCCGAGAATCGTATCGTTTGGTTGTTAATTCGAACATATGGGACGCACGTGGGGCCAGGGTACTTTTTGCTCATCCGTATCGCGACCTATTTATGTCGACGTTCCTAAAATTCAAACGAAAGAGAAGAAAAAAAGAACCAAAGATAAAAAAAAGAAAAGAAAGAAAAAAAAACATAACGATTTTTTGAAACGACAGCTTGGATATAGAGATCGAGAGAAATTGAGGGAAAGAGAGACAGAGATAGACAGAAAGAGATTGAGAGAGAGAGAGAGAGAGAGAGAGAGAGAGAGAGAGAGAGACAGAAAGAGTGAGAGAGAAAGAGAGAGATAAGAGAAAAAAATGACGATTATTTCTCATTCGTCTCGTGATCTCATAATCTTGTGTGATTAATGATAATAATGATAATAAACAAATCGTTTTTATATTTTAATCGAAATTGCCGTTTATCAGAAATGAAAAAGAAAAAAAGTTGACCTTCTAAATTAATCTTTTTAATAAAAAAATAAAGAAATAGAATCAGAAAGAAGAAGAGGAAAAAAGAGAAATGTTACCAACGAATATTTTTCTATCCGATTTTTATTCTATTAATCTTTCTTTATCACAATTTTTTCGTTCCCGCCAAGTATTTGCAGATTAATTAATTTTTATTTCATTGCAATGTATGTGACAAATATCGAATTTCGAAAGACAAACTATCGATATGTATTTAACAATGAATTTATATAATCTACTTATAATGAATTTCTTTATAAAACAATAAACTATTGATTAACTCGCATCATTCGAAAAATATCATGGTAAATTTGTCGATAAACCAAAGAAAAATTATAAATTTTCGCGTCCTAACGAATGACTATAGGTATACATAATTTTTGTTTAGAAAATTATTAACATCAATTAATAAAAATGTATATATATATATATATATATATATATATATATATATATATATACATTTATATACATATTTATACATATTAGGTTGGTGCGTATGAAATGTCGGATTCTTAAGTGATTGTATAAAACTGTATATCTTTCTTCAAAAGCTGTTTATTCAATCAAAGTATGCTCCATTCGCTTCAATACACTTCTCTCAACGAGATTTTAAAGCGTAGATGCCTGTCTTAAAAAAATTTTGGTCTTTAGAATTAATAAACTCTGATATCGAGTTTTTTAGACTGTCTTCATTCACGTCCGCATGTAAAGAGAATCCGACATTTCATACGCACCAACCTAATATATATACATATATATATAGTGTGATAAAACATATTGTACTAGTAAAATATATATTTACTAATTATATTAGATAGTATTAAAAAATACATATATACATAGTATATTAATAATAAAAGAAAAAAAAACGAAAAAATTGTCGCAAAAAATTTATCATAAATCATATTTATCTAGCTTTCTTAGCACTCTCTGATATTTGATATTTTCATAAATAAGTTTGTAACGTATAATAATAATAATGACAATAATAATAATAATAATAATAATAATAAAATATGAGTATACATGTATTTACAGGTGGGTATACATATAACTATAATTCAACTTGAAATAGTTGAATGCATTTAAACGAGAATTTCCAACGACTGTCGCATCTGATAATGCTTACGAATTATACAGCTGCAACTCTTCTCATCATATGTATTAATATACATATGACGCATACTCGTCTTGTTTATATGTGGATGATGATAAACAATTATATGATAATCATCTCAAAATTCGATCTACATGGTTTATACAAAAATAACGATTATTACAAAAATTATATGATGATATGATAAATAATTGATATTATAAAAAGAATTATGATTATTTTAATGTATAACGCATATCCATGATTGTTAAATTATCGTTGTAAAAAGTGATATGTGTGTTTAATAACAATAATATATATTGTTATGTTAACTATTATTGTAAGTTGTTATTTTAATTGTAACAGTTCCGTTTTATTTCAATTAAGTCATCTTTAATATATTTTAAAGAATTCATTTTTGTTAATTAAAGTTGTCCAATTTATATACAATTAAAGTAAAATTTGATATATGCTGATTTAATTAAAAAAAATTAAAAATTAAAAAATAAAAATAAAATAAAAGTAAAAGGAAAGAAAATTTTTATTTACTTTAATAACCAAAAGTGTTTATTTATATATATATATATATATATATATATATATATATATATATAATAATAATAATAATAATAATTAACGCACGTAACACAATAAACACACAAATGTTATATATTCGCCTTAACTATAGATAAATTAAGAATATATATCTATAATCAGTCAGTGCATATACATATATGATAGATTATTTTTCAAATGTAAAAAATCATTTGAAATGTATGAATGTATTATTGGTATTTTTCTTCATCATAAATCTGTTGACCTAATTTTATTCGTTCAACGACTATTTTCGCGAAGATGGTAGATATATAGATAGATAGATAGATAGATAGCCGTAAAAAGTTTAACATTGCTATGCTCTCTCTCTCTCTCTCTCTCTCTCACTCTATTTATCTCTATCTCTCTCTCTGATAAATGATGAATTCAATGAATTCACTGAACCAGATAAAGAATTCTCGATTCATGTTACTCGAATTGAGTTTGAGATTTTCAAAGGAGTGCTATATGATCTCACGATATCGAAATGCAGAATCCGCGTTGAAATGAAAACGGAAACGGAAAGACGACACGTGGAACCTATCTTCATGAAGTTAAAAAAAAAGAAGGGGGAAAAAAAGAAAAAGAAGATGAAGAGAAGAAGAAGAAGAATAAATAAAAGAATATAAGGAAGGAGATATGACAGGTTTCAATTTAAATTCCGCAACCTTCTTTTGTACGTTCAAAAGAATTTTTTAAATTTCACGTTAATCTCCATTATTCAAAAGAAAATTTGCATTTTTTAATTTTTCAGGTCAGTGTCTCAATAATATATATGTGTGTGTGTGTATGTTATATATCTGTCTTTACTTTGATGTACAATATATTAGATTTCGTTTAATTTATTTCTACTTTATACAGTTATCTAAATAATTCTTAATTCAATTATTTATAATTATTTTCCCTTTTTTTAACTCACCACACCATCCCATTTTAATTATGATAATAATCAATATAACATCATTGTTACAATCAACAATGAAAATCAATATATTATTATTGTTGTTATTATTATTATTATTATTATTATTATTATTATTATTATTATTATTATTATTATTATTATTATCAAAACAAAGTTCTAAAAAAATATTGACCCAACAAATAATATTGTATAAGGATAATCTATTCTACAACTAGTTCGTTGTTAGTAACATACTTAACAACTAACATCCTTTTTCGTTTTGTTATTCGTATTCTATATATACTCCTTATTTTAATAACAATAACACGATATCCTATTATTACAATGATCGTTCTTTTACCTTTGTAAACACACACAGAGAGAGAAAGAGACAGATAGACAGACAGCCAGACAGAACCAGATATATGAAATAATGTGTCATGAAATATCGATCATTACGGAGTACACGTACACATACAACACGCGCAATATACCCACACATACACACATACAGAGTTAGGCAGACAAGTATGTTTGTGTAGTAACACAGACATATGAAATAATATGTCATGATATATCATTACAAAGTACACATACATACATACATACACACAAACCTCCACACACGATACATTACACACACGTACATAAGCTTATACTTAAGAAAATTTGTCGTGTAGAAACAAAGAAAAAAAGGAACTAACGTATAAATATGTAGGCGTCTATAAACTTTAAAAGACAAACTATACTCATTCATTATCTCACGTATGTATGCATATATACAATACATACATACATATATATATTATATAAAAACTAGTGTACTACAAGATGATTTCATGCAAATACGTGTATCACATTTAATATGCCACTGACCTATATATCTCTCACGGTCGGTCATAGACTCGTTCTTTCTAACTTATGAGGGGACGGTAAGGTGGCGGAGGGAACGAGTAGAGAGAGAGAGAGAGAGAGAGAGAGAGAGAGAGAAAGAGAGAGAGAGAGAGAAAGAGAGAGAGAGAGAGAGAGACGAAGTCTCAATTAAGTTCTTACTTCTTGGAACTCGTGTGATAATATCACGTAGAACGATAGATGGTTGCATCGTGATTCAATTACGATTGAACGTTGAAATCAAACGAACATTATCTACAATGTATTATGTTTTTCCATAGTTACGTAACATTCAATATTCGATAAATATTAATGTATTAGAATTATTTTATAGAAACAGTCATAATCGTTAAAAGAAAGAGAGTGAGAGAGAGACGGAGAAATATGTTTATATTTATTCTTTGTTTTTTTGTTTCTTTTTAGTACATATCTAACATGATTTATATTTATATTATTTTTTATCTTTTTATGAATTTTATATATACATGTGTGTGGGTGTGCGTGCATGCGTGTGGGTGTATGTGCGCGCGCGCGCGCATATTAACGTATACATTTTTCTTTTTAACTACGTAATTTGCGTGTCAATTTGATGTCACACACATAGGTACTTACTTATCTGTAATAAAGTTTTATTTTATTTCTTTTTTCTTTTTTTCTTTGAATGTAGTATTTCAATGTTTCTTTTTGAAATAATATATTTAGTATATTATAAATAATACTATATATATATATAACTTTTATATTTTATAATTTATTGATCGCAAATATATACATACGAACGAAAATAAGGATATAGATAGTAATTAAATAAGCTAAATATTATTTTGATTTATTTTGATCCTACTCCATTCCATCTTAATATTTCAATATTTATTTTATATACCTTTTTTCGTCATAACCCGTTAAAAATATGCGAATAAGATAATTGTTTAATATTTCTTTTCTTTTCTTTTTAAATAAACAACGACTAATATCCTAACAATTATCGCATTAGATCGCTCTTATCTGTGATTATAGAAATAATTGTCGTAGAACGTAGCACTAAAGTCGTAAAGCTTTGAATTTTTTTCCATTAGAAATACACGAGAGTTCGTCGGATAAAACGTAATTTATTCTTTAACGACCTCAACCATGCGATTCCCCGTGGAAATTATTAATGGGAGTGCAGAAATAGAGGAGCCAATGGAGGCCGAAGGGTTTTCAATTTAGACCAATTGAAATACAGGGGTATATAGGGGTATAGGGATTGGGTGGGGGTGGGTGTGGAGAGAAAAATGTGTAACCACAACGACCGCTAAGGAGAGACGTCGTTAAATGGAAACAGCGAGCCTAACGATGTTTCCACTAGTGGTCGATCAATAAAATGGCGAACATTTGTTACCGCATGTATGTACGTACATATCTTGTTAAAGTCCTTTAAAAAGCATGCTTCTATTTAACTTCAAGAAATCCTATCTCAAATATATGTACTTACATATGTACGTACATATGTATGTATGTATGTATGCATGCACGTACGTATGTATATGTATATGTATATGTATATGTATATGTATATGCATATGTATATGTATATGTATGCTTTTTATGTATTTATTTATTATACATCGAATTGTAACTTGAGTCAAGATATTCTCAATCGCAGTTGATTTTTTTTTCTTTCTTTTTCTAAGGAATTCATATAGATCTAGAACGTTCAAAAAAGGAAGAGAATTTCTGTGAGTGAAAGAAGGACTAGTTCTTTTTTCTTTTTTTTTTTCCTTTTTTTCTTTTTTAATGTACTTTAAGAGCTTCTTAATATACAATAAAATTTAACATATAATTTTAAATATATCATATATGAGGTAATTTTAATAATTAGATAATAATGTTTCATTTTAAGAGATCGATTAGGACAAATTTTATATATTAATAAGATATAAATATAAAACCGATCGAATGAATGGATTTTTATCATTTCAATCGATCGTTAATATATGCAGTAATATAATATTTTAACGTAATGTCAATTAGAAATATTATGTTTTTGTTAATAAGTGTTATGAAGATTTATTTAAAGAAAGAAAAAAGCTCAAGCAGAAATGTTAATCATCAATAAATCCAATTACTAATAACTATTAATAATATATACTATATATATATACTATTATATAATATATACTATTTAATATATACTATATATATATATATATATATATATATATATATATATATATATATAACAAATGTTATTAATTGATGCAACTTTATTAATAATAAGATAAGTAAATGATAATAATTATTATAATAACTAATGATAAATAATAATAATAATAATAATAATAATAATAATAACAACATTTAATAATAACAATTATTATAACAAATTAATTATTATATAATAATAACAATTATAATAACAACTATTAATAACTAATGTAACACACTGAAAAAATAATAGGATCCTTCGTCCCCTATATCGAACCTCTGATATATTTTATTAAATAAATGTGTCGCATTGGTAAATATAATTAGTCATTTAAGAATTAACGCCATGAAACGATAAAATCATGGTCACTTGTTCATTATCATCGTGGATAAGTAGTAATTTACGGGTTGATTTCTATTTTGGAAACGCTTATTTTGCAACATAACTTTTCTTGAATATTTTCATCGACATCTAGTATCTTTTTTTTTTTTAACACCAAAAAGATCGTATAAAACCGTTGTGTATAAATCTTACCTCGAAAATTATATCTGATATGACGGGAAGGATGGTTTTTTTTTTAAATCTGACACCCTCAAACAATGTCATATCCAGGAATAACTTTAACTTCGTAGAATATAAATATCATTAAAATATTATAATAATATATGTCGAGGAGAACGCAGAGATCCAACTTCACTATCGTTAACGTCAACCATACTGATCTCAGAAATTACGTATACGAGTACGAGTATGGAGATATAGTTATAGATTAGGGTTAAAGATGTATTTGCAGATAGTTGAACTGAAATTAGATTTCACAAAAACGATAGTAGGCATAAATGGGTAGATAGGTGGGTAGGTATGTAAGTAGATAGGTAGGTATCTCTGTTATACGTCTAAAGATCGTGCTCGAAATTCTCAGTTTTCCTCGACCTTCGCAAATTCTTCCTTTGAATACAAATCGAGCGAAAGGAAGGAAAGAAAGAGATAGAAATAGAGAGATAGAGATAAAGAGAAAAAGAGAATATTACGGTAGCCTCTCGAAATAAATCAAATTTCAAGATCGCATCTTTTTTGCGAGCAAGGACTATTGCCAAGTTATTACGAATAATACGAAACAATACAGGGTGATCCAATAATTGCTCTCAGCTTAAAATAACAGAAATAAAAAGAAAAGAAAAAGAATTTGTTCGATGAAACCACTTGAATAATATTACTTAGGACAAAGAAAAGTGGTCCGTTGTAGAAAATCATTGTAAAAAAAAAATAAAAGATTCAAGAAAAAAAGAAAAAAAAAACAAAGTAAAGCAGAAAGAAAGGAAAATTCTAATCTATTAAAAAATAATCTACATTTTATATGGATTACCTATTTATATTAAATAATATTATTATCGTATTCCTCTTAATATGAATCACATATACATATATATTTTTTAAAAAAAGTAAAAATATACAGAAAAAAATAAATAAAAAACTAGACAATCTTAATATTTTCAAAGCGATCTCATCGTACAAAAAAGAAAGAAAAAAAAAGAAAGACAGAAAATATCGCCGACAATAATTTAAATTGATAACAATTATTGTATCACCCCGTATATAAGGGGTCTCGAAACAAAAATCCGTATGTAGTCAAAATATCATCTCGAGAAACGATTTTACGAGATATCTCGCGGGAACAAGGATTTAAAAGTCCTTCGTCTTCTTACGAATGTAAGAAGTACGCGAACTCCAAGGATTACCAGGATACCAGTAACCACCACTGAGGATAATGTTCTATACGAGTTTCGCGTAAAGAAATCTTGCAAACGCTTTTTTTGCTTTTCTTTATTTTTCTTCTTCTATTTCCTTTTCTTTTTCCTTTTTCTTTTCACCTACGATCGTCATAAAGGAAACTCGAAAAATGTAAATTCTATCTGTAAAACTTCCTTACATGTACGCGAATATCATAATATATATATATATATATATATATATACACATACTACTCACTTGCCTGTGAGCGACATATAAACATTGCCCAGTAACTATAATAAATTTTATTGATATTTATACTATTAACACAAAATAAAATGTTATTACAATAAAATTAAAATTTTTCTAACAATTATTCATTAATCATTATTCAACTCGTAAATTTTATTCTTACGCTCGCCGAAATTGATCGATTTTTGTTTTCAGCATTTTGAAAAATTCTAAGAAAAAAGTCAGAAATTTTGTAAAACGCATAAATAAGTACTCTTCATCCAATAGTAGAATAAAAATATATGGAAACGACAGGCGTTAGATAAAAAAAAATTTCTTATTTGATTATGTTAAATTATTCTTTATTATTTGTATATTAATTTTTAATCATAATATTAATTAACAGTAATATTACTTTTTTATGTATTCTGATCAATCCGTTTACAACTGATTCGTCGTTCATCAATCGAGATTTCTTTTTGTATGGATGAACAAAATTATTACGAACTCTTTAATTTTCCATAGGCGTTAGTCGAAATTGATCAACTTTTCGCGCCATTTTAAAGAAATTCCGAGAAAATTAGAGATTTGACTAAAGTCAATAGTAAAAAATAAAAATAATAATCACTTTAATAAAAAAGAAAAAAATCATTAGTCAATAGTAAACAAAATAGTAAAGTCAAATAATGAAGTCAATCGTAAATAAAAATAAAACATACATAGACACACTTCATTTTAAATGAACGAATTTCTTATTTAATTAGTTAAATTATTATTTACGATTGGTTTACTAACTTTCATTTCACTTTTCATGCTTATAATCTAAACTAAAATTTCTTTTCAATCGATTCATCGTCATTCATTTTAAACGTTTCGTTTATTACAATAAAAAAGAAAAAATATATATATACATATATATATATAAGATTCGATAAAAAGAAAATTTACGATGATATTTAAGATCTATGATCGTTATTAATTAAAGAAACGAAAAATTACGCGCCAAAATAATTTTCATCGTTCTTTCACATAGATACGTAAAGTAAATATAATACATAATGCAATACATAAGTCTTTCAACAAAGCACACAAGTGTTATTATCGTATATATCATAAGACATAAGATATAAAAATCATTTTTCTCGTTCGTTCTTTCTGAAACGTCTGCTCGAATTATTGGGCCCGAGTGACCTTGACATATTTATCGCGTGAGATACTTTCCTTCGCACGCGCGCGCACTTTTCTTTATTTTACATCGTCGATCTACGTCCCATAAATCTCTGTCCGATTCACTACTTCGTTCGCCGAGGATAGATCATAAGAACTTTTATGAAAAAAAGCCCAAGAAAGAAGAAAAAAGAAACAATAATTGTGTAGACGTTAATTTGTACCCTCGAAGCAAAAAGTTCAAATTTAATTAATTATTTTTCACAGAACGTTATGAGAAATTTTATATATAAATATTATTATTAAATAATATATATTTAACAAGTATATTATACAAACGTACATATATACAATATATAAATATATACATACACACACACACACACACATATATGTTTCACTTAATTTTTATTCGAGTATTTGTATTAAAAATTATATATTTTATTTTCCTATGACGTTGTACGTATTTTGTTTTTATATATTTATTGTATTATTAATTATATTACTTACACACGCACACACACAATTTTATTAAATATATTATTTAATCTTTGTATTAAATATTTTCGTGAAATTTAATACTATAAATTATTATAATACGCATACACATAACAAATAATAATACATTTTATTATATAAGTCGATAATAAAAAATATATTAAAAAAAAAAGTAAAGAAAAGAAGAATAGGTGATATTTAATCGGAAATAAAAGAGAGAGAGTTTCGTCACTCTTAAATAATGATTCTAAGGAATCAGTAAAGGGAAAAATTCATTTCGTCCTCGTTGCACTTCTTTGCAAAATGCATGAACGACGCCATAAGCGAATCGAAATTGCCAAGCAATTACATTGATTATCGTGTGAGGTTTGAGCGTTCTCTTTTTTCCTTTATGTCCTCCTCCTTCTCCTTCTACGGTCGATTGCTCGAGAATCACGGTAAAATAAACGAAAAATTACCCCTTGTCACGTCTTTAATCCGTTATACGTTTTCATAAATACAATTATATTATTCATAAATCATTCGACACTTGTTCTCCTTCCGTTATATGTATATGTAGTATAATTGTATCCAATTTATTTATGATTTATGCATTCTCAATTTTCATTCCGAAATTTTTTTTCATTTTCAAATTATTTGAATCACGAGTCATTAAGAAAAAAAAAAGATAACTCGATACGATCATTCATAATAAAAACAACAAATAAAGTTAATATAAATATAAACTTTTTAAAAATATTAACATTTGTATACATTTTCTATACCGAAGTATTAACATAAACATAAGAAAAAAATTATTAAAAGATAATGCGTATACATATATATATATATATATATATATATATATATATATGTTTTATAATTTTTATAAATACTAATTTTCTAACAATATTAGCATATCTATATATATATATGACACACACACACACAGAGAGAGAGACACGCGCATACATTTAATTTTGAAACGAGAAATGAATAATGAATGAATTAAATTAAATTAAATAAATATAATTATTAAAAATTGTTTCATAATTTACAACGAGTAATACAAATATCAATCCATCGCTCTCTATAATAATAAAAAAATAAAATAATGACAAGTAAGAGTATAGTAGAGAGGCCACATGTCTACAAGATCTTTTGAAAGTTAATAATATAGCGAAGCAAGAGGAAGGAGCAGATCAAGTACGTCCACTTGTCAAATCCTTGAGCCAAATCTTCAAATTGGAACCCTTCAACTTACTACCTCTCTCTTTCTCTCTATCTCTATTTCTCTTCCTCTATCTATCTATCTGTCTATCTATCTATCTATCTATCTATCAATCTATCTCTATTTATATCTATATACCTCTCTCTGCCTCTCTCTGTATTTTTATTTTTATCTCGCCCTCCCTCTCTCTCTAAGTACTGTATGTCATCATTCATGTTTATCTATCACAATCTTTATCTTACTATCTTAATAGCAATGATAAAAATTATCTCAAAATAGATCATCTTCATTCAATTCGAAATAAATATCGATAATTATGTAACGAAACGATTAATCGAAAAATCTCGTTTCATTAAAATCCTTAACTTTTTAACATCAAATGTCAAATTATCAACAGCTTCATTATTATTATTAAGAATAATAATAATATTATTAATATTATAATAATAATATTATATATATTAATATATCATATGTTATCATCTTATCATTGAACAAAAAAAGAGGAAAAAATAAGACTATTATGTAGTTTTCATCTGTATACTTTCCTGTTAATAATGAAAAAATTTGATTATGTTATTACGCGTATTAGTAAATTTCTAATACTAATAACAACATGATTGCATTACTAATATGATAAATCATTTTGTATTAAAAAAAAAAAAAAAAACTATCAAATTATTTATTTTCGAAAAATACTATATTATAGTTAGTCATTTGTCATATATACATACTGTCAATAATAAAAAATTAATTACCTCATATGTATTAAATTTACCGAACGTAGAGATAATTTATTATTCCATTATTTATTATGGTTTTTCTTTTTCGTACTATAAGAAACTTATAAAATATTATTAGAAGGATATCAGCTAATCTCTAATCTTAAAAAAAAGAAAAAATCATTACATTTCTTTTTATTATTGATAATAAAAATTAAATATGTTGTATGCATTACTTGAACGCAAAAAAATAATCTACTTATACCATTGTTTGTTTATTCATTCATTCAGTCATCCATTCATCTTTTACTCACTCATTCATTCATTCATTCAATCATTTATTTATTTATTTATTTGGTTCTTCTCTTTTTTTTTTAAATTTTCGTATTACGATAACTTATATACTAATTAACACATTATTATGATAATTATAAAGATGACCATCTTTGTATTATCCTTCGTTACAATACATTATATCTACGAGTTAGGTAATTGTGGATAGCAAACCAAAATTCAATTAATTACGTGCACCCGACCTACGTATAAATTTATCCTGATAGAAACAATAACGAGAGAGATAGAGAGAGAGGAAGGGAGGAAAGAAAAGGGGAGAGAGAGAGAGAGAGAGAGAGAGAGAGAGAGAGAGAGAGAGAGAGAGAGAGATGACACTTGTTGACGAAAGATATATTTTTCTGATTGTAAATCAAACAGTGACATTTTTGAAAAAGATAAAATTACCCTATTTACCAAGATATTATACTGATCTTCGATGATTATGTTTAATTATGTTCAATTATCAATCAAAATATAATTAATTTCGATCGAGATGTACTCGTTAATTATCTTTGTTTAAACATTAAGTTTAATTAACTTCGATGAAAACGTTTCCACCGTATTATTAATATTCATAATTAATCGTTTTAATTAACTGAACGATGATTAAAAAAAAATTGTTTACTACTGTGTTTATAAATAAATAAATAAATAAATAAATAAATAAATGAATGAATGAATGTATGAATTAATAACAAGTAATGATAATCGAAGGGAAAAAATAAAAGGAATGAAAAAACAAAGGAACCTAATTTAAATAAATAAAAAATGTAAAGACGAAAGATCCATTATTCGTGTATTTTATCAAACGTCGTTCTCGACATTTTATTACTTTCTTTTCTTTTTTTCTCTCTCTTTGCCCCTCCCTCCTCCCACCTCTTTTCCAAAGAAACTTCTAAACCCAATATTATTCCAAATCGGAAAGTAGGTACACACCAATGATATTCCTACAGCACCAAGTTATTTTCACTTTTACGCAATAATCGAGTAACAGATAGCAAATGGTATTCGTTACAAAAAATGGTCAATTATGTATGTTACATATAATGCCGTTGAAGAGTGATAGAAAGCTCACGACTGGAGGCTTGGGAAAACACGTTTAGACGAGTTTAAACTAGTTTAATATGTCCAATTAATCCACTCGAGCTCGATCATTATTCCTCCGATCCACAATTCGACATTACGTAACGCTGATTCGAGTTTTCAACAATGCTATTAATTATCTCTCCCGACACTCCCCTCTCTACCCCCTTTTTCACCCCTACAAACGCACATGATTCGTCAGTTTCGAATGTTCATTTGTCTTTCCCCTATCTCCTCTCACACCTCCCTCCATTCCTCAACAACCTCCACAAGCAACACTCCCTTCTCATCATTAATTAATAATCCCCAATATTATCGATAACATCGATACCTCGTACGAATTATTATTGTTCGTGATGAGATATTAACGTTGTTGGATTGATTAATATTTAATTAATAATATTATATTATAATCTATAAATTATTGAGGTAATTCAGAATCGTCGGCTTTTTCATATTTTTCTTTTTTTTTATTTCAGTTTTAATATATTTAATATTATAATATATTACATATATTATATATAAAATATATTATGTAGGTAAATATATATACATATATATATATATTTTTATTTAATAAAAATTAAATATTTTTTTATTTAATTCGTAATAATAATCACTTCGTATTCTTTATTTTCAATTATAATATCATCGACATTACATAGTTTTTATTTAATTCATTGTATGATCATCAATGTTTTGTCGTTTAAAAAAGAACTCTCTTTTAACTTCGTCATTCTTCCTCGTACATTTATTTTATTTTCTTTTTCTTCCTTTTTTTATTTTTCAACCATTTCACATTTCCTTTACCTCTCACGAGAAAAAAGGGTATAGCTCTACCTTTCAAGCATTTGTATTCCTTCGCCGTTTATCTTTCGAATGCTCGTAGGTGTTAACTTTGACATGGGTATTTACCAAAGGGACAGGAAACGATTATTTAGTCGACATTGACCCAAATAAATACAGAAAGTAACCGAGAGTCATTGAAATCTTGACATTGGAAAGTTACTATACCGCTTTGTTACATGTTTATTCTTGGTTCGTGATTTTGTTGATTTTAATATTTTCGTTACTTTAATAAAAATATTTATTTATTTATTATTTGCCTTTCCGATTAAATCTTTTTATTTTTTATCTTTGAAATTATCGTACGTTAAAGAATATCAATACGTACGCTGTCAAATAAAATCATAAATTATCTTACTTGTGTGTGTGTGTGTGTGTGTGTGTGCGCGCGCGCGCGCGCGCAGATATAGGTAGACGTATATAGATATACGTGTATTTGTGTATAATACATAGGTATTATATACATGTATATACATATATTTATATACAATATAATAAATACATCATATGCATTGCATATTATAAATATTAATATATACAATTTATTAGTAAAAAAGAATTTATATTCATTTAAATATTTTTCCTTTTAAAAAATATCACCTTCATACATATTCTAGAATATCTTAAAGTATTCTTGAAAAATATCGTATTTTAAAAAATATCAACACATGTTCCACGCCAAATAAAAATACAAAAGATATTACTATTGAATAAGTATATACTTATATACATATATGTATATATACATATACAAATATACATATATACTAGTTATATATCTTTATATATAAATATAAATATATAGGTATATAAACCTTTAGAATGTCAGTAAAAGAAATCCAATATCTCTCTTAATCTCTCCCGATGGAAGAATAAGCTGGAACTATTTCTATACTTTTTTCCCTACGTCTAGTACCGATTTCTCGCTCCATTTTCTCTTTTTCCACGGCAAAAAGAAAGAAAAGAAACGAACGAGAAACTACGAGGAAGCTTAACAATACCTACAACGATCATACATACATACATACATACATATATATATATATGTATATATATATACGTACTCGTCATTCTTAAATATATATCTCCTAACGCGAATAATTATCAAATTTTCAAATTATCAAACAATCCTAGATTCCAATAATAAAAATAATAATAAAAACAAAAACAAAATCAAAGAAAATATAATGCAATGCAATAGATAGAAGCTTTTTACCTACAATACTAACTTCGAGTACTTGCATTTGTAAATTATCGTGTACTCTGTAATAATTCGATTTTAGTTCTTTGCTAAGCGGAAGAAAAAAAAAAGAAAACTCGCACGAACTTCTTCCGGTATCTAAATAATAAGATGCACGATGTTCTTGTCTACTGAACTTACGTAGATAACAATGTGGGTGGGAATGGTAGAGGAAGGTGAGAAGGAGAAAGGAATCGAATTGGTTGATTGCTAGGATGATGCCGCTCACGTCTGATAGGAAGTTAGTCATCCCTGATATATATAAATGATTAACATTTGTATCAAACATTGTGTCTTTCGTACTCTTAACGAAAACATTTTAATAATTTTAACGAAGTAAAAATAATAAAAAAAATTTACCACTCGTCTTTGACAATTCGAAATATTATTAGATGTGCCTCCCAAATATATATGTTACTACGATATCATTATCTTCGATCGATCATAACTATCGGTTTGAATTAAAATAACTTTTGTCCGATGGATTTTCAAACACAAATCTTCAAGGATTTATTAAAACGTACCACATACAACTCGATAATACGCGCAACGTTATAGCAAAGAAAACAAATAATATCATTAAACGCTACGACGTTGTACCCGACTTTGCATCCATTTTGTTCATTCAATTAAAAAAGAAAAGAAATTAAAAAAGAAAAAGAAAAAACCGTTGCTAAGGATACCTAAGAAATGTTTTAGACAACTTTGCGACAATGGGTTGGATGCTGTTACATATAAAGCTTGTTTATGAGTATAATATTTCTAAGAAAAAAAATTTCTAAAGGAAAATTTGAAAACGACAAAAGAAATGTCGTCTGGTACGTCAAAAAAAAATCTTTGATGAAGGACAGAACTGTGATGCAATTATTCAGTGAAAACTCAACGGAACAAACAACTGTGAGCTTTCTGTACAACTTGAGAATAAATAACCTGACCAAGTCAATTTCCATTCGCTTACACAAGCTGGGTAAAATTCAAAAGGAACTCCGATATAGGTTTCGCACCAGGGTCAAACTGAAGAACAAACAACGAAGATTTGATACGGCGATGTACTTGAAAACAAGTTAAATATACACGAACGAACGACTTATTCTACAAAATTGTCTGTGGAAAATGAAAAATTGAATCTTCTGTGACAAATCCTAAACGAAAATAATTATGGATATATATAACATTATTATATAACGATAAAAAAAAGAGAGAAAGAAAGAAGAAAAACGAAAAATATTACGATACTTATCAAAATTAATCAATCACTATTAAAAATATGAATAAATTTATAATACAAAAAATTTGCACAGCTTCTTTTTCTCACGTATAAATATTATTCTTCCAATAATTGTTTCTTAAAAATCAGACATATACAACATAAATGTAATATTATGAAAATTAATTATAAATGCGTATTAGTAATAATTATTAATAAATAAATAAATAAATAAAAATTGTAATAAAAAAAAGAAAAAAAAGAAAAAAGGTAAAAGAAAGAAGATTACAAATCTTATAAAAGATAATGAAATAATATAAAAAGAAAAAGATAATAATACTTTTAGATTAATAGAAACACGAATAAATCTACAAACACATTTTTTTATATCTGACGCTTGCTTAAAACCTAACCTATTTTTTCCTTTATTAATTCTTAGAAACTACATGAGTACCTTAGGCATTTTAAAGATTTTAATTTAAAACGATTTCTAATCGAAATTCGTCCAAGTTGTTTCATGAAACGATCGATGGAATAATAAGAACAAGGACTAGGATATGACACGTATGCTCGGTATATTCTTTCATAAATAAAAATCTAGTGCCAGGTAGTAATTATTAATTAAAGAGATGAGAGAGAGAGAGAGAGAGAGAGAGAGTGACAGAGAGAAACAAAGGAAAGGAGAGGGAAGGAAAATTCTCTTTGACGAAACAACACTCAAGCGTGCGTGTAATACGTAAGCTGAATGCTTATAGCATATATATATATATATATATATAATTACATACTTATATATATATATATATATATATATCATACACATATTGTATATCTTGTGTGTGTACGTGTGTGTGCGCTTCCAATCTTACTAACACATTTGCGTAACTAGAATCTGCATAGCAAAGTTCACGTCAAGTGTACCTGCACATCTACTTGACCCATTTACCCAATGACCTCGCACCGAGACATTTTCAAAGGGAGTAGTATCTGCTTAATAGCATTGCACAGCTCGCATTGAGAATTAACCGGCAATTCGAATATACATGTACGAACGAAAGGAATTAGAGTGACGTCTGTATTTCGTAAAAACTCGTTCGGTAAAACCGGATCAATTATTATACAAAGGTAAAAAATTTTTTAAATGAGGAAGGTTAAAAAAAGAAAATAAGAAAAAAGAAAGAAAATTCATTCGATATTTTTCGAATTTTCGACGATGACAAACATAAAGGATTTATGTGTATGTTTGTAAAAAAAGAAATAGACGTATTTTTTTTATAAGTTAATAACGAACGATGAAAGAGAATTATAAAATTGACAGAACTTTTTTGTTATATATCTAATTACATTCGCTTAATCATATATATATATATATATATATATATATATATACGCATAAATAAAACAAATATATAGCTAATTTACAATTATATTTGGTCGTCAAAGATGAAATCTGTAGGAAAAAAATGCAATTAGGCATTATTAACTGCAAATTTCATCCTTGACGACCTAATATTATAACGAACATAATTGAAATAACATATTTTAAGTAACAAAACCATTTATTAAAAGTCATACCAAGATATTTTACACACTAGAATCAACATGCTTCAAAGCAGTATCAACTTTAACCCCTGGCCCACCCATCCCTCACCCATAGTATGGTAAATCGATAGAATTTGATTTAATTAATTAAACATTTTCTAATTTATTTCGTATGTATTGCTTGAAAAGTATCAAGAGAATTAATCGACATATATTTCGACGTACTTCTTAACCTCTCTTATTAATTAATTAATTAATTCGAACAAAAATTGCGCAATTAATTAAATAATTAATTAACTAATGCGGACAAAAATTACACAAATTAAATTTCACACAGTAAAAATGTATCAAACTTGTCCCAGGGTCTTCCCTAATATACATACACACAAAGAAAAAAGAAAATTAGGAACAACATATTAGGACCGATCGTAGACGATTTTAATTAGGTCAGGGACACGTCAGAAAGGATGCTTTAGATGTGTTACCTAAACCAATGTCACTCCTGATCACGAATAATACTGGTGATAGGAAAAGGGAGAAGGTTGAAGAAGAAAAGAGAGAAAGAGAGAGAGAGAGAGAGAGAGAGAGAGAGAGAGAGAGAGAGAGAGAGAGAGAGAGAGAGAGAGAGAGAAGGATAGAGAGAGAGAAAGAAAGTAGAAAAGGGAGAGAGAAAGTGAGAGAGAAGAGAGGGAGAGGGAGAGAGAGAGAAAGAGAGGGAGAGGGAGAGAGAGAGAAAGAGAGGGAGAGAGAGAGAGAGAATGAAAGAAGTTGCTTCGTTAATGGAAACGAAATGACGCGTGTCGGAATCTCCGAGCTTTCGCAACGAATGGAAACAAACGTGGAGGAGTCGAAACAGTCGAGAACAATTTGACGCGTCGTTTAAAAGGGAATACGTAATTATCGGATGGCCCAGTTCTCATCTGTGACAAGTATACATGTATTTATATATACACATACACGTCTATATATGTATGTATATACGTATATATTTATATACGTATGTATGTATGTAAATATGTATGTATGATGTCTGTATATGTTCGTTATTATATCTATGGATAGAACGAATTCAAAATACATAGCCATACATGAACACATATTTGCCCTCACATATATAACTCTGAAGATATTTACATGATGTCTGAAGCAACCTGGAATACACAATATATACTTACGCATGTAAGTACGTACTCTTACATATGTTTATTATGTTAAACATAATATTCATACATAGGTGTTCGCTTCGTTCTGATTTCGTCGTATATTCATTGTTATTATTCACGGATAAGATATTTAAAAATATATGTATATCTAGTTGATATATTTCAAAATATATGTATTTGCATTGATATTTGATTAATTATCGTATTAGTGTACATAACAATGTACATTATTAAATATATTCATATATATATATTAATATACATTTACGAATATATTTGCATGTGATAATGTGATATAATACATTATTAAATGGTAACAAATCTATTGTTACATATATAATAAAAAAATACACGCAGACATATTTATACGTATATATTCTTAAAAATATATGTTATTCTTTCATATAGCATTTATTTACATAATATATCTCAGTATAACATTGGTTTTATCATACAAAAGTACGTGGCAACCAATAACAGAATAAGATATATATATATATATATATATATATATATATATATATATATAAATAACAGCTGATACGATATGCTTGTATATCTGACAGCTGCATCAACGTATCCACACAAATGCATCCATGTGCAGAACTAAGGGACGTGCTCTCTCTCTCTCTCTCTCTCTCTCTCGCTTCTTTCAATCGCATTTCGTATCTCGTTCATGTCCTTGATCGTCCTTTCTGCCATTCGATGTAGAGCATCATTTTTCTCCCTTATGTGTTCTCTCCTGCGGCAATCTTTTTTTTTCCCTTTCGATCGTCGCGTTCTTTGTATCAAAAATATAGAAGCAAGCAAGTATCGATTTTATAGGAATGAATTGACATGTACAAATAATTCCTATTTTTTCTTTTTCTCCTTTTTTTTTGATTTCATTACAAACGATCCATATGAAAATTAAAAATGGCACAATTCTTCGATTTCATTTGATAAAATATTGCGATAAAATAACATTTTGTAAATACATACATTTTTATATATATAAAATATAATTTATACGCACACATACACACATACACTGTTATATACACATATTGTGTATACTGTTATATATACTGTTATATAAATATACCGTTATATATACTGTAATATATACCGTTATATATGCTGTTATATATTCTATCTTAGAACATATATATATACATACATATATATATATATATATATATATATATATATATATATATATATATATATATGATATATTTTATATCATAAGACTCTTATGTATAGACAATATACGTAATTATTTCGTATAAGACATTTATATATTATATCTCCTATATGAAATAATTAAGCGTATATAAGTGTATGTAGATATTTATAAATTATATAATGAAAATACATATGCACATTTAAATATCTGATAATAAATGAGAACTATGTATGTTATAATCAATAGATATTCATGATAAAAAACAAAAGATTTTCTGTTAAAAATGAAAAGAAATAAAAAAAAAGAAGAATTATAGGATTAAATAAGAAATGATATAGTAGCCTAATAATGAAGGAAGAAAAAAATTTTTGGGACAAGTACGAAAATTTATGGAGGGTAAATTCAAGACTTGCCAATATACCAAAAGAATTGTCACGAGCAATAGGTTTAAAATGGCCGCTGAGAGGTCCATGCAGATAGGAAGATAAAAATGGCGAATGTCGACAGCTTGGACCTCGAGTATCGGAATAATTTATTACGTCGACCGAGAAATTGGCCCGATTTTCTTCAATAATTTATAGTTTGTGAAGGAGAGACATACGAGCGATCGTTCGTGCTTAACCTCCGTTAAATTGTTCTTCCTTCGGAATATTAAGCTAACACGATCGGAATAATAACCGCATATGTATTATCCAATGGATAGAAATATGATGAACAACCTTTTCAGAGGTTATGTATATGGATCCAGTTTATTAAAACATATAATATCAATTATATATGCACGTACATCGAATTTTAATTGTAAGTAGGTAAGCACTTTGCACGCATTGTCTCTCTGGATCGATGGAACGATCGTCGCCATCTAGTGGCCATTCTACGTACCATTAAGAGTTCGGCTAAAAGATAATAAAAGAGAAGAGAAAAAAGGAAAAATGTAACATTTAATGTATCCTACATATCGATCGAAATACTCTGACAGTAAACTACGTCTCGCTTTAATATTAACCTTCTTACGCGGCCTACTGTCGACATTTCTTTTTTCCTCTTTTCTCTCTTTCGTTTCATTTATGTTTTTTTCTTCTTCTTTTTCTTCTCCTTCTCGTCGTACTTCGACGAATAGAAAATACGCAAATTAGATAAACTTCGACATTAATTTCGATCGATCTCACAAAACTTTTTCTCGAAGAGGCAATGTATATATTTTTAATATTTTTTCGTTGATTTAGAGAATAACGAAAAAAAAAAGAATGAGAAAGATTGTCAAGAAAGATATAAAGAAAAATACGGAGCTATAATCATTTATTCGTGTATATAATCGATATCACCTCCTCCCCCACCCCACCCTCCGTCAAAGGGAACGAATGATTTCATTGAATTCGTCCTCTACACATACAAATCTCTTTGCTATAAAAAAAATCGATTATCTTTTTACCTCGAGATAAATAATCTCGATAAAATGCGATATAAATATTATTAAGCTATTTGTCGAAGGGTTAATTTTTTGTTTCAAGGTATACGAAGAGCGATGTAGTAGAGGAAAGGGAAATGAAAAAATATAGAGAAAAAAAAGGAAGAAGAAAGAGAAAGAGAGAGAGAGAGAGAGAGAGAGAGAGAGAGAGAGAGAGAGAGAGAGAGATGACACAACCGACACTCGAGAGCTCACCTCTTGGCGCGAATAATAATTCGAATAATATCTCGGAGATGATAATAATAAAAAAGACAAGGGGAGAAAAAAACGAAAAAAAAGAAAAAAGAAAGAAAAAATAAGATTTAAAAGGTTGACTGATCGAGAAATCCCTGGAAAGGGTTCACACTCGAGACTCACCCATCACTTTTCTATCACGAACAAGCACTCCCATCGAGTCTCTCTCTCTCTCTCTCTCTTTCTGTCTCTCTCTATCTCTCTATATTTCTCATCGAGCCTGAGGTCTTCTTCACGTTTTTCTAGTTATATATCGTTATCGGACGCCAAATATCGAATAACGAAACGTCTTTCGTAGTGTTTCACGTGACATGATTGCTCGTTAGAAAAAGCAGAAAGTGAGAGAGAGAAAGAAGAAAAAAGAAATAGAAAGCAAAAAAATGGGAAAGAAATGAAGAAATTGACGACAACAATAACAAAAGAAAGAAAAAAAATAATAAAAATAGGAGAAAAAGAATAGAAAAGGGTGAAGGGAAATAAAAAACGAACGAACGAACGAAAGAAAATAGAAACGAAAATGAAGAAATTGATAAAAGCGGTAAATAGATTTAAAAAAAAACAAAAAAGGATAAGGAAGAAAAAGGAATAGAAATAGAAGAGAAAAACAAAGCAAACAAAAATAGGACAATAATAAAAAAATTAACGTCCAAAGGAAAAGAAAGGAGAAAATTGAATAAAGAGAAAAGAAGAAGGCCGAATAGAGGAAAAAGAAAAAGTATAAGAGAAGAGAAGGGAGAAGGAAAAAATGAAAAACAAAACAAAATCAAACAAAAAAAATAGTAAAAAAAATGAAGAAACCGACAACAACGAAAGAAATAATGGAGAGGAAAGAGAAGGGAAAAAGCAAAAGAAAAGAAAATACAAAAGAAATTGACAATGCCAATACCAATACCAATATCAATAACAACAGCTATAACAATGACAATTTCGGTAACACAAAAAAAAAACAGAAGAAAAAAACGAAAAAGTAGAATAAAAAGAGATTACTCACTGCCAAGTGAATCCACCTGCGATGCCATCCCGAAGACGATCTTTCAAACTTCTTTGTCTCGCTGGCAATGAGGAAGACGAAGAATCCGTTTGCGTAGTAATAATAGTAGTAACACTAGTAGCACTAGTAATAGTAGTAATAGTAGTAGTGGTAGTAACAACAGAAGTAGGAGCAGCAACAGCAGTAACCGATGATGATAATGATAATGATGATTCTTGCGTTTTAATCGACGTACTTCCGGGATTATCGGACGTAGCGCCACCCTCGGATACACCGGGTAACAACGACATCTCGTTTGTTATTCGAGTATAATTTTCGTTAAATGTTTAACGTTAACTAACTATGCGATCCGATACGAGATCCTCTTCCTACCTTCGTCACCCTTCTTTTCGTCACTACTAAACTCGAGGAGAGTTCCTCCCCCCTCCACCTCCTACTCCTTCTCCTCCTCCTGCTTCTCCTACTCTTCTTCTTTTTTTTCCACAAAAATCACTTCGTATATATTTTCTGTGTGTATGTGTGTGTGTGTGTGTATGTGTATATATATACACACACACACACCTAATGTACGTAGGTCAAGTTATTATAATCTAAGTAGTCGAATATCCGACACGTATTCTCGACAAAAGCTTTAAAAATAATTCTCACTTTTATTAGATGTTTTTCTCATTTTCTCTCTATTTGCCTATCTCTCTCTTTCTCTCTCTCTCTCTCTCTCCCTATAATATATATATATATATATATATATATATATATATATATATATATATATATATATATATATATCACATAAATGCGTAGACGCAACACGCGACACATAGAAGATGGCGATCAGATAATCTACGACGTATAAATTAAAAAAATATTTTCTAAACGTATACAAACGGAATATTTCGAAGAATAACCGAGAACTTATAAGGAAAAACTTCTTCAAAGTCAAATTTGTTTATATCTATCCATATGTATACACTGTATAAACTTATACGCTACGTATATAAATACGTATGTACGTATATATATATATATATGTATATGTATGATGTATGTACAATGTATGTACGTAGATAGGTAGGTAAACGATTATATTAAATACGACGTTATGCGAATTTTTAAAAATTCTACTTTGAATCCTATTCCGTGACTTTAAACATTTATCACTCGCTCGAAACTTCGTTAATAATAATAATAATAATAATAATAATAATAATAATAATAATAATAATAATAATAATAATAATAATAATAATATCAACAAGAACAGCAACAACAATAATTATAATAATAATAAAAATAATAATAATACCAACTTATTAAATTCTATCAATTATTTTTTCGTATATATGTATATATGTCTTATTCTGCACCGTTACACAAAAATTATGAGCAGATTCACATTGTTAACACTAATACGTATATTTTATACACTTTTTGGTACGCGGAATAATTCATCAGATAAAGGAAAAAAATTTCGATGATCGAATCGTCGCGGTTGCTATGACATCTGATGATCGTTTAAAATGACCGAGCTTAGAGTATTCTCACCCCTCCATTATTCTCACTCACTCACTCACTCACTCACTCACGCTCTCTCTTTCCCTCTCTCTCTCTCTCTCTCTTTCTCTCTTTCTCTCACTGTATGTCACTCACTCGCTTACTCTCTCTCTCTCTCTCTCTCTCTCTCTCTCTCTCTCTCTCTCTCTCTCTCTCTCTCTCTCTCTCTATCTATCTATCTATCTATCTATCTATATATATATATATATATATATATATATATATATATATATATATATATATATCTGTATCTGCTCTGTCCCTGTCTCTCTAACGTTGTGCCAATTGCTTCGCACCCCGAGTACGCGAGCACTCGTCTCTCAGAGCGCCGATCAAATCCGATTAAGGTCGACCGCTCAACGACGACGTCACGTTCGAACGTTGGAAACGAGCTTAATGAATCTTCTTGATCCTTCTTTTGAAATTGTACCATCCCCCATCCTCACCTCTTGCTCCGTCATTATTACGTATTTTCTCTAACAACAACGTTCTTCCTCCATGTTTTTTTGTAATTGTTTATAAATAGATACAAACGCACACGTACGTATATTTATTTCACTTTGTAAATATTTAACATATGGTAACTAAAATTGGTTCGTTTTTCTTCTTTTTTTGTTAAATACGACACTGCTCGTAAGCAAATGAATTTTTAATAGCTTATGTTCCAATTTTTCTAAGAAGAAACAAAATAATCCTCAAACGATATAAATTATATTTATGTGTGCACAACGACATATGTTTCCTATTGTGTGTGTGCGCATCGCGTGCATGTGTGTTTCGTGCGTCTTTATTTCAGTGCTTTCACTTTTATTTATTAATTATTAATTATGAATATTTACGATATAATGACACCACGGGTAAATAATCGATTTATTTTTTTTTTTTTTTCATGGAAAATATATTTATGTACATAAAGGTCAACGACGTGACAACGTAACGAGAAGATACAAGAAAGAAAAAAGAAAATAAAATAACATAAAATTCACTTTACTATTAAAATAATCTCTATTGAAGAAACAAACAACACGAGAACATTAATACACGTCCACCTAGTTCTTTGTCTTTATAGAGCTACGAAAGTATCCCCCCAATGTTTTAAAAACGTTCGTCGTAGACGTTGTTATCGTCCTCGTTGTTCTTCTGATACTGAAACTTTTGCCCGAACCAGCGAGAAACTATCAAATCTATTAATTTTCATTGTACAACCAATCGTAATGATCCATCGAAATTCTCAACCAATCGGATGTGCGTTTTCTGAACGATTACGAATTACACTCTTAATTACTTTTATTTGAGGTTAAGAAAAGTCAAGAATACATATTTTTACGTATTAAGATACGATATAAATTTTATGTATATATACATATACATACACTATAGCGTACGCAAAGTATGTATACATATTTTATATAGATATATATACATACATATGTTGTGTATTTTTGGTAATATCGGTAATGCTTTTATTTAAGGTTAAGAAAACTTAAAAGAATGTTTGCATATTGAAACACTGTATAAATTTTGTATATATATTTTCATGTAAAATATATCTACACACAAATGCACGCGCGCGCGCACGCACGCATCTACATTGATGATGCTTTTATTTGATGTTAAGAAAACTTGAAAGAACATTTGCATATTGAAACATGGTATAAATTGTATGTACCTATCCTATGCACACACACACGCGCGCGCGCGTATGTATGTATGTATGTATGTATATATAACGATAATAGTAATCTCTAGTCAAGATGCTACACCGTTTATACAGAATCAAGCTGTCAGGGGAAAATTGATCGAATACGATCATCCTTGTCGGTGTCGTCATCGACGGTATAAAACGTTTCTTTGACGGCCATTCAACGATACCATCGATAATATCTATGTTATATTGTGTCTGATGGATTTTATATGCCTTCGAAGAAAAATAATTTGTATAAAACCTTTCATAATAATAATTCCCAGACAAATCTTTTTAATTTACTTCTGTCCGAAATACAAATCAACCATATAAATATATAAAATAAACTAAATATTTAAAACATTTAAATTATTAATCATTATAAAATTATAATATTTTACAATGATTATATCATGATAATCATTGTAATATATAATAAAATCATTACAAAATAAATATGTAAATTATTTAAATTCGAAATCATAAAAAAACAAATCATTAAATCATTGCAAGAAAAATGACGGACAAACGAATATTTGTATTTCGTTTCTCATCAATGAAAGAAAATAAAAAAGAAACGAACGAATTTTATTTGTTTCTTTTTTTATAACAGAGCATAAAAAAATGTTCACTCATCGATCACCGCCAATGATCGATAAAGTGTCCATCAATTTGATTGTAATCCCATAACTTTTTCTGTTCTGTTTTTTACGCCGCTTCTTTTCTCTCTTTCTTTCTCTCTCTCTCTCTCTCTCTCTCTCTCTCTCTCTCTCTCTCTCTCTATCTCTCTCTCTCTATCTCTCTCTCTCTCTCTCTCTCTCTCTCGCTTTCTCTCGCTCTCAACGCCAGAGTTCAAAAACTTTTTACTTTTTTTTAAAAAAAAGTCATTATAATGCAGAAAATGAAAATATAAATTACATTTCATTTTTTTTCATCTTTTTTTTTTCATAAAGAAGAAGCAAAAAATGTTCACGTATCGATCGTCGCCATGACGAAGTGCAGCATCACATAAAACATCAATTTGTTTGTAATTGCACGAAACTCCTTTTGTTCATTCGAGCAATATTCTAAGCATAAACCAACCCCATCTCCGCCCGTCGCTTCGAGTTATACGGGCGAAAAAGATGTTTTCTCTTTTGTATTTCTCGTTATTTTGACTCCTAACATTTTTAGTTCGACGGAAACAATGCTGAGAAAAAGAAAACAAAAACAAAAATAGGAGGAGAGAAACAGAGCCAGAGAGAGAGAGAGAGAGAGAGAGAGAGAAAGAGAGAGAGAGAGAGAGAGAGAGAGAGAGAGAGAGAGAGAGAGAGAAATAGAGACAGAGAAAGAGAAAGAAAAAAAATGTATGGGTTTATTGTCGAAGTCAAAAAAATGCGAGAAGGCGGGGCCTAACGCAAACGTGACATTGGTCGACGTCGAGTACCCGCCCACAAAGCTAGTGTATGCTCATTGGTCGACGCGTATGATCTTCGATAACAAATCCATACGTCGAAATAAAAAAAAAAAAAGGAAAAATGTTCTCTTTTTCCTTTCCTTTTTTCTTCTTTTTTTTTACCTCCTAGAAGACTATTGTCCATTTTCGCGTTTTAACCCCGGAGTCGTAAATCGTAGAAAAAAAAGGAAAAAAAACGAGGTAAAGAAAAAAAATGAAGGAAATAAAAAAGAAAAAGAAAAAAATGTAATCGACATAGAAACGATAAATTAATGAGAATGGTTGTTAAATAAAACATGAAGTATAAAAATAAAATGTTAACATAAACGTACGATAAACCACGAAAGCTTTTATATATGAAAATGACTATATAAACAATAAACGAAGATAGCATTATAGGAGAGAGTGAGAGAAAGAGAAAGAGAAGGATTCAAATTCGTAAGCTGACTATTATATTTCGAACGTTAATAGAATACTAACCTAAAAACATGATAATCCCGCGTTCTTATTTGGAGATACTCCCCCTCCCTCCTCTCTCTCTATATATATATATATGTCTGTCTCTGTTTTTGAGATGACCTCAGAATCCATTAAAAATCTTATCACGTTAATTTCCGTATGTATTTAGATACTAGTCAACACGAAGGAAATAGTATCCCCTTCGAAGAGAAAATGATATTTCGAAGGATGATGAACGAGAAAAGAGAGAAAGACAGAGAGAGAGAGAGAGAGAGAGAGAGAGAGAGAGAGAGAGAGAGAGAGAGAGAGAGAGAGAGAGAGAGAGAGAGAGAGAGTGAGTGAGTGAGTGAGGGAGAGAGAGAGGGAGGGAAAGAAGTTGATGGGGAAATTCGAACGACATGGTTCTTTCGTTAGGCCCGTATCAAGGTCGAGGTCGTTGTCAAGGTCAGGCTGTTCTTGTCGTTAATCCTGAGGCTCGAGACGAGTGGAGAACACACCACCAGCCTACGCCTCCACTTCTACCATCTCCTCCTCCTCTTCCTCCACCTCTTTCGCCTCTTTCTCCTCCTTCTCCTCTATGTCGAAAGCCTCCAGGTATTGATCGCTTTTCACCCACCAAACTCGACCAATCCCGGACGATCTTGCATAGTAACCAACAACGCGCTCCATTGCCGTTTCTTTCCGCGAACGTGACCGACCTAATATGACGACCCTTTAACTAGTCGATCATAATTCACGAATTTTTTATATTCTTCGAAAATTTAATAACTCTAACGCGAGAAGTACGTATGTACGTATGTATTTATTTATTTACTTATTTACGACTGAAATGCAACGCAACCAACCATATATCTGAATAAGATCACGCGATTATTGTAAAAAAAAAACTAGATGGCGTTTATACACTAATTAGGGACACGAACTTTCGACAAATAAGATTTTATTTGAATTCAAAATGATCTGTAAAATTCTCTTCCTATCGAGAGAGAGAGAGAGAGAGAGAGAGAGAGAGAGAGAGAGAGAGAGAGAGGGGAAGAAAGAACGAGAATTTCACCCATCCATCCTTCAACTCCTTTTTCTTTTTCAATGAGAAAACTTTCTCTTTATCGACTGAGTCGAACTTTGGTAAGTAAGCAAGTAAGTAAGTACCTACCGATCGGCCGATAATAAAGTTCAATCGGTATTCAAAACCCTCCCAGAAAGAGGATAGAACTTGTACTTGAAACGTTTTCTCATAAGAATTTTGTCGTTGCTAAAATTCTAATGAATTATTTAATTGGAATACACCGAGCATCGTTGATCATTTTATTGGGAGCAATTAAAAAAATTATTATTTTTTTATATTAGTTCAAAAATACAATTGTCACTAGTGATAACAGATCAATAATCAAGGATCAATACTATCGAAACCAGCACGTAAATTATGACGCCTTATCGAATAGTCGTCTCTATGTCGTAGCTATCGAAAATATTTATAGTCGTTTGTTATATATGTGAGTGTCAATACCCGTTCGATATCTCTATGAAAAAATTTCAAAACGTACGACTCTTCGTCTTTTATTAGTCCTTTTTATCTTAAACTTTCGTTCGTTAGGATCGTCCTTCGTTTGTACCTGTGTCGATACATCAGCAAAAGTAACAAACGGATATCGATACTTTCACGAGGAAGAGATTCGATATAAGCAATTTTCGATTTGATAACAATTCGAGAAATATTAGTATCAAAAATTGATGTCAAATAAGTACCTAAAATTTCAATATTTATCAATACTTGAGTACTTTAGTATCGAATTGATTGATTAATATCAATATTATCGTTAGCGATTCAATAATTAGCTGTTACTGTGTTATATCGTTGAACCCTATATGAAAAGAATTCTGAAAATCTTTTAGAAATCAATCATTGTTTTCCTTTTGACATAAATCAATAGTCAGCATTTTGTGGCACACGATAAATTTGTTTGTAAATAATAATACCGCGATCTAAACGTTTAAAAAAAATATAAATACAATTTTTAAAAAGACTGGTAGTCCGGCATCACTATATATTATTCTAAACCTATAATTGTTACTAACGTTAGTGATACTACTACTGATACCTCGAATAAATACTATCGATATCAGTCCACAAATTAGCAATATTATCAATAACGATCCGATCGTTAACTTTTACCGCAGTATTATCGCTAAACATTTAACGAGAAAAATTCTGAAAATCTCTTAGAGATCAATCATCTTGCTCGTTTTGATTAAAGTTAAAAGCTATCATTTCGCGGCTCATTAAAAATTTAACGAGGTCCATAGATTAAGAAACGCAGGTCTACATACATACATATCACCGGTAACTGTTACTACCATGACATCCAGTGGAATAGAGGATGACGTAATTTTTTAATAGCTTTAATTAAAATGTACATATATATGTATATATGTGTATATATATATATATATATATATATATATATATATATATATATATATATATATATATATATATGATAATGCGTTCCATTATTTCGGCAATTAAAAGGTTGCGTTTATAGTTTTTGTTTTAAAGAATTACCAGTACGTGACTACGTCGCATTAACTTCTATTTTCCAGCGTGGAGAGAACACATTACAAGTGCATGTTCGAGCCTTTTGTCGGACACCGGTGATTTTTCAATTGTTCTTTCAACAATATACTCATAGACTACGCCGAGAGGGAGATTAGTGAGTTAACATGCTTTTTAGAGTACAAATCAAGCAATGCAGAGCGGCAAACACATGTGGCTTCTATGAAATCCATTAGATAAGTAAGCAAATAAGTATCAACAAGTATATTGCAACGATTTAATCGTCGAGTTCAAATGGTCAAGTAAGTTAAAAAAAGAACAACTTTTGTATTATCGAATTATTTAATCGTGGATTATAATAAAAGGTTTGTCTAAATTCAATCGGGGTAATTGTTTTTATCCCTCGTTATTCGATCACCGATATAATATTTTTAACAAATTTTGAATACATGTGTAGAATGAAAAAAAAGAAAAAAGCAAAAAAATGATCTACAAAGACGAATCACAGAACAGAGCACTGAAAGTCGTACATACGTAGCGTAGTTATAATGATAACGAATATGAGACACGTACGCTTCGCATTAGACCTCCCCCATAGAGTATATCCACAAGGAAAGCCTGCAATACTGCGATTAATGTCTAGAACTATTAAAATAAACGACAATGCGATTTGTCCACATGAGAATCACCAGTTCACGTGGAAACGATTGTTTCGATGAGATCCCGTTAAGTTTGTTTTTCTCCTTTTTTTCTTTTTTCTCTTTTCACGTCGCAAAACTTTTTATACTTATTTACAAAGAAGCTGCACGTACGATACATTAAAGATGATTTATCTTTGAATCAGTTTCATTATTAGTTTCGAGCCTTATCATTATCAAATATATTCTATTATCGTTTAAATCGAACGTTTAATAAATTAATTATCAGATTAATTTAACTACTTTTTTATTAACTTAAGACCTGTTACGAGATTCTACGCCATTTCTAATAAGCGATAATTTAAAAAATCAAAAGAGAAGATAATTGACAAAGAAAGTATTATAATTCAGAATCGGTAGTGGATGATGATGCAGAATATTTATTTTGTTGGTGACTCATTCTAAGGACAATGACATTGACAAATAGTAGATTAAATGTATCATCAAATGCTACAGATGGACTTCGATAAATATTTTGATGCTACAAATATTACTACCTTTAGATATCGAAATTCTCTTAAAAAAGCCAAAAACATGAAAAAGAAATAAATAAATAACTTTTTAATATTATATGATAATATCAACCTTTAATGTTAATTTCAAGCAGGATCTCATATCAGGAGCGATTTAAAACAAAAAACAAAATAATATACAAAAAGAACACATTACTTCTCTACACACTTTTTATGGTTTCTTTATCTTCATAATAAATGATTATATATATATATATATATATATATATATATATATATATATATATAACTAATATTTTTCTTAAGTATGTATAAATAAATAAAGACGACTAGAGTAATATCAAAACTTTAAATTTTTTCCCCCCATCAATTCCTCGATATTTAATCAAATATAAAATAAATGAGGTTTCATGTTTCCGTACCGTTACCCTATGTATATATATGTAGATATATATATTCACATATGTAGATAAGTAACAAATCTGTGTGTGTGTGTATGCGCGCGCGCGCGCGCGAAATTATAGGAGTACGATCTCAAATAAAAATCAATTGAAATCAAAGAGAGAGAGAGAGAGAGAGAGAGAGAGAGAGAGAGAGAGAGAGAGAGAGAGAGAGAGAGAGAGAGAAAGAGAGAGAGAGAGAGAGAGAGAGAGAGAGAGAGAGAGAGAGAGAGAGAGAGAGAGAGAAGTTATTCCGGACTTAACGAAAACTATCGGAGAATATTAAGTTACGAGGGACGAGTAAATAGACGATGTAAGGTCTAAAGAAAATAAAAAAGGGAAACAACGAAGGGAGAGAGACGTTCGGAATCCATAATCGTCAGGGAAGCTTTGGTACATAGAATAAAGTTATAGAACGTGGGTTGACAGAGCAATGTGAAGCTGTAAAAAAAAAAAAAAATAAAGGAAAAAAGGAAAAAGAGAAAGAAAGAAAAAAAGAATGAAAAATTAAAAGAGAAAGTTTATCCGAAAAAAAGAAAGAGTGAAAAGAAAGTGTGAGACCAATATTTCTGCCATCAATCAAGTAGGACGACCTTGATAGGTACGAGCAGAAATGCCAATACGAATAAAGTTTACCTATGAATGAATGATATCCTTTACCTTTCAAAAGGTCGCTCACCCTTTTTTTCTCGAATTCCACTGGGATATTCCAAGGTTTCTATTTCAATATTAACCACCCTTTACAGCACACATACACACACACGCGCGCACGCACGCATACATATTGGAAATATTGAAATCTCATGTTGGTTTTTTTTCAAGAAATAAGATAAAATAAGTTAATAAGATTTCATATATATGTACAGAATGAGTAATTGATATATAAATATGTACAGTAAATACATATACACAGAGTGAGGACATTTAAATTTGTACCATGTACACATTTACTAAAATATAATAAGAGTAATAGTAAGTAAATAGTAGTAGTAAAAAAGAGATGGTTTTTTGTAGAATATTTCAATTACAATATCTGTTAAATTAATAATTTCATGAATACGATATTCCTATATAAATGAAGGACATGGTTATTAATAATGTAAAAAATATTGTTCCTTTGGTAAAAGAAATAATTTGTTGATTGATTATTTATTAATTTATGCAACTTTATAAATCAATCGCAATCTGTATTGTTTTTCCTTTGCAAAATAAGACGGATCAAGTCCGTAAAAATTTGTTTATAAAAATAGTTTACAACAAATTGTTGATTAATTATAAACAATAAACTGAAACAATAAAGAAAATTCTGCCCTTTAAAATGACGTTCAAATAATGTCTCTACGACATTTATTTCCGGAGATATTCTCATATAAATGGAAGACGTTTACGTTGGCCCACTGACCTATATATTTTATAATAATTTCATTCAAATTAGCTCGATGACACACTGACCTACATAAATTCCTAGAATTTACGTGAGCCTACTACTACTATTACGATTACTACAAACAACTGTCCTATAGGAATTATGAATGAAAATCTTTCTAAGACGATATCTTGGAACAAAATGTTGTAGAGACTTGATACATACTACATTTTCAGGCGTAATTTATTCTTTATTTACTTAAATATTGCGATAATATCGGTATAATAAAATTGATTTGCTTAATAATTTTTTTAAATTGATTTTTTTTTCGTGACAAAGATATTACTACAATGAAATAATTTCAATTTTTAATATTATAATAATGTAAATTTTTTATTTTGTTTATTAAAATAAAGGGTAGAAGATCCATTAATAGCAAATAATGTACATAATCGAAACTTCTTTTTTCGTAACTTACTACTACTTGCTTATTACTAATTTTACTAAAATTTAATGCTTCTCTCTACATGGTTTTTATAGCAATATTTAAATAAAGATGTTTTTATTAATAATTTACGTGAGTTAATAATTTCTTATGGGGAACGTAGAACTGCATCGACTAATACATTAAGAAAAAAGACATAACAAAACATATAATACCATTAAAAAAAAGAAGTGATTACTTCAAAATCTCTTTAAAAAATGATCTTTGAAAAATAAACGGAAGAAAAATCTTAACACTGCTGATATTTAGATTGTTGATTTAAATGCTCGGCATTTTATATATAAGGTGAAAACAAAAAAAAAACGGAATCGATATTGGAAAAGTATCCTCCCTCAACAAAAAAGAAAATTAAAAAAAAATGAAAGACAAAAGGAAAAAAATAAGTATCTATAGGGTTCAAGTCAATATATTGCGGAGAGACTCACTTACGATAACGAACTCTGATAAATAATAAAAGTTTGATTTTGTATTGAAACGATTAATTTCATAGAATTTATGTTGATTAAAAATTGTTTATCAAAAGCCTTTTAAGTATCAGACACCTATTTTTTGTTTTTCTTTTCTTTTTTCTTTTATCAGCCTGCATACAAGGTGTAAAAAAACTACGCGATGGTAAAGGAATTCAGGAATTGATTCCGAAGATATCGGTAAAAAAGAAAAAAAAAGAAAGAAAAATAGATTTTATCAACATGAGATTCGAAAATGCTCGGAAATTTTAGGTGTTATAAGATTTTTAAATATATTCTAAATGTATTACCATTCGTCGAACACAAGGGAGATGCATTTGACGACGTGAATGCATTCATTCGACTGAATCACCTCGAACAAAAAGATAAACGGCAGAATGAATGAATGAAGTGATAGACGCGTTCAATGAGAAGAATTCCAAAAAAAAACGTTTAAAAAATGTCAAGGACAACAATTATTAAGGACTATTCGGAAATTAATGAGACGAGACGAACTAAGGTCTTTATTCGGGACAAGATGTGGATATTTCGAACATTTCGTGTGAAAATATAATTTAAGCAGACTATGATCATACTTGAAAGTCTTGTAACCTAGAAATTAAATATTTACTGGCTCATGTTTGATAAAATCTATTTTTCTTTCTTCTCTATATATTAGCAATCCATTCTTTTTAATGTTTCACCGCGTAATTTTCTTACACCCCTGTATGTAGCAGTCGATCGATTCTATTGAAAAAAAAAAGAAGAAGAAGAAAATTATATTTTTAGAATTATAAATAATACTCTCCAAGGAATCATCCCTATGTCTAACTAAATCTCACTTTCTTCGTAATAAATATTCGATTTTGAACTTCATATGAACGAAAAAAAAAATATATATATATATAAAAAAGAATTTGATAGAGGAATCGCCGTTCTTACGACAATAACATCGCTTAGAATGCAATATTTTCTTTATAATATTGTTTTCAATCAAAATCGTAGTGGGGTCGAGAAGAGATAAGGATCGATTTTACAACGGCATCACTAATAGCTGGAAACCTTTGAAATTTCCGTATTAATGATTGGTCAAAGAATTCCAATTTGCTCTCTCTCTCTCTCTCTCTCTCTCTCTCTCTCTCTCTCTCTCTCTCTCTCTCTCTCTCTTACTTTCTCACTTTATAAGGAAACTCATTTCCTAGGTCGAGTTACGCGGGCCAACGACGGTCAACTACGAAGACGAAGAAGAAGACGAAAAAGAGGATGAAAATGAAAATGAAGGTAACTCGTCGTTCTTTCGGTGGAGAAGAATGTCGATGAAAAAAAAAAAAAGGAAAAAAGAGGAAAAAAGAAAGAAAGAAAAGAGTAAAGAAGAAAAAGAGGGTGTGAGAGAAAGAGAATCGCGAGAGTAGGGCTCGGTAAAAGGAAAGGATTGACTACGCGAGTAAAATAGAAAAGAGAGAGCATAATAGAACGAGAGAGTTGCTGAGAAGAGAAAGAAAAAGAAAAAGAGAACGAGAGAGAGAGAGAGAGAGAGAGAGAGAAAGGGTGAGAGCGAGTTGGGAATAGATGAGGGTGGGTAGAGGGGTTTAGTGGATTGGGTAGAAAAGAAAAGAGCTACGTTGACGTCGATGTCGACGACCTTGAAGTCGTCGTTCGGCCAACCGAAAACGGCCCTTCCTCGTCCTTTTTTCGCAAGCATTCGAATTGATTGGGAGAGAACGAACGTCACCGACAACGTATGATCGTAGACGAAACTAGGCCAAAGTGTGATCGTTACTCTCTCTCTCTCTCTCTCTCTCTCTCTCTCTCTCTCTCTCTGCTAGAGTTCATCCATCAATAGAATCACTACGATTATTTCCTTTTCAGATAGTAGAAAAGAACATGATAGGTAGATGACGGTTATTATGGCACCTATGAGAAATCAAGCGTTGATTTCGTATTTTATCATATATTTTTCTTTTTCAATTTTTCCTATTTTTTCTTTTTGTTTCTTTTTTCATTTTTTTTATATCGTCATCATCATCATTCGAATACTCGTACTTAAATAACATTCATTTAACTCGAAAATTCAAATCTCACGAAGGTTTATATTTTATACACGTTTGTATTTATTTGGGCAGTATTTTTATCGATTAATTAATTATTCTTAAATATTTCGTATAATAAAATAAATGGTCATATATCATACACACACAAACGCGCGCGAATATGTTGATCAGAATAAATAATTTATTGTTTGGTTTGAACGTAAGAACTGCGTCAGTTATATTACGTACTGTAATATATCATTATAAATACTAACATTTATTTAAAGTATAGACCAAATTTTATAAAAATACCGAACTAATAAATAGCAGTCTTTCAGACCTTCTGATGATGTTAGTTACTTTCTATTTATCGATTCGTTTTAAATAACATGACACGTATAGAATAATTATGTTACGAAATTATATCAAGTATCATAATCTGTAGACATATCAAGATCTTTGTTTTTTGTTTTATAAATAATAATAATAATAATAATAATAATAATAATAATAATAATAATAATAATAATAATAATAATAATAATATACTCTAAGATGAAATTTATAAACCTACGATTTATCATCATTTTTCTGTTTTCTTTTATTATTATTATTTTTCGGTATAATTTAAAAGGTTCAGTTGAAATCAATGAAAAATATTTTAGAACAGCATGCAATACACGAACACTTTATTACTTTTTTTATTTTCATTAACTCAAATTAGTTATTTTTCAATCAATTAATTTAATTCACCAAAAGGAAAAAATACAAGCAAGGCTAAGTAGTGTACACATTCATACGTACATACATACACACGCGCGCGCGCGACACACATATATAAAATATGTAACGAAAGGGAGGAAGTAATGGGAGGAACGAGAGATAAGAGCGAAATAATGTTTCTCAAAGTCCGACATTACGTCTTCTCTTCATTAATACTCAAATACCCGTGTACCCGATGGGTTTCTCACGTCAGGTCGACTTTGCACTACTCGTAAAATATGACCAAAGCGTTCGTAAAATATAAGCCACGTCGTTGGCGTTTACCTTTTAGCTTCGATAAAACGAATTCTTAAGAAAGATCAAGTTTGCTCGAAGAAAACTAACAAAGCGTTATAAGACGATCAAGTTTGCTCGAAAAAAACTAACAAAGCGTTATAAGACGTAAACGTTTGTGCGTTTAAAAAATGACGGTGCTCAAATGTAATTACAATCAAAATGATCCGACAAAAATAGTGTCAACACGATTGTCATCTACTTTAAACGATATATCAACCATTTGAATTTCTACAACCACAATTTTTCCTACGGTCTCAAAATTGAAAATATATTTCAAACGAAAGTTACTTGCTTTTCCTTTTTTTCTTCTTCCTCTTCTTTTTATGTAAAGTATATTATCGCCATTTAAAAAAATATAGGTACCTATTTAAAATTGAAAGGACGATGTTTAAATGATCTTGTAAGCTTCCATTAAATTTAAAAAAAAAACAATAACAAATGCCGTAATATTTTCATCCTTGAAATTAGATAACTCTAGTCTGAAGGATTATTCTAAAAAATTCTGTACTTTAAGAGTTTCAAATTTGTAACGCTATATAAATAAATATATATATATATATATATATATATATATATATATATATATTCACATGCATATTAATTATTATACTATTATTATATTATATTAAATATAATTTAGACTTAAGAAGAACATTAAGAGTTTCGTATATGAAATAACATATAATAGTATAGTAATAAAATAAAATAAGATTTAATATATATATATATATATATATATATATATATATATATATATCCAAGTACATACTTAAGTATGTGACTTCAAAATTACGTTATAGTGAATTAATAGCAAATCCTTGCGAAATAACAATACATTCAATGTTAACGATATAAGATGTATTAAATTCTTGAAAGTAATTTATTATTTATTATTTCATTAATTTTGAACCCTCTTTTAGGTTATAATTCCGTGATGTTATATAATACAGTATAATATTATATACTTCCATATAGTTGTGTGCGGTGACCCAAAAAATATCGGCTCAAATATTTTTCTCAAAATTGGATACAGTTCCCGAAAGTATCGTGACATTCGAAAATATCACGAAATTTCTTTAAATTTCGAGAGATTTTTCATGTTTCACGAGAACTTTAATCACGTTTCGGGACTAGATCTTATAACGCGCATTCAACAACCTTCGTTAAAATAAAATATTACATCTATCATATATTACTTGTTCCTGTATTTTTACTTTATATACTATTATATATTTAATTTATATATTTTTACTTTATATATATATATATATATATATATATATATATATATACATATACATATATAAAATATATATATAAAACTTTATTTTATAATTATTTATTAAACATTTTTAAATTAAAAGTTTTTAAATTATTTATTATATTAATAAAATATCTTATTTTATTATTTTATATTGTGAAATTCGAAAATGTCGCTCCTCTCTCTCTCTCTCTCTCTCAAACACACTCTTTTTCTTCCTCTCTTTTTCTTTCTCAAACAAAAAATTCGAAACCATGATCACATCTATCCAACGAAGCTAGTCCCGAAACGTCGATCGAGTTCTCGAAAATCTCAGAAATTCCAATATTCTCAAGAGAAGCCAATTCCACACCACCACTATTGTATACTAATATATTTTTGTCTAAAAATTAATACAAAATATATATCTCGTATTACACGATACTTAAACAACGCGATTTCGATATAACGCAATATTTGAAAATTTTTGATTTTTATCAAATTTTCATTCGCGTCGACGTCGGAGTCGGAATCTTTATGATACGTTCGACAAGATTAATTGACTAGGCGTAAAGAAAATAGGAAAAGACACTAATTGTGATGAAACTGTTAAAGGATTTAGGTTAAAAAAGAAAAAAAAATAATATTACAGAAAGGTTTAATGATCTCTGAACGCTGTGGTTCAAACAAATTCACGAAACAAATAGATAGTTGTTTAGTTCTATGTTATCAGCTCAATAAAAAAATGGCGATATAATGATAAACAAAGTAATATTATTGATTGATTTACTTAACAAAATATTTATAATATAATTGTATAGAAATTTGCATTTCTATAAGAAGATTAATATGTGTAAAAATTGCTTTATAATAATTTATAAATTTACAGAAAAAAAGAAAAAATAATAAAATAAAATAAAAGTATAAACTTGTCTCAAGCATGTGCAAATATAAATTATAAAGAAATATATTATAGAAATATATATATATATATATGGATGTTTCTTAATTTTTTTCTTTTTTTTGGTTCTAAGACGATCCCAAAAAATTTCGAATTCTTCTCAACCCAGACGCCATCTTAATTAACCGCGAATTTCTAAGCCTTCTTGCAATGTACATTAAAGCCTATCAGCAACTCATAACGACCGAAAGCAAACATATCGTCATTGTTATAACAACGATTCTATATCACAGCACGTGACACATATTGGATTACTCTGAAATCCTCTTACGAAGCAGACGGCTTTCAAGGTTACACGAAGACCACTCCGGTATTACGTTCACTGATTCGAAAGGGTTGAATTCCTTTGGATCTCGATGGTAAAGAATTATCTTTCCGATGGAACTGATTTCTAAAGCCAATTTCCAACGTTTCTATCAATACGGTATACATGATTTTCTTCTTTTCCTTTCGTATTTTTCCTTTTCTTCCTTTATTTCATAATTCATGAATATTCGAATACCCGGAAATTCGACAATTTCGTTTTTAATAAAATCTCAAGTATATAAATATTTATATATATATATATATATATATATATATATATATGCGTGTGTGTGTATGTAATATTACTTTTACTAAAAAAAAAAGATTTAACGTGAATAATTAAATTAGTGAAATAATATATTTAATCTTAAAGCTCATAGAAACATACGTAGTATACAAATCATGATATATATCGTGTTTTGTATCAAGAAAGAATGTATTGATTAGCCTATTTTAATTGACCATAATATAAATTTCGAACAAATTTCATATATATAATTTATTTTTTAAATATATTTCAATGCTCATCTACAGATATTTTGATACGATTACACGTAACTATTCAATTATTTAGATATCGAAGTATTAAAAAAAAAAAAAAAAAGAAAAAGAAAATAAAATATCAACTTCGTTTGCTGTTAAAACGAGTACTTCCCTTTTTCTAATTCGTGATAGAATAATGATTTAAGATATTAAAATCGAGGATACGCAAAACCAATTTTATATTTATTTATGATTAATTATAATGATTAAATACGTATAACTGAATAATATTATAAATATGTAGGTGTGTGTGTGTGTGTAGGTATACACAGGATGAGGCAATAACTTTGTTAGCCTAGAATATCTTATTTCTTTTTAGAGATATTGGGAAACTTTGTTTACAAAGTCGTACGGTATGGAGGAGGCCATAATATGGCAGTAATAAATTTTTTATAGGTGGACAGACTAAAGATAAATGAAGGTCAATTGTGTTTTCTTGAATGAAACCATACGTTTCGGGTTACATTGGTCGATGCATCTCAACATACTATATGAAAAACTATAAACCACGTATATTATGAAATTAAGACATATCTTAATTTAAACATTGTTAAAAAGAAACCATATAGAGAGAAGCACTAAAATTTAGTAACAGTAGTAAGTAAATAGTGGAAGTAAGTTAGGAAAAAAAAGTCTTTCGAATTTTCCCATGTTTCAATTTCGTACGTTATTGGCTATTAATGAATCTTCTATTTTTTATTTTAAATAAACAAAATAAAAAATTTACATTATAATAATATTAAAAATTGAAATTATTTCATTGTAATAATGTCTTTACCACGAAAAAAAATTCGGTTTAAAAAAATTATTAACGAAATCGATTTTATTATACAGATATTATTAAAAAAATAAAAAATAAATTACGCCTGAAAATGTAGTATGTATCAAGTCTCTACGACTTTTCGTTCCAAAGACATCGTCTTAGAAAGATTTTCATTCATAATTCGTATAAGACAGCTGTTCGTAGTAATAGTAACACAGTAGGTAGTAGGCTCGCGTAAATTCTGAGAATTTATGTAGGTCAATGTGTCATCGAGCTAATTTGAATGAAATTATATAGGTCAGTGTACCAATGTAAACGTCTTCCATTTATATGAGAATATCTTCGGAAATAAATGTCGTAGAACACATGATTCAAACGTCATTTTATTGGGCAGAGTTTTCTTTATTTTTCAGCTTAATGTTAATAATTAATTAACAATTTGTTATAAACAATGCTTATAAATAAATTCTTACAAACTTCATCCGTTTTATTTTGTAAAGTAAAAAAAATACAGATTACGAATGATTTAGAAAGTTTCATAAATTAATAAACAATTAATAAACAAATTAATTTGTGTATCACATCTTCCATTTACACCAGAATATCTCCGGAAATAAATGTTGTAGAGAATTGAAACGAATATACTAAGTTAGCACGGAGTAAGCGTTACGTAAGCGCTTATAAATGTCACCTAAAATAATAATTTTTCCATGTAAACAAATTAATACTATTTTTTAGACAATATCATATGCATTCATTTAAAAAAACATAGTTGACCTTCAGGAGTCGTTAACTTTTGTTAACTAAGTTTCTCCATATCTCTAAGAAGTATGGAAGTATTGAAGGTGATCAAAGTTATTGTCCCATCTATAGACATGCATATACATATGCATGTCACACACAGACACACACGCGCGTCAGCTCTGTAATTTATAATATAATCTATTATATTACATAATTTTCATTTCATTAATAACAATAATATAAGATTTTAAGAATGTGCAAAGTATATTCAAGACTATATATATATATATATATATATATATATATATATATATATATATATATTTAAAAAATTCTGCGAACGATCTCTGCGATGATCATTGGAACTTACATACTTCGATTCAGTTTCGATTCACGTTCGACCTAAATCTAATAAAAAAAGCTTTGAGAAAATCTAAAATGTCATTTCGGTTGATAGTGGCCTATATTCGGCGCTTGAACTGACCTCAAATTCTTCGGTTATGGCACATGCGACGTTCGTTTCATCGTCCCAAGAAAAAAAGAAAAGAAAAGAAAAGAAAAAACAGAAAGAAAGAATGAAAGAAAGGAAGGAAGAAATAAAAGAAAGAAAAGGAAGAAAAAAGGAAGCAACAGCGGTTCGAGAAAAAAGTGGAACGCGTTAATGAATATCCTTATCAAACGATGTCCTATCTCTCTGCCTCCCTCCCTCCCTCCCTACCCCTCTCTCTTTATCTCTCTCGCTCACTCGATCTCATGTCCTGTATTATTATCTTCTTGTATCGATCGATACGATACGAATTGTACTATCGACGCAGGGCAACAAACACAGAAAATTAATAGAATCTTGTATATGTGTGCCATATATATATATATATATATATATATATATATATATATATATATATATATATATAAAATACGTATGTGTTATATATATACGTATATAGTGCGCAGTTCGCAAACGAAACGATTGAAGGTAAAATAAACATGGGACAAATTGATACGTTTTGATTTCATGAAATAAACATTTTCTAATTTATTTTTCATGTATCTCTCACAAAAGTTTCTCTTACGATGGCACATAAAGTGAAACAATCGTAGACATGTTTGAGCATATTATTTTTATCAATTAATTAATTCAAAGAAAAGTTACAGAAATGAAAAACTGTAAAATGTATTAACCTGGCCCCAATCTACCGTCCTACTTTCTGTTTAATATGTCGAATCAAAAATTACAAAAAATAAAAAGAAAGAAAAAAGTAATTCATAAAGCAAAATTTCTTATCAAATTTTTATCAATTTTTGATATTCTCCTTCACAACATTACTGAAACGAGTACAACAATGATGAAGTTTTCAAGTACTAACGATGTTGAACAACGAAGTTCGATAAATTTCATGTGTTGTATATATCTAAGTGTTTTTACATAGTTTGCAAATGAAACTATTCTGTAGGAAGACAAGTATCTACTTCAAATTACTTATCTTTTTTTTTTAATTTGTCAAATAAAAAGCAATAAGCGGACATTGTTATCAAACTCTTATTAATTGCGAACATTTTGCCTACGATATATATATAGTTATAACTAAAATAAATAAAAGGAGTTTTTGAGTACCATCGACGTAAAACGACATTAATGTTCAACAGAGAATTATTTTTTTATTTTATTTTGCTAAATATAAAGGAATGAAAGAAAAGAAATAATAATAATAAAGAAAATTCATAAAGAAAGAAAATGTTATCAAACTCTTATCAAATTTATGTCATTTTTCCCACGATATTACTAAAACCGAGTTTAATGTTACTATGAGATAAGCACATGTTTAAGTCGCTTATCTTCCGATCGACTAATGAATTTAAGGACACTTCGATATTCGAACATCGTCTGGATTACCAACTCTCGTTACTTATCAAACATGTATCTAACTAAATACAAACTTATGAGAACGGATTCCTGATATATATCTATAATACATTTTTAATACTTTAAAAGTGAAAAATTTTCTTTGAAAATAACGTAGACATATTTGTTTAAAAAAACGAATTTAAAGAAGAATTTTACGTATATTTTTTCATTATTTTTTCTTATAATTAATTCTCTTATAATCACTTCGGGGAAGAAAAATTGCAAGAATATATTTTTATTATAAGTATCGAATTAACGAGTATTCGAAGAATATTTGTTTGTTTTTGATATTTGAATTTTCATTGCAAAGATTATTCGCACTATACGATTAAGTGATCTAACGTAAAGAGAAATTCAAAATGGAAGATCATTTCCCAAGTAATGCTCGCTTTCAAATAAAGCCACGATTCTAGAGACGCTTCTCGATTCATCAGAATTATACCTTTACTCGCGAGCTACCTCATTAGAGCGCTTAACCGGATATCGAGTTTGACGTCGAGCAATTAAAACTCCGTACATCCTTGATAAGACACTTTGCAGACAAGAACAGTCATATATATATATATATATATATATATATATATATATATATATATATATGACTATATATGACTATATATATATATATTATATCCTTTATATATATGACTATATAGTCATATATATATATATATATATATATATATATATATATATATATATATATATATATATATATATATATATATATATATATGACTATATATATATATTATATCCTTTCCTTCAAAAATCTTTCAAAATGACGTCACGATAATCTAACCTATATTACATGGGAAAGCATTTTCAAGATAAGGGATATTTCGAATAATAATTTATAATATATTATTGTTAGAAATTTGTTATTATTTTATAATTCACATTATTATTATTATTATTATATTATTTATTTAATATTTATTTTATTGATATAAATCATCTTTGTGTATATATTATATTATTTTATATTATTATTTTGAAAAATTTATATATATATAGATTTATACATATATAAATTTATATTTATATATATTTAGTATAATTTATATATATATATATATATATAGATAATTTATATATATATAGATTTATATATATATAGGTGTATATATAGTAAGAAATATATATACATATATCTACTTCTTAAATCTTATTTACGATTTTTCATTATAAAAAATTCATTATTAATTTATATACTTTAATTAATGTTTTCTGATTATAAAGTATAAGTTATATCTTATTATAAGTTTCGCAGTTATATAATTTTTTCATACAAAAAAAAATTTACAATTTAACCATCATATATATATATATATATATATATATATATATATATATATATATATATATATCCTGGGATGATTAAATTACAGATTCGCTCAGGTCAAGTAATACTACAAACAAATAAGACAATTTTTAGTACCTTTAGATTTCCTTCTATTTATGTAATTAATATAATAAAGTACCTATTTTTAAAATTCTGAATTTTATAAAAAAAAGTATAAAAAAAATAAAAGGTAAGAAAAACACGAAACAAAAAGAAATGCCAAAGAAACGAAGAAAAAAGAACGAACATACATAAAAAAAAATACATAAAAGTGTACCACCAGACGAGAGAACATATAATCATGTATATAGTCAGAAAATCATAATCAATCTTACTCGATAATAATAGATAAATAACGTTTTTCACGAACACGTGGTAAAAGAAAACAGAAAAAGAAAAAAGAGAGAGAGAGAGAGAGAAAAAAAGATAATTTTTGTGAAAGAAAAATATATTCGATAATTCATTTGCAATAATCCATGATAAATAGCCGGGAATCTAGGGGGAATTTTGTACTTTTCACTTTCGTTCGTGGAAACATCTGCATTGAATTAATCACGACCGTAAGCGTCATCGGGTATTGACAAATGATCTTCCGCATTGTCATTCGTTTATCTCCGAGTGAGAAGAAATATTTTAATCGTTTTGTTCTTGTCCTCCCACCTCTCTCTCCTCTCTTCCCACAAACCCTCTCATCCCCAACTTCTACTGATGATGCTCTATTAACGAGCGGCGAACAATTTCCAAAATAGACCTTTCACCTTTTATCCCGGCTAAAAGGTATTACGGTTTTGTTAATCTTTTTTTTTTCTTTTTTTTTTCCAAAGAGAAATTATAATTAGGACGCTCGTCGAGATTGATTAAAGCTAATGATCTCTCTCTCTCTCTCTTCTTTTTTTTATTATTAATAATGATTTTCAATGAAATCATGTGACTATAAAGATAAAATTTATGTAATGTAAAATTATTAAGAGTATATATATATATATATATATATATATATATATATATATATATATATTTATATTAGAAAAAGATTATTCCATTATAAGAATTTTTCGAAAATCCGTTTTTTTTGTTTTATTAATATCTACTCATCTGCAATAAGACAGAACGTTGATTAAATATTGTATTTAGAAAAAATATATGAATTATAATAGATTTTTATGTAAATACAGTATTAACATTATACATATTTTATATATTCGGGATCTATCCTAAAGGAATATTTATATTAACTAAATAATTTTACTATAATATCATAGTAATAATGTAAATATTTTGTTATATAATATTATAATATTAATGTTATTACTTTACATATATCATTTTTTACTGTACTAATTTTTGTGTATTCATTAAATATTGTATTCATTAAATTCATTAAATATTGATATCATAATATAATTATTACTATAATATTATTTTATATAAATTAATAAAATATAATAAAATACTAAAAAAAATGAATCGAAATGTAAACGAAATTCTTGTTATATGCCTTCCATGTTTTACTCCTACACACCACACTATTATTATATTATTATTATTATTATTATTATTATTATTATTATTATTATTATTATTATTATTGTTGTTGTTATTGTTATTACTATATATTATTATTATAATTACTATCTTTCCCACGAAAAAATTCTTTTCTCTTGGCCAAATATTTGTTACGATAGCAAAACATAACTTTGATATGAAAACGTACATTTAAACGAGGGAAATGAAAAAAAAAGAACAAGAAAAATATTAATGCAAGTATGCAAAGAAAAATACGATTTTGTCGAAAATTTTTTGTGAACATTGTCGCTCACGCATAAATCGCGATGGCGGGAAAATTTGAAAAAAGCGGGGTTATAGGAGGGTTAATCCGCGCGTAAGCGTAACGACGTTAATCGTGATAATCGAGTAAACGAATCACCCGAACGAGCGCACGAGTATCCGCATCGTCGAACAATTTTAACGGATGCGAATAAAAATCCATTAACTCGAACACAATGGACGGATTTCGAAAGAAGACTTTATACGATCATCAATGGACTTTGATTTCTATTATTTTTGAAATCTCAATAGCTTGTTATAGCGCGTTAAATCCTCAATATTATATCATCTTTGATAATTGAAAAAAAGAAAGTCGATCGTTCCTTTTTAATATATATAATGGTTTTCGATAATTAAGAAAAAAAAAAAAGAACAAAAAGAAGTTGATCGTTTTATCGTTTTATTTGAGTATATAAAAAAAAAAGAAAAGAAAAAAGAAGTTTAATCGTTTTATTTAGGCATATAAAAAGAAAAGAATAAAAAAGGGAATTTTATTTATTTCGAAATAATTCGTAAGAAAATAAAGTTTTATTCAACCCTCTCTATAAAAATACGTTATGGCATTAAAAATTAAAAAAAGGAAACTATCTCTTAAAAAAAATCTCTTTCCCTTATTACAGAGACATGTAATCTCAAACTCGTTAGGATCGATCTCAAAAGGCTTTAACTTCGTAAATTTGTTCTTTTTACATTGCTTTTTTTTCCTTTTCTTTTTTCGATGTACGAAGGAAAGGGATTGAACGGGAATGAGGGAATTACCGCATGAAATTTTCCGAAGACATACTTAAATAAAACGAGTAATATCGTCGGATAAAAATATTTCTTTCTGTTTTTTAAATCGATTTTTATTTTCTTTCCTTTTCTTTCTTTCTTCTTTAACTATCTACGTGTACGTAAAACTGTTTAGAACGAGAAATTCGATGCTAATGCCGTCGAGGAGTTTTGAAAAGTGAAAAGAAAGAAACAGGTGGAAATGTCAAGGGAAGCGGGTTGAGGGTTTGAGACATAGGCAGTGGGCGTGGGAGGAGGGCTAAAGTAGGTAGGTAGGTAGGTAGGTAGGTAGGTAGGTAAAAGATAAGAGGAAAGAGGAAAAAGGAAAAGGAGATGAACGATCGTTTTAATTCGACGTTAATGCAAAGTGCTCGGGTCGAGGCTTGGGCTTGGGCTTGGGTTCGGGCTCGGGCTTGAGCACGGGCACGAAGGTGAAGGTTATTATCCCCAGCGTTGGCAGAAATCCAACGGCTGAGAGCATTTGAGAAGAGAGAGAGAGAGAGAGAGAGAGAGAGAGAGAGAGAGAGAGGGAGAGAGCTTTCCCAACGCACTTAACCCGCGGTGGATTGAAAAGCGATAAAACTTCTCTTCTCCTTTCTCCTGCTTTCTACTTTTCCTCCTTTCACTCTCACCCTCACCCTCACCCTCACCATCCTCAACCTCTTCGACAGCATCAACCGGCTGTTTCCATCGACATACAGGTCGTTCTTTTTTCTAGTTCACACACACACACACACACACACACACAGAGAGAGAGAGAGAGAGAGAGAGATGTATGATTTCTCTCCCCCCCTCTTTCTTTCTCTCTCTTTTCTCTCTTTCATTCTCAAGAAGAAACGATGAGTTAGCAAGGAGTTCCGTTTCTTCTCGATCTTTTCAAGATTGCTCTCATAATCTGCCCGTGATACGATAATTTGATTGAAATATGCCTATCAACTGATATTGACATTGACAAAAAGTAATATTGGAATTTTTTTCTTTTTTTTTGTATTATGAATACATAAATAATACTTTGATATTATACTTGTACTTCATTTTTCATATATTTCTGTTTATACATATAAAAATGTCAGTAGCAGTTATATACCGATATTATAGTACTAAATGCAAGTGCCGATATTAGAATTTTTCTGTATTTTATAAATATATAAGTAATGTTATATTAGTATTTGTAATAATGAATAATAATAACATTGCTAATAATATATAACATCGGTACAGTATCAGGTTGCTTAATAAATAATATCAGAATTATCTGTATTTTATAACTATATAAACGACGCGTTATTTTATTATTTTTTTTTATGGAAATTTCAATATTATTATACTAAATTGGTTAATTAATAATATCAGAATTATTTATACTTTATAGCTGCATAAACAACGTTGATATTTTTTCATGAAAATTGCGATAGTATAAAATTGCATTGATCAAAAACTAATAACATAATTTTCATTATTCTTTACCGAGAATTCCGATGTTGTTACAGTATACGGTTTACCAATAAGTATTGTCGACATTTTCTATATTTTATATGTAAATAAATAATACCGACATAATTTATTTTAAAATTTCAATAATACATAACAAACGAATTATTATACTTCCAATTTTGGCATATCGAAATTCGAATAAATAATTTCGATTCAATCTGCATTAACTTTGAACAACTAGAAATTAATTATTTATTTTCAAAATGTTTATTTCAAAATATTCATAATAATCATTGATCATTATATATACATACACACACACACACACACACACTATATATATATATATATATATATATATATATATATATTTGTAATTTTTATTAATAATAGATATTAACTATTAATATCTCATTTTTCCAACGATCAAGATTTTTTTTCTTTTATTTTATTTTATTTTTCTTTTTATTATTTTTTTCACAACTCGTTCCATGATATCATCACATGAAGAATTGAATAACGATATTCGAAATATCTCCGATCAAGAAAATATTTAAACGCCGCCGTAGGAGCCGTTCGATCTCTCGCTTCGTTGCAAATCGAATCGCCACGTTATGGATTATTTTAGAATCGCGAACGGATGCAAATAGCTACGTAAATACGAGCTTTATGAGATAAATCTCTACATGCATACGAACATACATAGCCGTTCTTTCGTTATGAAGCTGAACAAACGTAAGTTATACGGTTTTCAACTTTCAACATCCGGCGATAATAAGATAAAAGTTGGAACAAAAATCAAACTAAACTTCTCGTGCGTACACGAACGTTTATTTTTCTGAAGAAGAATAAAGAGAAAAGAAAAATAGTAAAAGAAAGAGAGAAAGAGAAGAAATTTTAACGAATCCGATACAAAAGTTCTTTTCGATATTTTTATTTCGATAACGTTTTGGCGGTATCGTTCGTGATTTTTTTTTTCACATAAAATGAAACAGCAAGTCTGAATGGGTTATATGTGTGAAAGATTATTAATAAAAGTCGTCGAGATAAAGATAAAATATTGTG